>JANFAF010000123.1:0-218501 GCA_024663475.1 Pisolithus thermaeus | reverse complement strand
CCCATGCCGGCCGTGTCAGTCGCGAGACACGCAAGGTGTTGCGACTTGCATCTTGGGATCTTCGGGAGCGTTTCCGGGTTGCAATGGAAGAAAGAGGGAGGGAGGTTAGAGAAGCTGAAGAGTTGGAGAGGAATGCACTGAATGCTCTGCAATTCTTCCATGAAGTTGAGAGGAGGAGTGGTGTCGTTCGCGAGGAGGCTGGCTTGCTTGGTTCGTGAAGCGTTTATGTTTACGATACTTCTTTTGCTGTCTTTCTTTCCTTGCCGTCTTGGTACAACCCCGTTTCGTACCTTGGAACTTATGTGTTTAGGCTCGTAAGATATTCTACACCCTTCTGGCGGAGCTCTTTTCCTTCCGTCGCTGAAGTATGTGCTCGTAAATGAGCGAGCGTACTATAAGACAACATGATGGGCCGCTGCACATCGTCTCGATGTCCACCAAGTGTTCCATTCTCGCACTAAGTATTCCATTTCTCACACTAGATGTTGCATTTCTCGCACTAGGTGTTCCATTTCTCTCACTGAGTGTTCCATTTCTCGCACTACGTGTTCCATGGACGTCACGGAACAATTGTTGCGTGGAGCCTATCGCTGCTACCCGATATGGTAACTCCTCTCCCCGAGACGTTCATATCGCTTGCGGGAGCGGTGATTTCAGGAGGCTCGCCGAGTGGCCGATAGTCCGATGCTCGGTAGTGTGGCTTAAGCTGACATTTGCGCGACGTGAGGTTTTTGTTTGAATGTAGCGCCGTTTCATAAGAGCCGTCATACCCATGCTTCATTGATACTCATGTGAAACTTAGCCAACGGCATTCTTCAGGGTAGATATTCCCCAGAACTTGCTGTTGTTTTGCGGTGCATAGTAACACCGAATGCCACCAAGCGCCTACCTTTATTGTGTGTAGTATTTAAAGGGTATGTCTCTGGAGGCTCTGAACGGTTTCTGCACCCCTTCATCTCTGACCATGGATTACAGTGCAACGGACCCCACGGTCCTGTTCAAAGTGGAGGGACAAGTAGCGGTGGTCACTGGCGGTGGAACAGGTAAGTCGTACGATAGGACTTGCAGTGGAACGGTCTGGCATCACGCATCGCGTTAGGTATAGGACTTCTCATTGCTAAGGCACTGGAACATAACGGTGCAACTGTCTACATCATCGGTAGGCGCTTGGAAGTCCTGGAGAGGGCGGCATCAGAACACAGCGTAGGTTGTAGTATAGAACGCTCACGAATCATCCTGACGACTCCTTCCCCATCCACCCGAAGAAATATGGCAAGATTATACCGCTTCAGGGAGATATCACGTCGCGACAATCGCTGCTCGCCATGGTTGAGACGATCAAAGATCGACACGGTTTTATTGACCTTCTCGTTAACAACGCGGGAATAGCTAGGAATCTGCTGCCTCGACTGCCTTCTCCTTTGGATGAAAGTGCTGGTGAAGGAGAGATACCATCTATCAAAGCGCTCCAAGACGTGCTCTGGAACACGGGGGACCCCGCAGGTTTTGCAGAGACATTTGAGACCAATGTCACAGCCGTCTATTACACGACGATCGCGTTTCTTGAGTTATTGCACTTGGGTAATCTGCGACGAGGCGCAATTCCACCTCTGCTGGCCGCTAGACGTGCATCGGCAGAGCAGGCAGCTGGTATCTCTCCTGGTCAGGGTCATGCTCTAAGTAAAATATGTCACTTGCTGAATCATTCGTCCCTTCCCCCGTGCTTCAGGTCCTTCGGCTTCGTCAACGTCGAATGCAGTTCCGGGATTGCCACAGGTGACGTCACAGGTTGTCACGATATCATCTTCTGGGTCATTTCGAGTGGACGCGCGAGTCTTGACGATTTCCTACACTCTAGCGAAGCAGGCCTGCACTCATTTAGGAAGACTGCTAGCGAGTCTCCTCGCGCAATGGAACATCAGAAGCAACGTTCTATGCGTAAGTTGAATTCTTACTGTAGATTTAAAAGCCAATTGAGCCTTCTTGTCTTTATAAGCCCGGAGTTTGGCCTAGCGGTGAGGTTCTTCTGGTTATCATAATTCCGTCTTCCTGACTGGAGTGCAAGAAATGACCAACACCGACCTGTTCACGCCCGCCATGCTTGCGGAGGCAGTTCCCTTGGGGAGGGTGGGGACGTTGTCTGACATGGCTGGTTGCATATTGTTCCTGGCCGGACCTGCTGGAGCGTATGTGAATGGGGCGGTATGGCTTGTCGATGGCGGGAGAGTCAACTCCGTTGCCAGCTCTTACAATCCATGAGGGATTGAGAGAAGCTTATATATTGTAACTGTAAGATTTGTGACAGGGTTAGGAGACACTACCGAAGCCATTGATACACATACGACGTCCACTTCAAGGAGAATCGCCCAGGTAGATGATGTCACCTGCTTAGGGACTGCCGCAAAACGTTTTGTGCCACAGCGATACTAGTCCAGGCCCAGGTCCCGACTCCAGGCGCGGGTATAGTAAACGGACAAGCCACTTGCCCGATGACTATCGGTCACAGGCCGGGAAAGGGTTTGAGTTTTGAGTTCCGATCACACGTGGGCATGTTGCGCGTGTGCCAGGCGTCATGATTGGGCTCGTTTACCATGCCAGATAGACTTGGGGGCTCTCAGCCATGAACCTGGATGTTGGCTATCGTACTGATGATAACATAGTACGACGACGATTTACTGATTGAATCTCACTTAGAACTGGGTGACTCACAGTCACACGTTCCAAAACTCAATAGGAGGGTGGAGCTCTTACTATTCCAGCAAGCGTCACCGGGCCCGGAGTTAAACGCGACTCAGTTGCCGCTTGCTATCTCCACGGAATCTTTTTCTTTTGTTTCTTTGCAGTCCGATATCACTGGACGCCCGATCTCCGTCCAAGTCATACCAATAGTTTGACCGAACGGACGCATGGCATCGTGCGGAACAGCCCGTTTCCTCGAGGCTGGCGGTCACATCAGTCACTCCAGCGATTGGCCTATGCAACTTCCCACGTGAAGGGAATTTTTTGCTGCGTAGGTTCTGGCCGATCCCTAATTCCGTGGTACCACGAGGGACTCGTCCGTGAGTTTTTCTATAGGGTCATCAGAGATACAGTGGACGACTACAAATGGTTGCCTGTATAAATGATTCTATCCTGAATTCAGGATCGCGATGCTGCCTTATTTGATATTGATAGTTCGGCGTTGATCATCGTCCGGTTTTGAAAATGCGTACATCAGGCTAAAAATAAAGTAGTCTCCATGACTCGGGATTCACTGGGTGGTCGATAAAGGAGTGAGAGCTGGATATCGCGTACGTCAAGTATTCGAAGGACACTTCGTGTCAGATAGGGCGGATGTTTTTCACGCAAGGAGATAGAAGATAAAACAATTTACCACGGAACGCCTACGTGGGCACCACTCGTCGTCTAGTGAATTGATCTTGTTAGACTAGAAGGTTTGGAAAGGAAGCCCCGGTACTTTGCGAAGGCCAGATGGCG
Source organism: Pisolithus thermaeus (assembly GCA_024663475.1). NCBI lineage: Eukaryota > Fungi > Basidiomycota > Agaricomycetes > Boletales > Pisolithaceae > Pisolithus > Pisolithus thermaeus. The sequence goes on along the minus strand of JANFAF010000123.1, from coordinate 215,024 downwards.
TGCTGTGGTTGGAAAGAAAAAGCCAACTTTTCTGTTGTGGAGGTCCAACCTCTCGTACACAAGGTGACCTTCGTAACCAGGGAAATTGACTGCGAGCGGACGCCGCCGGACTTGTGAGCTTCACACCGAACCTGGTATAACGATTGACCCCTATCACGAAACAGCCAAGATAGGTCAATGCTTTCCAAGAAAGGTTTGACAGACATGCTTCCCCGTCATATAGGAAGTAACAACATGTATAGATCGTCCATTGGCACGAACGTTCGTAGCTCCACGATTGAAGCCACGTAGTCTTCCCTGGGCAACTACTTGCTGTAAGTTGAAGGAAGACGGGACCCACCGCGTACATATGGCGGACTTCCCACAAAGGGGCATTTCATCGTCGTACCAACCAGGAACATAGTCTAGGAAGCGGTATGATCTCCGGGTACAAACATGTAGTGTGGATTGGACCAAGTCAGCTAGGTACGTTACAGAGTAGCTCAGGCACAACATACGTGAATACCCCGCGTCAGTCCACAGGCACTGCAAACTGGGGGAGAACTTCGAGGGAAAAGAGGTATAGCTGTGGAGCCCCAGAAAGAAGTGACTGTCAGTGATACGGAGAGTCGTGGACGTCTCGCACAATGATGTTCCCCTAAATCCGTCCAACCAGTAGGATACACTGTTCCTGGTGGAACGAACAGCATATCTTTCGCAAGCTGGCTAGACAGAATGATGCCTCTAAACCATACCAGTTGCCTTTCTCCGGAAACATACGCTGCCTATATAGTTCAGTATATTACAAAAGCAACCAGGCCTACGATAACATTTATAACGTCAGGAAGAAGAAACAAACTGCAAAACGAGGGAGGCAGAGGGAAATATGGAAAAAGCGGAGTCAACGTAAATGTGGAAAGTGACCGATGATCAGCGAGGGAAGACACTTGGTCCACATGTGGCCCGCCGCGTGATATTGGAGCACGTTTCCGGGAACTCAGACAGGCCTTCGAAGTAAACAAAACCTAATAAAAAGTACCTTTGTTGAATGCGGCTCGGAGCTAGGCAAAGTAAAGAAGACACCGCGACGGATCTGGGGTTCAGACGTTTGTGGGTTGCGAAGGGGGCCAATTCTTGGAGAAGTGTCGTCGCAGAAGACGACGAACCGCAGTCGTCGATAAGGCTAAGTGTTCACGAAATCGTGCGCGCTGATGGAGGATCGAAAGGAAAGTTGTAAGTTACATCCTAGATTGAGCGTACGTAGCCTCCAAGCGAGACTTCACATATTCCCCGGCAGTAACCACCTCATACTTGGCTGGATTATCTGGACTGACGCACCCTGGAAGGGGCTGAAGAATCGTAAGGCACTGTCAGGTAGAAAAAGAAGAAATCTAACTTCAAGTACGACGTTGTAATCGGTGCCGAAAAACAACGGGATCGAGTAACGCCTTTTCCCTGTTCTATTTATTGCACGATGGACAGTGGACTTGAAGACGTCATCTAGAAATATGAATATCAGAAGGGGGCGGTATAGATCCTGGCAATGGCTATTACTAGTCCAACGGGCTAATTGGTCTCCCAGACTGTGCACGACCCTTTCAGGAGAAATCGGAATTGATGATTGGTGAGACGTACTTCAGAACTAATGTGCCCGGTATGGGGGTGGCGTCAATCCATTTCCCATCGGTGTTCATCACCTGCAGCGCAGGGGTATCATCCTGTTGCCAAAGTATCGTGAAGCACTCGTAACTATAAAAAGGGAGTGTTATGTTCGTCGGCGTCGTAAGCGCTGAGAAAAACTTGCTCGGTGTGGGCGCCTATTCCCTCTACTCCTTCCATTGGTTGTAGGGGTAGTGGGGGATAGTGAAGCAACCTTACGATGGCGGCCTGGTTTGTGACCTATGACACATAAATCTACAAGGTATTGCTGAACATTCGAGAAGACGCACTTTATCCGCGAAGAAATCCTCGGGGAGATCTAATGCCAAGGCAAACAGGGGAAATAGTAATAACCCCAACCTCACAGCAGCGTCACTGGGCACGAATCCAGATATTATCCACTGATCTTGATTCTTCACGTCTAAGAACTCACTAGTAAGCAAGGACGTGCTCCCGGAAGCCTGGGAGATTGTCTGGCCAAACATTTCTGCCGGCCATGGCACCATCGGAGCGAATAGGCCCTTCTTCTGTTTCCCATCCGATATCGAACGCTTCATGCAGATCGCCCTTATTATTAAGGTTCACGTTTTCTCCGAGGAGGGCTGTGTATCCTTTGAAGTTGGGGCTTGCATGGATATCTAACTAGCGATTGCAATGTATTAGATGATGATATCACATGGTACAATTTGATGCTAACCTTCATCTTCGTCTCGATGGGTAACGAAAAAAACCTTTCTGCACCACCGACAGCCTTGTTTATCACCTCCTCCGGTATGCCATGATTCTTGACTGAGAACCACGGACGAGGTGGATGAGAGCACAAATTCGAAGGATGGTATACACACCATAGAAAAAGCCGACGGTGACGCAGGCGTTGCGAATGTCAGCTGCGAGAGAGCGACGCAAAGCTGGATCTTTGCTTGTCGCGTTTGAAAGATCACTGATGATACGGTGGAATCAACATCAGTCCTGAAGCTGGGATGAACCACTTGCATGATCGGGATCTCCTCGAAAGCGGTACTCGTCTGTGTCTCATCAGAGATCGGCCATTTGCGAGGACTGCGGTGCTGCACGCACCATCACCTCTTCGCCAGATGGTGGCCGCCAGTTGAGACCAGAACAAACAATTGGGCGCTGGGCGTTCGATATGATTCAATGCAGACCATGAGAAAGGAAATCGACCAGAGGGTTCTTCATTTACTCGGGTTAAGTTGTATGACAATCATCATGACTTCTGTGACCACATTATTTGCACAGCCCACTGCTGATGATGATCCCAATCAATTCAGTGGGACGTCGTGCACCACGGCGGTGCGCAGAGCTCGCCGGCATGGCCAAGGATGCCGAGAATTGGGACTCCGCCACCACCACTGCACGCGTGTGGCCCGCTGATTACTAAAGCAGGTGAGCACGTGCCAGCCTTTATTGTCCATCATTCCCTCATCGTCGTCGTCGTCGTCGTCGTTCTCACCCCAGCCACCGCCCGCGCTGTCCGTCGACACTGGGCAGGCCTTCATCCTTTTTGCTAGACCGGCAGGCTCCGCTGGTCTCGTCTAGACCCAACGAAGCACGGCGAGCTTTGATACAATACCTGCTCTTAACGGCAGCTTGTTTGACCCTTGCGAGTGCTCTTGTTTCTAGTCCAGTCCACAGACTCGACGTCAGGACGCCCAATTTGCAACTTTCTACTACTACGGTTGACCCTATATCCTTTCTATCAGCGTCATCGCCTTCGTTCAGCTTGCGCGCATAACCCTCACCCTTACCGCATTTTCACGCCCAGGATCGAGTCAGGAACAACTGTTCGCAACCAACACATCTCGCTACTTCGTGCTTTTCGTCATATTCATTCACCGCTAGCGGATCTTTACTTTACGTTTCACCTCCCACATGGCATCTCTTCGTCCTCCTTCCAGTCCTTCCCCTTCACCACTGAACGCCGAAAACGGGCGTTCCTCTTCAAACGCCCACGTATCCATGGGTCCACGTCAGGCTCTCTCTCCTCGCCCTCATGGCGGAGTTCGGCCCACTAGCGAGCTGCTGGGCAGTGCTGCCATGTTCCAGACGCCTGAGTCAGAGGCGATTGATCAGTGGTTCGAAAATCTTCAGAACTACGAGGAGACGCTTGAAGACATGGCAGCGGCCTCCTTGGACGTCAACTTCAAAGAAGAATTAAGTGCAATCGAGCAATGTGGGTGGTTTGGCATTCGTGCCCTTAATACCACCGGTCTTATTGCGTACTCCAGGGTTCAAAGTTCTCTCTGAGGCGGAGCGCACTGCAGCCTTGTACAGTCTACTTCAGCAGTCTACGCAAGTACAGATCAGATTTTTCATTACAGTGTTGCAACAAATGGCACGATCTGATCCTGTGACCGCGTTGTTGAGCCCTGCTGTGGGTGGTGAGTGCTCAACCCCAGCTCTCTTTGTCGAGCTTTCTGACGTCGTCTAGGATCCATGCAGAGTCAGATGGAGGCCAAGCTTGCTCAGATAACATTGAAATCTCCCTCGTTGAAGTCACCGTTGCCAGCGTCCCCTCGTGTCTTTAGCGGCAGCCAAAATAGGCAGTCTCTTGCCCTCGATACCACTTCCTCAGGCTTCCTCTCTCCTGATTCCGCTGCCCTCGGCACTAATAACGATGCGGCTGCTACCCTCGCGCAGCAACGCGCAAGACTGAAGGCGAGCAATGCCGCTCACCGCATATCAGCCCCCATTCTTGCCTCTGGCAGCGGAGACGCCCGGACCACGTGGGGGTCTGCCCTTAGCCAAGTCGCCGAGCAGAACCTCAATTCCCCTGCACAGGAAATTGTAGTAACTAATAGTAGCAACGCTTCACGACCCAAGAGTACTGAGTTTAGCGGGTCTCTGGGTACTCCACGCACTGGTATGGACCCGTTGTCTCCCATGGTCGGGGACAGCTGGGCGAGCAACGTCAACACGCCGTTGATGCCCATGTTCAACAAAGACGGGCATGGCTCCACTCAGAATCTCGATGCAGCTGCTCAAAAGCTCAATGATTGGAACGGCGCCCAACCTCGCGTCCCGCTTATGGCAGATCCAAAGTCTTTTCGTCGCTCCTCCAAGGGTAACACCAACCAGAGCGTTACTGGCTCCGACGCTGGTAGCCAGGCTGGTAGTGTGTACGAGAACGAGAGTGGCTATACTTCTTCTCAACAACCCTTGCAACGAAAGAATCCTGCGCAAGTCCCCCTAAGCAATAGTGTGCAATTCCCAGGAACACAACAAGGGCAATGGAATGGATCTCGGAGCCCTGCGTTGCAACAGACCAGCAGATTCGGTGGAGAAGACGCTACCGCCCTGAACGGATTGGGTATGAGTGGTTTCGGTATGGCCGGTATGGGAAGCCCTGGTCTTGGGATGGGAATGCCAAGCGCTAGCCTTTTGGGAGGGATGAACCCACTGCAGATGAACATGTTGAATTTACAAGCACAAATAAACGCGATGGGAATGACCCCCGAAGCACAGATGCTTGCGGCTCAGATGGCCGCTGGACTTGCGCCACCGAACTGGATGAATCTTCAGCAAGCTGCTTTGCAAGGCAACGGCAGCACCAATAACGCGAATAACAGGGGCCGGGGAGGCGGCCGGTCTCCTGGACCGAAGACGGGCTCTTCAGGTGGGAACGGCACCGGAGGAAGTGGCGCCGGGATCAAAAAGGACGACGATGACGTTGATCCCGCATTGCTGGAGGACATACCGGCTTGGCTCAGGAGCCTGAGGTTACACAAGTACACGCCCAACTTTGAGACGATGAAATGGCAGGATATGGTATTACTGGACGATTCCGCATTGGAAGCCAAGGGGGTGGCCGCACTCGGTGCCAGGCGGAAGATGCTGAAGACATTTGAGGTTGTGAGGAAGAAGATGGGTATCGAGACGCCTCCGGGTTACAACGCAGGTGTTCCCGAGGGTGCGAAGGAGGCGTAAGTGGGAGTGAAGTCCATAGGTTGTTATGATCGTCTGTTTGTTTTGTCTAGTGTTCTTGTGATCTACGATGTGTTCTCTAGCTACATACTCTATGACAGCGCACGTTTGGCTGGTAACCGGACACTCTGGATGTACAGTACGAGTAGTAGTTGCTGGACATGCACCATTGGGTTTAGCAAGCTGGGACATGTGACGACATTTTGTCGAAGGAACCTGGCAGGGACAGGTGGTGGCAATTTTTTGGACCTGTCTGGATCGCCGGGGTATTCCCAGAACGTGTAGCCACAGTTTGTGATAGGCAGAGTATATAAAGCGGTGGAGACTGGAGCGGGACATCGTTTCGCTTGTACTCTTCCTCAGAAAACGTATCTCGTCCTCGTTCACGTTGGACTTTCTTACTTTTTGTGAGTCGTCATCCCGCTAATGATCCGTTGCTCATCGGTGCCAAAATTCGTCCGCGTCGACAGCAACAGCTAATTCCCACCGTTAGAGAGACGTCATAGCAAGCATATCGCACGACCGTCATGCCTCTTGACCACGGACCGTCACCTCTCAGACCTCCTCCGATTCGTGCCACGTCATCATACAGACGAGTTGAGATCATGTCCCCAATCGACAACGACGTCCACCCGGTCATTCATACCGGGAGGGTTGCCGTCATCACTGGTGCTGCAGGTGGTATTGGCAAAGCTGCCGCTATCGAGCTGGCAAAGTGCGTTGGCCCCGTCGCTTTGACTGCGCGGGATACTTACTGCAAGCATCGCCGCCGTCATCTGTTCCCCGTTATACCACCAATATTACCGTGTTTCGACGTTCCATATTTTTCTTTCTTTCTTTCTTTTTTTCATTTCATTTTTTGTTTCATCACTGTGCTTCCTTTCCCGTCTTGTCTCCTTTTGGTTTTGCGTTTGTCGTAACAAACGCCCACTTATCACTGCCTCGTGACAATGATCGGTTTTTGCGATTGACTCTCCCCGTTTCACCGTACATGCCACTCACCGCCACGGTCACGCTTCCCCTTCTCCAAACACTTACTTAGGGTGGGCTTGAAGATTGCCCTTGCAGACGTCAACGAGGAAGCGTTGATCGCAGCTGGAAGAGAGGTTACTGCGATTGCTGGCGACGGGAATGTCCTCGTGATCCCCACCGACGTTTCCAAAATAGATGAGGTGGTACGCCTGCGGGACAAAGTCTACGAAGCGTGGGGCGAAGTGAGTGTTTTATGCCATTTCATCGAATGGGTCCGAGCCGCAGTCTCGATCGCCCTGCTTCTCGGGATTAAGAGGGATACGGTTGCTCACGACGTAAACAGGTCGCTGTGCTGATGAACAATGCTGCAATAGCACCCCCAAGCAAGTCCTGGGAGAATCTAGACAACTGGCGAAGGACGTTTGAGGTCAATTTATTCGGGTACGTATGTGTCCGGATGATCACCCTGAGATGTCGTATCAAACGTGTTTCCAGAGTGGTCAACGTGCAACAGACGTTCGTGCGGGTATGGGCTAATGTTGACTGTTGCGGTCACGCAATCTGATCATGAGATGTTCACGCTGTCCCATTAGTCGATGCTCCATCAGGAAAACCAGGCGATAGTCATCAATACAGGTTCAAAGGAAGGCATTACGAACCCTCCGTACGTGCTGATTTGTCTCGGGTATCGACTAGGTGCTAACGAACGTTTGACGGCTACGTGACTTCATTAGTGGTAATCCCGCGTACAATGCGACCAAAGCGGCGGTCAAGAGCCTCACGGAGGGTCTTGCACATGAATTGCGCGAGAACCCGACATGTAATGTCACCGCGCATCTCTTCGTGTGAGTATGATTTGATATCCCTGGGGGGGTTCTGCGTGACCGCGGAGGTTGACAAATAATAAATATTTTTCGTGCAGCCCTGGCTGGACGTACACTGGCCTGACAGTCTCACAAGGTGAAGAGAAGCCCGCGGGTGCGTGGACTGCTGAAGAGACGGTTCAATACATGTTGGATGGCGTCCGCCATGGGGACTTTTATATTATCTGCCCAGACAACGAGACGACGCGCGATCTGGACCGGTTGCGGATCACGTGGGCAGCGTCGGATGTAGTGGAGGGGCGACCGGCGTTGAGCCGATGGCATAAGGATTGGAAACCGTTGTACGAAGAGTACGTGCGAGAGCGATTGGCAGGTATGGAGTAATGGCGAGATGGATGTCGAGAATTAGCAGATCGATTGGACCTAACCAGCAAGTAATTGTCTTATTGTACGTATTTTTGCTCTGGACGACGTACCTGGGGTGGCGGCCGAAAGCTCGAAAGGGTGTGGGATCCGAGAGAGTGGGGTAAACGAGTGTCATGTGAAGCTGCTCGTAAACACTGCAGTGTCCTGTATGGTGCCTGCTGGCGGTGTCCACTAGCGGACACGTACCCGTTCCGGACTCAGCTCTCCAAACTCAAAATCTTGCCCGGATCTTAACCACCCGCTGGGGCCCGGCGACCTGCACCCTACGTCTAGATGCCATCGGAGAAAATGGTGATGACCACCCGTCCGGGTTTTTTCGTTGCGAGCAATCGAGCAGTAATAGTGATTGCAAAACAACTCGGTCGCTGATGCGTTGCTGACGATGATCGGAGGACTGGCCATATGTTCGCAGCGTTTATCTATTTCATACGATACAATTCAATGGCACGAAAACTGGACGGTATATTTGGTATTTAGCGTGTTCATTAATATTCCATGGCCCCAGCGGATCTTAACTAGCAACTGGTCGCCTACGCTATGGCTACGCTTGTATAAATATTTAGACCGCCCCACCCCGCATTTCTTCTCTCATCTCGTCCACTCCCCACTTCCCATCGTCCTCGTCCCCGGACACGTTTCCACTTGTTAGAATGTCTCCAAGTCCTCAACTAGGACCAGTGCCTAACCCCAGCCCCCATCCGCCCCGTCCTAATGGCACATCCAGAACTATCAGCGAGGCGTCGCTGCAGCGAGTCCAGAACCTCCCGGGGTACACCACTCCGGTGTTCAAAGGAAAGGAAGAACAGCGCGCCAAAGTCCAGGCTGAGGTCGCTGCCAAGGTCTGATCCCTCACCGCTCTGCCTGCGTGCTTGATTTCATACGTCACCACAGGGCTTCATAGCACGGGAGCTTGTTGCTAACGAAGTCAACTGGTTCTACTCCCACCTCGGCATCGACGACACGTACTTCCAAAACGAGTCCGTCTCCGTTATCTCTGATCATATCATTGCGCTGTTCGGCGCCAAAGTCCTCGCCTACACGAAGCACGATCCCAATAAACTCGTCATCGATTTGGAAAAGATCGACGAGAAAGGAAACGGTGCCACGTTCATTCACACCAGCCGCCCTGGTCTCACCTCAAAAGAGGGTCCGGGTGCCACCTGCGAGTCCAGGCACGTACTTCGCACAATTCTTCCGTCCGCTCATTTCGCTCATCATAGCCTATAGAATTGATGCGCTGTACTTGGACAACTCCACGCCAGCAAAGTGCTACCGCTTAGAAACCTATCGCTCAACTGGATCCATCTCCGCAACCGCTTCCCAGCAACTTCGCTGTTACTTTGTCACCAAGTGCAACTTCCCTTCACCTCTCCCTCCTTCAACGCGTACAGATGGAAAGACCGACATCCGCACCGTCTCGGATCGCTCTTTCCTGGAGAAGGCGACCGAGCACACCCTCCAGGTATACCAGGAGATCGTGTGGCAGGTCGAGAGTCGCTCCGGTCCCGTTATGGAAGTTTTTGAGGTCGAAGGTAGTCGCGAAAGGCGCCTCGTCATTGGATACAAGATGGGAGGAACTTCCCGATTCTTTAGGTACGTGCTTTTTCTTTACTGCCTAGCATGCGAAGACTGAGTAATTGGCTCTTCCTAGCGCACTTTCCAATCTGTACCACTATTACCAGCTGTACTCGGCACGGAAATACGTCGAGCAATTCTCCAATGGTGTCACTATCATTTCTCTGTACCTCAACCCAATGCCGAACTCTTCCGCTCCGCCGATCGAGAATTCCATAATACAGGTGATGAAGGAAGCGTCGCTGCTCTACTGTCTCCCCGACAATCCATTTTTCCTGGACGTTTCCGATGCAAACCACGCTGTTCAGGAGGCTACGTATGCCTGTACGTATATCGTTTACGCGTTTAGGTGAGGGTGCTGACCCTCATCACCCAGATTGCGGATGGGTGTTTGCACAACACTTCTGCAACCGCCTCGGGCCTGCCTACCTTCAGCTGAAGAATACTCTTGACGAGACGAATCCTGCCCATGCGGAGGTTCTAAATAACATTAAGAGACGTTTCCGAGAAGAAACGTTCACCCGCGAAAGTATTGCACAAGTTATTCACGCACATTCTGAGCTCGTAAGTTTTGGTCGTAACACATTTACTTCGGATATTGGACGTGGTCGTAGGTCCGTTTGTTGTATGTCAACTTCGCTATGATCCACTATCCTGCTGCGACGGACGCCTCTCTCATGTAAGTTGGCCTCGTAAGTGTATTACTCTCAGTGTTCTGACAAACGCAACAGGCCTACGCTGTCTTACCAGCGACTGCAAACCACTCAACCTCTTTCGGACGCAGAGTTATATGACAAGATTAGGCGTTCAGTCCCAAGCAAACAGGATCTCCAGGTCCTCGAGAGCTTCCTCATTTTCAACAAGTCAGTTTGCCTTCTTAAACCCAAGAGGGAAACGAAAACTGACAGTGCATTTAGGCACGTTCTGAAGACGAACTTTTACCAGCCAACCAAGGTCGCTCTCTCTTTCCGTCTCGCCCCCGATTTCTTGCCGGAAATTGAATACCCTAAGAAACCCTTTGGGATGTTCTTCGTCATTGGGAATGAGTTCCGTGGATTCCACATTCGGTTTAGAGACGTTGCCCGTGGCGGCATCCGCATCGTGATGTCGAGGAACAAAGAGTGAGAATCTGCTTCGAGCTATATGAATTCCTTGTTGATCGAATGGATGGCAGGAACTACTCCATTAACCAGAGGATGCTGTTCGACGAGAACTATGGGTTGGCTGCAACGCAATCATTGAAGAACAAGGACATACCTGAAGGCGGGGCCAAGGGTACTATTCTACCTTCGTACGTCTTCCACGTGATTATTTGCCAGGGATCTGGCTATACTTATTCCATAGGCTTGGAGCAAACCCGAGGCGGTGCTTCGAAAAATATGTAGATGTAAGAAACTTTGACGCGAAACCTGCGCCTTGATCTGACATTCTTTTCAGGCTATCTTGGACCTCCTGATTCCTGGACAAAGTCCCGGAATCAAGGAGCGTTTAGTCGATTTGTATGACAAGCCTGAGCTCCTTTTCTTCGGACCTGATGGTATGGATATTAACGCCTGTATTTATCCGCCTGCCTTACATCTCATTCACCACAGAGGGCACCGCTGATATGATGGACTGGGCGGCCAGTAAGCGTCTTTTGTCATCGTCCTGGCAGATGTATTTACTAGTATCCACTCGGCAGTGCATGCACGCGACCGCGGCGCGGACACGTGGTGGAAGTCGTTCACCACCGGAAAAAGTGCACAGCGACTTGGCGGTGTTCCCCACGATACATATGGAATGACATCGCTGTCAATTCGGCAATACGTCCTCGGAATATACAAGCAGCTCGGTCTCAGAGAGAAGGACGTGACTAAGGTGCAGACGGGTGGACCCGGTTCGTACTTCGTTGTCCTTTGATCCCTTACGCTTATGTTGCCTTTGCGTGTAGATGGCGATCTTGGATCGAGTGAGTCCTTTCCGGGTGACTCCGCTGCTGGTCGTGAATGCTAATTGGTCCAATCAGACGAAATTTTGTTGAGTTCTGACAAGACTGTCGCGGTTATTGACGGGAGCGGCGTCATCTCTGACCCTCACGGCCTGAACCGCGAGGAACTTGTCCGTCTCGCCAAGCTCCGTGTTCCTGTATCCAACTTTGACAGATCCAAGCTCAGCAAGGACGGTTACCTCGTCAAAATTGAAGACCAAGATGTCAAGTTGCCCTGTACGTCGTTCCCTTACGAGCCTTCTGCTCGTGGCATCAGCTAATTGACATCCCTTCTATCAGCCGGAGAGATTGTACTTGATGGAACTGACTTCAGGAATGGCGCACACTTCCGTTTCAAGGCAGACCTCTTTGTACCTTGCGGTGGGCGGTGAGTTGGCAGTTCTGCGGTTGGTTAATCCCGTGTGTTGACACGGATGTTTTAGTCCCGAGGCAGTGAACATCTCGAACGTCGCAGGCTTGGTTGACGCAGAGGGAAAACCTCATTACAAGTACATTGTCGAAGGCGCCAACCTCTTTTTCACGCAACAGGCACGTATGTCTTTAGAGAAGAGGAAGGTTGTCCTCTTCAAGGACTCCAGTGCCAACAAAGGTTAGCGGTGCTTTCCAAGTGCACTCTTATGCGCGATGACTTGAGCTATATGTGGACAGGTGGCGTGACGAGCTCCTCGCTGGAAGTTCTTGCCGGCCTTGCACTCTCTACCGAAGAATATCTCGATCTCATGATCTTTAAGGACGGCAAACCGTCCGACTTCTACAGGAGCTATGTCAAGGACATCCAGTTTAAGATCACTGAGAACGCTGCAGCCGAGTTCCAATGCATATGGCGAGAGCATGCGCGTCTTCAAGGCGCCAAGTCACGTACCCGAATTTCGGATGAACTCTCGAGCACCCTCAACGACCTTCAAGCAGAGCTTGAGGCGTCGGACTTGTTCAATGACCTTCCAAGCAGGAAGGGCGTTATGCAGAAAGCAATTCCCAAGACATTGGTAGACCAGGTCGGATTAGATACCCTTTTGGATAGACTCCCAGAGTCGTATCAACGTGCCTTGTTCTCTAGCTGGGTTGCTTCCCACTTCGTGAGTCCCAACTTTTAAACTGATCTATATGAGGTTGGAGTCGCTGAACTGGCTTGTACAGATTTACAAGTATGGTGTGAACGGTTCTAACGTAGACTTCTTCCACTTTGCTCGGGATCTTGCGCACTAAACCACGGACGCCTCGCGTTATACCATAGACTTCAATCTGTAATATACGAGTCATTAGAGAAAGACCAACGTCTAGTAAATACAACCTTCGAACGCGGAAAGAGCGGATATTGTGTTTGGAAACGCAAGGTGACAAATAGGATTTTGCGCCTCCGGCAAGTGTTCCAGTGTCAATGGATATTCCGCCTTGTATAAATACATCAGGTGCTTAGCTACGAGGCGAAGCCTGCCATTACGTACTATAATGTGTCCATCCACCTCACAGACCTTCGTCATACAACTTACGAGTGAGCGATACATAAAATCTTTCCAAGTCGGCTTTGGTGACTAGATCCTTTCTGACGGGCTTTCTGGTCTGCGGCTGGCCATTCAACGGCGAGGGTTTACCAGGAGGCGGGACTTGTTCCACGATCCAGTCAAAGACTGCAGAAAGTCTATCCGTGGAAGCCTTGACGACAGGATCCGTCTCGTCTGACTGCCCCCTCTCCTGCTTTGTCTCCCGCAACGAGGACAGCGGACGGGCATCGGTAGTCTGCGACATCGCAGCGCTCATCTGCAGTCCATCTTCAGTACCCTTGTCTTGCTTTCTCCACGCGCCGATAAACCGCGTCCAATCTCCAAAAGACCATCCATCTGCTCCAACGCGATACGTGAACCCACCGAGCGGTATTGACACAGAGGGGAGGCCGATGCTGAATTCCATGGACGATCCTCTCCAACTCCTAATGTCCCAATGATCGCATCCCTCCAAGATACCCAAAAACTCGCCCCATCGAGCACTCTGTACAGTAACCAGTCCGTCGTTTCCCCATTGATCATCCTGCTCCCAAGGAGGAACTCCCTGGCCGGAATAGTTGCTTCCCATGCGTGCCTTGAGTGACTCTCTATCCTTTTGTTCGGCGTCGTCCAGAACCATTTTTGGAAGCCACAGGGGATGCCAAATGTTCATCTCATCGATGCGCGAGACGACGCTAAAGTACTTCACGCGTGGATCATCTGGAGTCGATGGGTTGAAGACGTCGTTGAGATACGATGTCGTCAAATTTGCATACGCTGGGGAGTCGAGGTAAGACAGAATGAGGGTTGTGAAGGACGAGGGAAGCGACGAAAGGGAGAGGATAAACTCGGGCTTTTCCAAGTTGCTCTGGCTCGAATTTGTTGGCACGTCGTTACATTCCGGCACCTGTGGATCTGTCCTCCTTCCAAGTCCAAGGTTTTGCTAAAGTGGGAGAGGTGTAACCTTACCGCTCATCGAGCTGACGACAGACACTTACTGCACACCAGTCCATGAAGGGGCTCCCACGATGAGGGGTACTAATTGAAGTGAGCGAAAGGGGAACATAGTCGGTTGGTTTGATGTGAGTAATGAGATGACGACAGTCGAGTCCTCCCATCGAGTGGGCCATGAGGTTTATGCCCCGACCGATCGCTCGCTGTTGCAGAATACGATCCAACGTTTCGGCTCTGGCTGCTATAGATCCAGTCCTATATGACCCTTAATTAATATGCAACACAGTGGCGTGTACGCATCTTACCCGGGAACACCTGTAACGATGACCTCTGCGCCGATCTTCTTTTTCAAGATAGATAGTACATTGGACCAGTAATGATACCGGAGACTGGGGAACGCAGAGGGACCCCTAGTGTCGAATCCATACAAACCTGGGCATGTCTGGCGAAGTGCCGAAGATATTCGCAAGTTTGTACATACCGTGACAGAGGACTATAGGATAACGAGGGGTTCTTATGGGATCAAAAAGGGCGGGGTTGCTCATTAAATGATGAATGGTATCTTGCTTAGAGGGGCCAACGTTTGGACTTGAACTAGAAGCTTCCTTAGCCATCGAGACTGATGCATTAGGCTGAGATTCCGATGCGCATAACGAGGTGTCCGGTTGGGAAACGGAGTCACTCGTTCGTCTAAAAGTGGACGCTGGAGAAGATGAGTGGCCCGAGTTGGCTCCCAGAAGCTGGACCTGCCTGTTATACGTTCTCTGTGGAATCCTGGCTGCAGACCGTCTCTCGAGTTGCCTGACCAAATTGGCTTGACAATACTTGACCAGCGAAAGTTGTAAGGTCTCCACCAGTCCCATCTGTTACCGAGCGATGGGTCTAGTAACAGAGAATATGGGCCGATGCTAGGTCTTGCTTGGTGTTCGGAGAGACGACTGTCGGCCCGACTCCTCGACAACAAGTATTGGTTGGTTAGAGAGATCGTTGAAATGACATTGACGAGCCTACGAATGAGAGCGACAAGTTGGATCGGGAACGAAACGCTGTTCATGGTCTCATTGATTGCAATGGTCGGCACTAACGGACGACGATCATCATATTACGAGGAACATTCCTATTATGTAATCGGCCACGGTAATTCAAAATAAAAACTCTCTGGCGGGGAGTCGAACCCCGCTCTCCCGCGGACCGTCACTATAAGTGATGACAGGCGGGTGTACTATCCGATATACTACCAGAGACATCAACCGACTCAAGAAACGGAGATATTTGTCCTGCACGGATACCCCTCCTACTGGAACGTACCATAAGTCTGAGGAGTCTGCACCCTTTCACTCCGTCTTCACAGTAATCGACAAGCACATACGACCAAAGCACAACTACGTAAGTACACCTGCATGATAACCAAACAGCCAATCAAAGACATCTTGTCTCGGTAATTTCATTCCTCCACGCCTCCGATGGCCAACCAACCACAGGACCTCATGAAGCGGTGGATTTGAGTCGGCATACGCAACACCGTCTCCTTATGAAGCTCGTTCACAGTGCAGTTCTCAGAGCACAGTACGAACCTGCCCAACCCACCCTCTCGTCCCGTGAAAAGACACACCGTCGGCGGGCGCTTGGCAGTGAAATAGTAGAGAGTACCAGTCGACGTGTCAATCAGAGTGTATAGCTCATCTTGATTCTCCAGCTCCTTGACCGCATCATATTGAGTTTTCTTTCCCTCCCGGATATCCCCCTCCCGCCCGGCATGCTGGGCGAGCACAGAGCCGCTGGTCGTGTACATGAGACGAGGGCGCGATAACCACGCACGGTAGAGATAGTGCGAAGCTTCATCGAGCTTCATGGCCCCTTTGACTCCAATGAGGTATGGCTGCGTGGAAAGGATACGTCCAGAAATTGAATAGACGATCATGAACGGGCCGAGGACGAGGAGTACTGTGGCCCAGCCGAAGAGGACGATAGCGAGAATTAATGCTGCAGGGCTGATGGTAACGTTGACCGCGCACTCATTTCCTTGGCACGACTCCGAAGCGGTAGCGCTCACATTACTCGAGTCTTTGGAAATTTTACTGAATAGCCATGGAATCCACTGCACAGCGAAGGCATAGAAGCCAGGAATACCGAATACGGCTATCTTGGCGACCAG
This sequence comes from Pisolithus thermaeus, assembly GCA_024663475.1. Classification (NCBI taxonomy): domain Eukaryota; kingdom Fungi; phylum Basidiomycota; class Agaricomycetes; order Boletales; family Pisolithaceae; genus Pisolithus; species Pisolithus thermaeus. The sequence continues at coordinate 199,070 of JANFAF010000123.1, read as the reverse complement.
TTGACGGAAGCCAGACTCCGTCGTCCGAACACCGACCTCTGGAAAATCCTTCCATCTGATGGACGCAGCCCGGCAGCCATCGAGAACCAGCGCCCCACCGTCTGTTACTCCAGCAACCTGAACCTCTGGTTCGATGTCCCAGAACTGCGCCTTGTACTGATCGTCGTCCGCGTACCAGGAAGGCTTCGATGGGATTTTGTTGGGAAGCATAGAAAGCATACGTTCTGCCATACGGTACCCATCGTTGGTCATCGAAAGCCGAGCTAGCGCTTGCAGCTCGCTTTCAGAGGGAAAAGGCATGATTCGGTGTTCGAAGAAAACCATCAGAGCATACACCTTCTCGGCTTGGTAGGAAAGGTTGTCTATTCCCTTCGACGGCCGAGGTTGCGCCTTCGGCGGGGCTTTCTCCGGGTCTTGGGAGGCATTGCCTCGACGCCAAATCACCGCTTTCAGAAGAGTCAGATGTTCCAAATGATACATGGGATCCATGCCACCGCAAGCATTGATAACCGCAGCTTCCTCGCTATCGTGCCCGTAAGCAAGATTAGCAAGTTCGCGGAGAGAAACTGTCTTCACGGGACCCTCCGATCCAATTATATATCGCAACTCCTTGCTCATCATGATCTCCGACAGTGTCCACACACGGTCACTCCATCTTCTCCAGCCTTCCCCGCTTTGAGCATTAGTGGGAAGGGCGACGAGGGTAAATTCAGCACCGCGGTAGGTGTCCGCCAATTGGTAGACATCAAGACGCTTCTCGTCATCCGTGTTACCCATGCACTCGAGATCCAGCCAATAAGCCTTCATTTCGCTCTGTGATGCCGCTGAACGGATCGATTCGATGAATTCCTTCTCCTTTTCTGTCTCGAACCCCAACATATCGTTCTGGCAGTAAGAGACGGCGAAATAGGGATGGCGAGCAATCTCGTCATGATTATTGCAGACTTCCCAGACGTCGCCACGAAGAATGACGAGTCGGCGAGGGTAAAAGTTATGAGCCGTACTCTCTGGGATAGAAGTAACGCCTGGGGTCGTGGAAGGTAGGTCATCTTCGCGCTTTCCTCGACGACTTAAAAGCCGGGTGAGACTATGTACCATGGAAACAGATCTGGATGGTGCAGGCTTGGAATGCTCCCCACCCTCCTGGAATACGGAGTGCTCTTTCTGAGACCGCGCCGCCCACAAGTGGCCCCAATAAGACATGAGGTAAGGGGGGTATTCTGTTACATTGATACTGCCTCCCATGCCTCCCTTCGGCAGACCATTGAGCGGCCGGAAGAGTAAATATATGGAGCAGATGAAGAACCTGAACGGCCAAAGCAGTATGAAAACCAGTACGTCAATCGTCGAGCAGGTCTTGGGACGGAAGAGCGAGACAACAAGCTTGGGGGTCCTCCGAGTCTGATCAGTGATCCCAACCTGCTTGACCAGGTCTGTTCCAGAGTCTGGTTTCATCGCTTGAATGACAAGCTCCGTACATTGTCCAGTGTCAGGATCCATGTATCTTTGTTGTTTCTTATGTGTATGCTTCTTCAGGTTGATATCATCGCGACAACTAGGGCCTCCAGACATAAAGGGGAGGGACATGTTGGTCTGGGGCATGACGGTATTAGTTTAAGTACAGGTGTCAGGTATCTACAGGCGCACCTGAACCGGTAGAGGCTTGAGGAGGGGAGAGAAACTCTAGGTGGTTAGTACAGTTTCACAGCGTCTTATACCCATGCGTTCGCTGTCCGCACTGATTCCTATTTGTCTGATATGAGGCACACCCCGGAGGCCAGCCAGTCACGACACCACAGGAATTAAGCGGTCCCTCTGTAGAACGGCAGGGTCGGACGTGCTTTCCACGCTCGATCTCGCGACTACACCTGAAGGGGCAAGAATTTGCAAGAACCCGTGGTGCGGATGCGAGAGATCAAAAAGTTTGACGCTCACTTCACCTTCTCGAACAGAACGTGGCCACCATACCACAGAGACGCCAGGCCACGTGTGGCCTACATTTGAGCGTTCATTGTCAAGCTAGTGCGCATTTAGCAAACATCACCTGTTGCGACCCGTCCTCATGCGAAGGCAGCCCATTGCCCACTACGATACTTCTTGTGTTAAACTGCGAATGACCTGAATCACAAGTGCAGCTGGGTAGATGAAAGACGTTTATCGAACCTCCATTATACACCTTGTCAGACAGAGTGTGCGAGCTTCGATGTCCAGTGAACGGTAGTTAAGGCCAGCAGGTAGTATGGTCTGTCCAGGGAGGACCCTAGCCTGTAAGCGACGGACCCGCAGAAACGCTGTTTTTTGGGGGGTTCAAAGCAGCGCTTCTTGTCTCCCGTGACCACATGAACGTTCGGGAAGCCCCTGTGGAAAGTGAATGTTATTCCGATCAGGCGAAACGTTATGCACACGCGCCAGTTTACGACCGCTCATTTAGTTATCATAGCGCCCGCTGTTGAAAACGGTCACGATCTATATGATTCGAGTACCGAACAACAAGCACGGTATGCAGGCCGACCTATTTCACAAGTCGGTCTGGTATCAGCCTGAAAAGACCTAGGTCGATCAGCCAACAGCGGAACACAAACAACCGCACAAATTTGTGGGAATCATTGTGGGTGTCGAGGGAGCCAGAGACAACTCGGAACATGAGTCGATAACTGGATAACGATCAACTTTCCATTACGGGCAAGCCGGCCAACATTCTTTCATTTGATGCTTGCCAACACGTACATCCTCCAGTTTCCATTCTACAATATGTACATACATATCTGGTCAGCGCTTTCGTCGAACCCAATCTGCCACCCTATGGTCCCAGCCGAGTACCTCGGTTACGAAGACAAATCAGAATTCTTCCGCCACGCAGAGCGCTCAGCATGTACATAAACCGATTGCTGTTAGCATGTTACTGACCACTATCATGCTGGCAAGAAAAACTAGTTGGTCACCTAACAGTCTACACATGATATGGAGCGCGCTGGCTCCTTTCATACTCTGAGTCATATGAACTGGTTTAGACGTTGAGGTTATAGAGCCACACTCAAGTTTTGTGATCTGTTGTAAGCACTAGGGACAGTAAGGTTAGGATGGCTGTGGGGTAAAGTTCATCACTGTACACATAAGTAGCCATCAGCGTGACAATGAGGGGGGATTCCAGGAACTCTCACCCTTCGGTGTTTCACATTCGTGACAGATTTATTACGACTCGGTAGCACTGTCGTATTGCGTACACGGTCGTCCTTGTTCGTCGGACCGATGAGAATTTGTTACATTCCGCAGGAACTACGCGCTGGGAAAACGATACTAGTCTGATTTGCGGTCGTACTATAGCTGGATCATATCAGTCCCCAAACTCGTAGGCAGTAGTGCATCCCCCGGGAATATCTTACCCTTCATTTCGGTATGTGGACACCAGGCTGTTACTAACTCCGTAGGGCGCAGGGTAGTGGCGTGGTCCTATCACATCGACAGAACTCTGCATTGCATGTGGTTCTTTTCACACTCCTAAATTGAGCAGGCATCCAGTGCTATTATGCATATGTCGAGGCTCTGCAGGATGCTGCTGTTCGTGTTTGAGGACCAGAGGCCAGACCCAGGGAAATAAAGGTCTCGAAGTTGGAGATAGTAGTCCCACTTCGGCTGTGGGTCTCACAGTGCGGACGAGTGAAGTCATCATGCGTGCCACCAGCAACACCAGACGAAGTTGTCCGTATGGCAGCGTTGAAACAAGTGACGCACTCACTCAAGGAACGTAGACGATCAATAGCCTCGCCGCTGGGATAGATGGCAGTCGCGACCCAAGTATACTGGTTGGCCGTTGAACTGCTCTCGCAGTGACTTGGCACCGCAGGGTTTCATAACAAGTTTTGGTCACCCGTGCCACCGTACCGTTCGTGATCATGATGGGAAACGGAGTAGAATTGTGGCTGTGTTAAGCTTGGTTTTCCCCTTTGTGGACTACATGCTTACGGCTAACTTCAAGCTACCCGCCGACGAAGTTCAGCTGCAAGTCTAGTGGACATCGTCCGTGAAGATGCCGAACAGATGTTTGCAAACTAACACTACGAGACTGAAATATATATCTGCATATTACACTACGGGCATCAGGCTTCTAAAAAGTTATCAGTGGAAAGAATGTAGAGGTCGAAAGAACGTAAAATGTCACAAGGAATGTAAGACAACAATATCCAAACACGCAAGTCAAATGCTTGACTCTTTCGCGTTCCCGCGCTACCCAATAGCGACCCAATCGCAGACACTCATGGCATCGTGGATGTAGGATGGCATGCGCAATACCGTCTCTTTGTGAAGCTCGTTGGCAACGCAGTTCTCTGAACAGAGTACAAACCGACCCAGTCCGCCCTCGCGTCCAGTGAAAAGGCATACTGTGGGGGGACGTTTTGCGGTGAAATAAAATATTGACCCAGAGAGTGTGTCGATCAGTGTGTAAATGTCGTCCCTCGTCTGTCTTAACGCTTCGTCATATTGACTTGCAAGTCCTCTTCGGATGTCATCATCTGCCGGTTTAGCGAGCAGCGAACCGCTGGGGGTAAAGAAGAGGCGTTGGCGCTTAGACAATGTTGCGCCGTAGATACGGTTCGCCGCTTCCTCAGGTGACATTACGCCTTTGACTCCAATAAGCCAAGGTTGCGTGGCAAGGATGCGACCAGAAATAGAGTACGCGGTCAAGAAAGGACCAGCAATGAGTAGGAACGCCGCGCATGCGAAGAAAGCGGTTCCGACCGATACAGTTGAAGTGATTGGCATCCACGTTGCGGCATAGAGCACCCAACCCGGAAGAGTGACCGGTATTTTACCCGCAACAGTTCGCCTGATGGACTCTGTCGTCTGAAAGGATATCTCTGGAAAGTTCTCCCAACGGATGGTTGCTGCCCGACAGCCGTCAAGAACCAATGCCCCACTCTCAGTTACTCCGGCAACATTTACTTCCGGTTCGATGTCCCAAAGTTGCGAACCGTACTGATCATCGTCGGCGTACCAACAAGCATGTGGATGGATCTCCTGGGGCAACATGGAAACCATCCGCTCGGCTATACGGTCGCTGTCATTGACCATCGAAAGCCGAGCTAGGGCCTGTAGCTCGGTTTCAAGAACACTTGGCATGATACGATGCTCGAAGAAGCCCATCAAAGCGTAAACTCTCTCGGCGGGATAAGAAACGTTCGCCGTGTGCTGGGGCTGCTGTTCATTTGGGGGAGATTGTTTCTCGAGGTCCAGAGCTTTGGGCAGAGCCGCGCTGCCTCGACGCCAGATTGCAGCTTTAAGACGGGTAAGATGCTCCAACCGGTCGAGACGATCTTTGCCACCGTAAGCATTGATGATTGCGGTCTCCTCGCTGTAGTACTCATAGGCCTTATTAGCGAGCTCGTGAAGAGTGATGGGTGTGACGGGACCGTCCAAACCAATCCGATAACGAAGTTCCCTGCTCAGGAACGCTTCCGGGAAGGTCCACACACGACCACCCCAGCTTTTCCAGCTCTCGATGCTGTGCTGATCGTCTGACTTGCGAAGAGTAATAAGAGTGAAGATAGCCTCGCGGTAAACGTCTGCCATCCGATAGAGGTCTATATTCTTTTCTTCGGTGGTCTCGCCCAAGCATTCGAGATCCAGCCAATACGCCTGTAAACCACACTGCAGCATCGTCGAGCGGACCGACTCGATGAATTGCTTCTTCTGCTCTTCCTCCTTCTTCTTCCCCTCGTCATAGAAACCTCGCTGAAAGACATCGCTCTGTCGGTAGGAGATAGCCACGTAGCGATAGTTGATAATGACGTCTGGGTCTTCGCAAAGGTACCATCCGCTCTCGTCGTGTATGGCAAGTCGACGAGGGTGAAGTGCGTGGGTAACGCCTTTTACTGTGATAGAAAAATTGGCAGGCGTAGGCATCGGACTCTTTTGGACCAAGTTGTCGAAGACGGAATATTCCCTCTGCGAGCGGGCAGCCCACAATTGTCCCCAGTAGCTCATGAAGTAGGTGGGATATACATCCGTGTAGCTCTCGCCGCCGGGTAGGCCATCGAGCGGCCAAAAAAGTAGAACGATGGAACACAGAATGAATTTCAGTGGCCAGAGAAGTACCTCTCCAATGGTGGAAGGTGGGGCACGGAACAGCAAGACTGTGAGTTTGGGAACCCTCCGAACAGCATCGGTAATTTTGACCTGATTTGTGTTCGGAACGGGATGCGTGGCCTGAACTCGAAGCCTCGTACATATCCCCGTTTCAGGATCCAAAAATCTCTGGTTATCTTTGTGGGATTGCCACTCAAGGCTCAGGTCACGGCAAGTAGTGCGCCGCACCTCAGGTCGTGGTGATGCGAATGGGAGGAGCATACTGCCTGAATACACCGAAAGGTTAGTGATGAGAATGCTTCGAAATCAACGAGCGCACCCTAACCGACAAGGGAGCTTAAGAAACTGGTCAGAATATTTTCGCTCGCGACGTGGGTTCTTATACCTGCATCATTTCAACGCACGGCCTTCAGATAGAAGCGCTCGTCCCAAATAGTATTCTATTCAGATTTGACACGGATCAATCGATCAACCCGCCCTAAAGATGGAAGTTCGTTGGGGCATGCAAGTACACACCGGTCACGTCCATGCATGCCAAGACACTGGCTGACTGATATGATGATCTCGAATGATTAGTAGACATGCTCCTTGACCCTCAACGAGGATGACACGGACTTGCTCAACGTTACGTGCAGTAATTTAATAGGACATGGAAGGGTGCACCTCTGAATTGTGTGCCAGGCACGCAAAGCCCTGTTAAGTCCCTTTGATGATGTGTCAGTAATCCATCGCATTCGTAAGATACCACTCCGAGTCAAGGCCGAAGTTCCGGCTCATTTCTCGAGTCAAGTCCCTTTAGGGATATGTCAGTAATCCGTCGCATCTGTAGATACCAGTCATTGCCTCCCGGTTCCTGCACAAGACTGCCAAGTATGTATAACAGTGGTCACATACCGGCAACCATTTCATTGACCTTCGCAGGTGCCATCAGGGGTTGCCGTGAAAACGACGCCCATCAGACCAAACCTGTCGCGGAATCAAAACTGGACCCGTTGATACACTTACATAAGCAACGCACCTCTCGGTAGTGTTGCCGTCGAACCGAGCTCAACTCGAAGTAAGTTCACTTCGATTCGAATTCTACGTCAGTTCGGTATAGTTCGACGGTGCATATATCCACTCGACGCCTTGCTTTGTTGTCACGCAACAACGCGATTGGATGGAACGCTTTAGCGACTTCGTTCGAGCTCAGTTTGTTACACTTCAGTAAGTCGAAGTGTGGCCGAACTACCACTTCGATTCGACTTGGTCTGGTTCGCGGCAACACTACCTCTCGGTCACCGTTGGCTCTATCAACCAAACAAAATCAGTTTTCGAATTACGGCGTACCTCAACAGAAGGAGGTCACCAGTGCACGGCAAATCCTCGCGCGGTTTTCATGCTATTCTGCGCTACAGCATTGTCAATGAGTACGGACCACTATAGCGTTGCCTTGCAACTGTGTCGGTCTGGTTTGTCAATGCGTTATTGTTACCTTGAGGCTCCCGGCACTCACACATATGTCAGTTGCAGTCACAATAGTAGGATGGCCTTTCAATGTGCGTACGGGCCATCGTGCAAAGACCAGAGCCCCTCCTTCATAAGAAGATTGCATGCCCGTCGCTCGAGAGCAATTCTGAATCAACTCATACTTGCCTCCATTCCGTCTCGTATCCTATGATCCCAGAAACATCTGCATTCTCCGCCTCCAGGGAGGAAAGCTTGCGCGTATACGAGTCGTTGATCGACCGTGGCAGAGTAGCAAGCTATTCTACCTCCACAGACTCGCCACTTAGTAGCAATGCAACCCTGGTGAACGATGAGGACCGTCTGCGGGCAGACGTGTACAAGCTCTTCCTATCACCTCCAAACCAACTATCCGATGACCCCACTACCACGGATACTGAACGTCCTACTTCCCAACCGACCTTCAATCCCTCTGCGACACCATTCATTCCTTCCCAGACGATTCTTTATGCCACCGCGACACATCCGCCGCCGGCTTTGGTCTTGCAAGACAAACCTAGCTGGCTCGGTTCTTTCTGGGAGGGGACAACGACAGGAATATATGCAGAACAGAGATTATATGCCACGCGCATGGTCAAAGCTCGGAAATGGACCTTTGTCGACATTTGCTCCCTTGCACATAGGTTCTCCTGGCAATGTGCAACACCAGAGACATATGGACCATTTGCACGTGCCGTGTATGACGCTCTCAACGATTCGTGTGGTACATGGGACTCCTCGTGCTTTGGGTTCTATCTCCAGAAGGTGGCAATCGATTCCCTCGAGTACGCATGGTCAAACGTAGGTATCCTTATGACTTACCCTCTCTTGGTACACCTCTCATTCGTCGTATGACTCTTATCAGCTCGATCCCACGAAGGCCGACGAAGATGACTACACCTTCCGTATATCGTGCTTTGTAGCCGAACTTTATGCCGTGGACCTGCTCCCAAAAGCCCGAGTGCACGAGTGCTTTGAAAAGATCCTTCACAATATGTACTCCTTGGAACATATCCACGTCCTGTGGGATATGATTGTCCGAGGGAAGGAGACCCTTTGGCAGGGTCCAAAAAGCTCGCAACTGGTTACTGGTTTCACTCATCTTTTCACGAAAAGGACGGACACGATTCTCCGCGCCGCCAACATAGGACCCCCTACAATGGTAGCTACGAAGGTAAGCGACACTTGTTCGTGCCTAACAGTCTTTCATGAGCAATTCGGCATATAGGAAGCCAGCGACATAGTACAGATGATTCGCGACTGGCACAGTCAACCCTCAACCGTCATAAGCACAACGCCCAAATCTATGTGGGCATATCCCGAGGCCTGAGCGCGACTTCCCCAGACGGACATTGTAGAACGGACAAGGCACATAGTGACGTATCGTACTGCGCCCATAATTTGAGGGTATTGATAGCCGACTGCTGAAAACTTACAATACATAACAAAGATATCGCTTGAGTGTCCTAACAGCGTGTGTCATCGCAACCGAGCGGTAGCATTACAATACAAAAGACCTGTGCCAGTATCCTCCCTGCGTGTGTAGGTTCTTGTGTGTTCCCCTCGCAATATTCTAAATATTTTTCTATGCGTTTGACCCGAATCTGACCCTGCGTAAACGAGCCTAATTCTCAATTCGAATATGTCTCTTGGCCCACTCAGCCGTGTCCCGAGTTGCGTTAAGAAGTGGGTTTAGAGGCGGGAGAAGCCATGTGGCGGCACCGAGGGTTTCTGGAAGTGGATACAGGGCCGATGCGGCCAGCGACAAATACGTGTGATATGGATCTACGAAGATGCGTAGCAAGATCTGCGTGTGTTCAAAGTTAGGAAATCACTTGCCTGGATGGTCACCTGGGAATTTAGCAATGCCCCCAAACTTGAACTGACATGACGCTATGTAAGACGCGATGGAAAACTCAGAAACTAATTCCTTGGCTTCCAGGATCTAGGGGGGAAGCCAGTTGATTCTGAATTCAAACGCTCTCGAAAGATTCGATTAGAAACTTACGGATATCGACGCTCCACACCAAAAGCTATAACAAGCATCTGCGCCTTTGCATGTCCGTCCTCGGAAACCACCAGAAGGCTCCTGATTTATGATCAACCATCGCATCGTACGTAGTCTGTCGCTTTTCGAGAGCCGTTCGCCTCGTCCCGCAAGAAAGATGGACGCCACTGCGCAATACGTAGGACCACCTGTGGACGATCTCAGAGAAGACAGGCGAAACTGGTGAAAGAATGCTTTCCTGATGCCTCAGAAAAAGGAGTCTGACCATACCCTCCTTCGTAAGTCTGCGTTTAGGTCCCCGTCAGTGCCCTGTTGACCAGTACTGGGTAATTTACCCTGCAAGATGCGATGAAGGCCAGGGCCCGATCAACGTGCACTCCCGACCAGTCGCCCAGCATGCTGCCGATGGCAAAAGCGCAATATGTCGTCCTCAAGTCAGCGTCACCCCCGTAAGGTTCCGAGGAGAAACTATGCGAACAGGGCAATGGTATGACGCACGTTCCAGGGACCATGAACGAGCTCAACGTACCTTCCATCCTCGTTCTGGCATGCTTTCAGAAACGAGATCAAGCCAGGACGATCTAGGCGAGAAAAATCATCCCTAAGAATTGCCAGAGATAGCAAAGCAGTATATGTCATGATCATCTGTGGTGCATTTTCAGAAGCCTCGTCATACACATCATCCTTTCGAGAATCTGTGTCAGCCCATGTCATAATCTCACCATGGAAATAACGAACGCGCTCGGCATGGATGCTCATTAATGGTCCAGGACGAAAGCCTGTGCCACCTGGACCGCCTAATTCGGAGGTCATGCCTTAAGTCTGGCTTGAAACACGGAGGCGACACTCACTGGCTTGCTGAGCCCATATCCACTCCCGCCACGACTCCTTCTCTGAGGTTTTAATATCGGCTGGAATCTGCCCCGTCAGGTCCAATGTACCTAGGCAATAAAATACTAAAGCCATTCTGTATTGCATTCACGAATGATTAGTTTGATTTAGAAGTCGATGCGAGAATCGCACTTGAAGGGATCCGTATCGACCTGAGAAGCTGGTAGTCCAGTCAAACACCTCTTGCAGTGTGTTGCATGACCCATCCGGGCCAGAGAAGAGAGGACGTCAGCCATCTGATCGCGTTTACCCTGGTCTGGCCGTGAAGTGAGTTGCGAGACGACGAGCGTAGTATCGATGACTACATACCGTACGAGTAGGGTGAAGATGATAAGCTTAAAGCTTAATTACCTTCGTATCTCAAGCTGATAGCAAGGACGAAGTGAAATCCTAATCGCCACTGCTTATCGCGTCACGTGAAACCACATCATTCTCGTGAACCCTGCGGTCAATGCACGGGTCACAGCAAATCGTCCGTACAGTATATTATCATGTAGTTGACCGCGCCGCTATCGCAGAAGAGCCAGTCGGCAAACGTCGCCTGCGGTATACTAGTACTACACTGGTGTGGTATTCGGAACGCCTCGAGTATATGAAATCAGTTCCCGAGTCTTACAGTATGAGACTGCAAGCTACAACTACGATCTTCACACGTCGAGCAACTTGAGAGCACCACAATGTAAAAAACGGGTACCGACAGTGTGAGGAGAAATCCGCAAGGTTATTCTCCAATAGATGGTAACCTCCGGCGACCGATTTCAGAGTAAACAAAAGACCTGTGTAATAACCCGTACCATCCCTTAACATAAGCAACGAATCCTAAACCGGGTTCTATGGAGCCGTCCGCTTAGAGCAACAAATCATCACTACCCCCCGCAGTCGAAGATCCACCTCCAGGTTTCACGGAACCAAAGTTGCCGAAGTTATTGCCCAAAGCGCCGCCCGTCCCTGTAGGTGCTGCAGTTGCAGGCCTCTGGGACGACGCCCATATCCCAGCTCCAGCCTTCTCCTTCTCCAGGTCCTTGATCGATTTCCCGTTAGAGGACGACTTGCCCCCCAGCCCGGTAGACGCAGAGCCAAGAGACATTGACCACAAGTCCTCGAAACCAGATAACCCTTTAGAGGGGGTAGGTACTGAAGTGTTTACATGAGACATTGACGCTCTGTTGCCGGCGGACGATGTCCGCGTAGTAGTGCGAGAAGGACCCGTCGGCGAGAGAGGCCGCGAGGCTGACCATAAGTTGCTTGGCGTAGGAGCGACTTGTGCAGCGTTTACAGCTTTGCCGGTTGTCGTGGTGGCCGCAAGCGCGCTGAAGGACGTACTCTTAAACGTAGAGGACGTGAACGCTGGTTTAGAGGCAGCTGCAGGGAGAGCGGTCGGTTGTGGGGGGCTCGAACTGAGCATCTCCAGAAGGGTAGGTTTGGAAGAAGTAGATGAGTGTGTGGGAGAGGTGGGTGCGACTTGGAAATCTGCAAAATCGTCATCTGGGGAGAGCATCAGGTTGATCAACAGCATAGATCAGACAGCCTCACCATCAATGCTAGTGGTGAGCGAGGGTAAAGCTTTGTTGGTATTAGTAGAAGCAGCGCGCAGGTCGGACACGACAGCAGATTCCTCGTCAAATCCACCTAATAAATCCACCTCTGGCTCCTTTTGCTTCTGCGGAGCCGAAGCTGCCTGTGTCCGCAGTGGAGACGCGGGAGTGGCTGCCGAACGGGAAGTATTGTGACCATTGTTCACGGAATTGGACCTGCGAACAACGGTTTCATCATCACCGGCCGTGTATTCCTCAAAATCCCTGCGACCCGTGCTATCTCTATAACTTGAACTGCCTCCCGAAGAACCACCGAAATCTGGCGAAGCCGCAATAAGCCATAGGTGGATAATGCTTGGGAACGCTGGACCTACCGTCTCTGCCGCTCATTCTGTCGCCGTAGTATCCACCAGTTCCTCCACCAAAGCTATCATTTCCGAAGCCACCGTAGCGACTCCCCCCAGAAGTAAAGCTCAGAGGGTCATTGCCGGTGCCAGTGTACTTGTGGCGGTTAACTTTTGCCTTGCGCCTCTCTGTACGGATAGTTTCCACGTCGGAGAGGAATTCAACCAGTTCCCGTGCACGGTTACGAACTGTGACCGAGATAAAACGTCGGGCTCTGCATCATGCGAAAATAAACGTACCGTTCAAGCCCTGATCCTTGCCTTTCTCGTCGATATAGTGGAAATTCCGAAGCATCTTCAAAGTCGATATGTGAGAACGTGCATCGTCAACGACACGTTCACTGCCATGTTTCACAAGATATTCGAGCAATTGCAAGGCCTGCAGAAAAGCTGGGTTACCGTAGAGTTGGGATCTTATAACGAAACACACACTTTGTAGATCTGTCTCCACTGTCGCGCTTCTTTTTCCATGAACCGGGTATAAATGGAGGGCATGATTTCGTTGAACTGTTGGCTAGTACGAGATGATATATCTCCCATATCTGTCACAATGCAGAACTTTGACTCACAAGTTAAAGGTCCTGCAAGTGCTGGTGAGTATATGCATGTATGGGATTGCTGACCCTTACCCTTGTGCGATGTCCTGCATCAAGGTGGAACTTGCTCCCCTGCGAGTATACGATTCAGCTTTGGCTCAATTGCCTCTTGAACGGTGAGATCCGCACCAAGGCTCGTCATTTGTCGCTTCTAGTACTTTGGCCTCCATCTCGCTGACATTAAATACAGCATTTTTAGCCTTTGACGGGAGTCTCAGCAAACCGAGTCAGAGACCGAACAGATCAGTTGCAAATACCTGATTATACATGGCTTTAATATCATAGAGCGAAATGCTAGAGATGCTGGTCGCCAGCGAATCAAGCCGATCCATGGTGGGCTGTTTAGGTGGCAGAAGTGAGTATGTGCGATGCTACGGTTGAAGGCAAGAGAGCTGCTGATGTAATCGACAGGCATGCACCCCGAATAAAGGGGTTAATATCGACTGCTCCCGCTAGTCATGGCAAGTCTTCGAGAACTTAGGCGACTGCTTTGAGTCGGTCGTGCTTGGACTCCCTCAGACGATCGTTTTCGAGAGTCGTGTTGAATCGCTAACCACCGTGTTTCCAGGGCATTACTCAACTGCTCCTCAGGGGATACTCGTCGTTTGACCCCTGAGATCTGAGACTCTGGGATGCTCCAGTGACGGTGAAGTGAGTGCAGTTGGTTCACGCACACAGGTACGCCATGGTTTAAATGTAACTGCAATAGCATGCCGTTGGAAGTTTCTTCGCTGTTGTCGCGCCTTCGCTTTCGACCTAGCAACCATTCCGCGCTCACAGCGACACCACTTGCCGAGGATCCCATCAGTTCCTATGGTCACGGCTCCATAACCAAGCTGCAACTGGACCAGAGGATCCTCCAAAACCCAGACTCTTACTTCGATTCGGGTGACTCTTCACAGCCTCCGATAGGCACATGGGAGCACGTGGCGGGCAGTGACGCTGGCCTGCCTCATCCCAGGCGTACCCGTTACAGCCCAGAACAAGTTCTGGAGAGAGACACGAATGGTTCATCCTTGGCATACCCCCAGAGCACTAGCAAGCAGCTAGGAGTTGAACATGGGTCTAGACTTACACCAGGTGGAGGGTGGTCAACCTTCGGAAAGAAGAGCGGACACAAAGCCAGGAGTCGCACACCTCGGAGCTCACATAGAAAGGTCACTCGCTCTCTATCCTGGAAAAGACGTTTACTCGATCAAGGGCATGTTGAGGGAGGGACCCCGCCAGATAACAGCGTGCTTGCATGCGTCGCACATGCAGCAAACCGGTCCCAGCCGTCTGCTGCCTCGTGTGAAGTACTTCCGCCTTCGAAATGTGCCGCATCCGCGAGGGAATCACATTGCGGCCGATCGACCAGTAGGAACTCATCTCCGACGGCCACCTTGTCATGTAGTAGACCTCCACGTACTGGCCACATTGCTGGTCTCCCACTTTCCTCACACGTGCACGCCACGACACCACCTCGACAGTCAGGTTTTGATTCTCCTTATACTTTCGGGCATCCAACTCATCCTGATAACATCCCTGCACTTAAACCTGCATGTGCTCTTCCCCCTCTTCCCCCTCTTAATCACCCCGAGTTGGCAGCAGCGCTTGCAGCTCGACATAAGGTTGTGAGCATGATGCAGTCCGTATTTTCTGATCGTTCCAACATCCCCCCAAGGCGATCGTCTCAAGATCCGTTTCCATTCATGTCCTCGACTTTTGTTCGTCCGCACGGGAAGCGTGCGAGTTTTCCAGGAATAAGAGAGGTATTCGATACTGAAATACAAGAACAACAACGTAAGACTCAAGCCCAACAACCGTCAGACAGACGCCGAACAAGGACTGTGTCTGGAAGACCACGAAATTTGCGACGAGACAGTGCTGAGTGGAATGCTCAGCAAGCGGTCAGCGGTGTCACTTCCTGCAGCGATCGGACCTGGCCTGCAGAGGTCTCTAGAGAAATTCTGCGCTTGTCTTTGGGCGAAGGGTCGGGGACGGGGAGAGGTCTTGCAGGAGGTGTTTCGGGGTCCTCGGCTGAACACAAAAGCCAAACACGTGGCCACAACACGCATGACTTTCCTGATCGGGCGCCAATATCCCCATCATCTTCATTTTTTCCTTCAACTACCCCTCCTCCAGAACGTGACCCAGGACTACCGAAAGGGCCAGTGGCTTTGCCAGGTATTAACTTTTTTCTTTTTTGGTGAAGCTTTTCGGGTTAAGCGGGATATTCGTCCCACAGACCTCAGCGCCATCGCCGCACGTATCAGACGTTCTTCTACCTCCCTTTACCGACACAGCTTTGGGCATCGCAGACACAGTGGACCGAGCGGACCGAGGATGACTCAGGTTATGCGAAGCCTGTCTGCAATTGATCCCCGACACGATCCAAGACGTGCAACGAACGCGAGCTACGAACCCCCCAGCTCAAGCTTGGGTCGCTCTGCATCAGCAATGACAACGCCAGCAAGAAGCCAACTACTTCACGCCTATTCAGCCGTTACGCCGTCACGAACCATTTTACGTGGTCCTTCAACGCCGGACATCTGTCCCTCACGAGCAGCCGATGAAGCTCCTGTAACCCCTACACCAGCGTCAAAATATCCCAGCGACAAGAGCAAGGGAAAGCGCAAGGCGGATGACATCGACACCACCCCTCCCGAGCTGAAGAAAGAAGGCCAGCGCGCTACCTTTGTTATTCCTCCGGAGACCCGAAGTAAGTTCTTTCTTGCTTACGTCAGACTGGCACTATCAGCCGACACTGAAATATGAAACCAAGGTCAGCGGGTCTCCAACTCTTCGCACGCCCCATCTTCGTACCATCGTAAACGTGCAAGGCTTTCGACCGTGTCACCTTTCGCTACCCCCGCGCATTCCCGTCCGCCATCGATTCAGGAGCAGTCGGTGAGCAACGGTCATCAACTCGCTTGGCCGAGTAATACGACCTCGGGCCGTGGCGCCCCTCCTCGCACACCTTCGCGTGGTGCATCCGTTCGTTCACATAATCCGAGTCAACAGCAGTCACCCTACAGAAAATCTCACGATCGTCATCAGTCGATGTCGCAAACGTCCATCCCGATAAGCGCACTTGTCTCGCCCCATGCGCCTTCCGTTACCACGTCATCCAAGTTTCACATGCGGGATCCAAGAAGGCCGCCGAAAAAACTCAAGGACACGGAATGGGGCTTGCGTTTTGCAACGGAGGACGAACCCAGTTCGCCTTCACAGGCGTGGTTATTCTTTATTGGCTTCATTTTATTCCCGCTATGGTGGATTGCTGCGTTCTGCATACCCATCCCGAAGACCAGAACTGCTGGGGATGCTAACTTGGAAAAGGCGGTCACCGTCATTGATGATCCTCAAATAGAGCACGGTATATCTAATAACCAGTTCGGCCTTAATGCGCATTCTAATTACCCTTAACAGACGCGAAGTCCTGGCGTCTTCGATGCCGCGTGATGGCAGTTGTCTCCGTGTTCACATACATTCCATTTATTGCTCTCGTTGCCATCTTCGCCCGAAGATAACGCGCCCCATGCCTCCCTTCCGTCCCTTACCCGCACGAACATATTACCGCACATTGTCCATGCCTTGCCCTATGAACTCTGGTCGCACTCTCTGGTCACACTCTGGTCGTCACTGTCAGTCTCATAACCCAATCACTCACAAGTCGGACTGTCACTCTTTTTTATCCACACTCTTTTATTAGCCAATCCTTGTTTATAAGTAGTTTTATACCCCTCGCCTGGTTAGACGGCTTCAAGTTAATTACTGTTGTTGTTTAACTATGTACGCTATGTCGTGGTATAGCATGGTCTCTTGGCGCACTGCGTAGTCACTCAGGGGTAATGCCATATATGGTACATCTTAGTTGGCGGTGACCGTGAGCCTGCTTGAACTGTCTGCGACGGTCTCATGCAAGTGGAACCTGAAAGTGCTAGAGAACTGCTTGACAGTGTGGAAGGCGAAATTTCTTTCTTTCGTTCGGTCATGAAAGCGAGACCAGTCGGACTGCACAAGCATTTCCACGTCCTAGCCATACGCAACTCCATCTCCGCCGACACCGGTCGGGTCGTGCCCGTCGATTGTATATGGGAAAAGCTCAAATCGTGCTATGACCTTGACGCGTTGGAAGCAGCGGTGGGGGTGATGTTTCTTGCCAGCTATCACTGCTCTCATTGACTCACCCGACTCCCTCTCTCTTCTAAGGAGTTTGAGGGTTATTATTCGAATACATCAAACCACTCTGGTTCACAAGCCATTAGGTCCCCATCACCCTCGGAAAATCTCTCGAGGCACCCCCATTTCAAGGAAGAGTATTCGCTACCGGCGGATGAGACTCTTGACTCGCTAGTGGCAGTCCGCCGCCTCCGGGCTACAGCGTCCCTACCATCCTCTACACCAGCCCCTTCTCCGCGTCAATCTCACAAAACCAGAAAACCTAAGGCACCTAAACGGAACAAAGATAAAGTCGATATGGCTGGTTTAGTTGGGGGCGACAGCGATAGCAGCGCACTCACGCAAGAAGAAAGTGGTGACGAAGACGTCGTCACTCCAAGGGAAAGTGTGTTGACAGGAACAGATGCAGGGACAGACTATGAGGAAGATGCCGAACAAGACATATCCTCCGGTACGTAGTTAGGACAGATGAAACGTAGTTTTCGTGACTTCTCATGACTTCAGGTCAATCCAAACCTACCCGCGGCAGAGGTACAAAATCTGGGCGAGGGAGTACAGCTGGGAGAGCACGGGCGGCGTCGACTGCTACTGCACGCGGGACAAAAAAGAGGAAAAAATAGACGATATAGACTTGTAAAATGCCTTGTGTCCTGTTTCCCTGCATGACCTTAGTTTGGACTGATACAAATATAATATACAGTGTGAAGTCTAGTGTTGAGATACCAAACTACTAGTCCATAGCAGTGTCCATGTTGCCAGAGTCCCCCGCAGGTTTCCTCGCGGCCGCAGCTTGACCGCGACGTTCAGTAACAAAAGCATCAATTCTTGCTTTAAGCTCTGGATCTAAAGCACCAGTTAGCACCCAGGTCACGGAGCGGGCAGGACAACATACTTGGAAGCACTTCACTGAATGAGAGTGGAGAGCGGTTAAATGGATCCTTGGCGTCCGAAAGAAGGTGCGACTTGATCGTCGCTCGATCAATGACCACATGAGACGACGGTAACGTTACAGGATCCCGCATCAATGTGTACATCAAAGGATCTGCAATCAACGAGTCGGTTCTCCATGCCTCATCAATGTCTTGATATGCAGGACATACCCAGGAATTCTTCCGGAATTTCTCCCAAATCTTCTTCTTGTTCAATAGTCACCTTCGTCTCTGCAACCTTGATGGCGAACGCATGCAGTTGTTCTAGTTCTGACTCCGGTTTTAGCGATATCTTCCGCGCTTTGTTTATAGCCGTCTCGAATAGTTCCGGTTTGTAAGTTCGGCCATCGTTCGCCACAGCACGCACGAATTCCTCCTCATCGCTGAGATTCAAATAGACTTGCAAGATGTCGTTCAGAAGGTGCCTCGGGTTGAAATTGTACTTCTCCGGTTCCTTGACTCTCAATTCTGAGCACTTCGGTCCAACCAACGCCTCCAAGTTATAATCTAACATTGCAGCTAGTCGGTTGACGATCTCCGGCATCATAAACGGCGCCTTGGTTTCCGCGGTGAAATCCCTTAGCAGACCTACAGTGGATTTCCCCAGGGTTGTGTAACCTGATGCGTGACGTTCTAGTCCCCGTAGAGTGTTCTCTCTCTCTCGTCGGTATTGCGTGGGGCGAGCCTGCCAGGCCGCTTGATCAGCCATTTCTGCTTGGAGGTTGTGAATTTGCGTCAATTCGCTTAGCGACTCGTCCATGAGGTAGGTGACGTCGTTGATCATGAGGTTGACAAAACGGACAAACTTCTCCACGTTCCTGTAGCAAGCACTCAATACTCTGACCTGCGGCTATAGGTGTCAAGAATTACTTCGCCTCGGTGTTAAGTGCCTCGCGATGGATTGGACTATTCCAAACTGCCTTTAGTATGTAAGCAATGTTCCTCCTGGATCCGGATCAGCAACGGTTGTCACGAGGACTAATGAGACTGACCTAGCATCTATGTACGTTATAGTGGATAAGGACAAAATGCTCATTCTGAAGGCAGAAATACGCACTGAATTTATCATAAAACTGTGAACTGGCACCAGTCTGTTCAACCTCTGCAAGATTCCATCAGCATCTCGATGCTGGAGGCAGAAAACGTATGTATGAACACACCTATGTAAAAGTGGGTCATAGCTGGGATGAGGTTCTTCACAGCTAAGGGATGGCTGTTAAGCAATCCGCTCAGTATACCATTGCGTTCATGGCCGTACGGTAAAACACCATAGAAAATGGCCTGGAACAAAATAAAAACAAACAAAAGAAAGATGAGGATGAAGAGAACATCAGCTACACCCTCCGTACGAATGATGAAAACAAACCTCGTTAATCTTGGCCTTCAGAAATGGGTTTTTGATACACCATGTTGACGTCAGGAATGTAAGAGCAAAAATGATGAGTTCTTCCTTTCCTGAAAGGTCCAAACTATTTGGGGAGTGACTACAAAACATTTTCAGTGCACACCCACATCAGGGTGCATCCCAACATACCGAACTACGAAAAGGAAGTATTCAATCACATCCTCGAGTATGTACTCAGGAAGCACCCGGAAGGACATAGGAACTTCCTGGGGTAAAGGCAATCTAAAGGCACAGGTAAATGGATGGAAACACCGCATCATACAACGAGCGTACTCCACTGTGGTTTGAGGATGTGATCCTCGTGGGTCAACTTTGCGGATCAACCAAGTCGACACGAAATTATTGAAGCCGGTGTATCGGAACACTAAATCGGGTTCGAGCAACTGGACTCGGAATGCAAGTTGATGAGCTTGGATTTTTGCCATCTCTAACTAGACAGCCTTTTAGAACACATGAAGACGAACGAACGACAAGTGGTCGCACCTTGCACTGATTAAGAGTTGCTTCCGTTCTGGCTTGGAACGGCGTCTACTCCACTCCCAGGTATTACGGAATTATTCATGGCAGAGACCTAGATCTCACTCACCCCTACCCAGGACCTATCACCATTAATCATGTCGTGGTGGCGTTGGAGGTCATCTAGGTGCTTGCCAAAGTCTTCGTAAGTCTGGATGGTCCTTAGGTACCCATAATGGGCCATGGCGTTACAAAGGTAGAATATTTCAGAGATGAAGTTTGGGGGACCGGCTGAGTGGGTGAAATCAAATAAAGTACAAAGAGAAAACAATATTGACGCAACCTCCTTGTCTATGCTCTTCAGCCCAGTGAGCAGCCTCTTCGCTCGTGGCCTTTATCCTAGTCTCTTCTTTGACGTCTATTCTGTTCGAAACCGCAAAATAAAGTGGATCTATACGGTCCATCTACGACGGCCTGAGTAGCAGTATCATTCTGTTATAACAAAGCCAAACCTTTGAGTAACGAGCATCCATGAACGGCTCTGCAAACCGCAGCAACACACTATGCAAATTTATCATGAAGCTGTCAGAGGCTACTGTATGAGGGTCAACCTGAGGCGGCTTGAGAACGATACAAGCGCGAAGCCTGAGATCACTAGCGCACCTGCATGCCCGCACGTTTCACGTTAAGTCTGACAACGGTAGCAAAGTATTCAAGGACAGCTTCTTTAGCTTCCGGGGAAGCCCTGACAAGGGTATTAAATATCGAGAAGAGGGAAGACTACTCCAAGTTAGCTAACGAGTAAACTGCATGTCACTCCAAATACCTGCAAGCTCTTCACTGTTCCCCTCAAACTTGCGTAGGACGACTCTACATCGCTTCGGGATCGGTTGCTCGGATCGGAAAAATAGGTTTCGGCAATGTAGGGCTAATGGACTTCGATCAGAGCAGTAACTCACGGACCTGATAGTGACTCCTACCCATTCTCTACTGAAAACTCCAAGACGACACAGAGGACCCATCAAGGACGATATCTCAATCGATGCGGCGGTGGCGTGTGGAGGGTTCCATTCGGCAAGTCGGGTGAACATCACAGCTATACTCTTTACTCTGACAAGGGCTTCGACACCAGTAACAACAGCGCGCCACGAAGAATCACCTCCTCCAATACCTTCAGGCCGTACCAACGACGAATGAGATAATACTTGGAGCACCACCGGCCCAAGGACGCTATCTATTTCGTTGTCTGGCTCAAACCGACGGGCTAGATCCTGCAAAAAAGGTTCCACTTCTATAGGATCCAACGAATTATCCGCCGGCGAGGAGGACGCGAGAGGGGAAGAGAGCATGGACAGCGAAAGCAACGGCTTAACCAATTCGGATGGTCCAACATCTCGCCTATACCAATTCATGAGTTACTTCCGGGCTAACAGGTGACTTGTCAAGCATACCCTTGTGGCTGAGGAAACATCTCGGGATCCTGGAGATTTAAACCGGCATAACTAATCACAAGGCCGCGAATCTTTTCTAACAGTACCGATGCTTGCTGCATTTCCTTCACTGGATTCTAGAAAACAATTGCATGAGGTGTGCTGAGCTTACGTGCTTTAAACGTGGCACTGACCCTCCTCAAAAGATCGTTCCTCGCCTTGTTCAGTCGCTTCCAACAGCCGACCAAGTACTCAAACACAGTCATTTGAGCAGGTAGTGACGCAAGAACAGGGACGTATTCTAAATCGTCACTGGAACAGGTCAACACATAATGAAGATAAATGTAACCGGCTTACGACATCGTATGAGGGTCCAGTTCCAAACGAGCAATAAGGAGACGATCCAGGATTTCTCCTGACAAGCGGAGAGGAGACGACGTTTGACCTGAAACCAATATAATCAGTAGAAATATCGGCGGGTCAAACCTCTCCCTGCGTACCGTGTCCCTCCGAAAGTAACTCGGCTTGGAGATTTTTGAGCCAGACGAGATCGTAGTTACTTCGCCCCGCTGTCGAGCGCTACCCATCTTTCAGAAGGTCAATTATCCGCGTGAAAGAGCATACCCACATCTAGCGTGACCTTGAATATTTGCGTGATACTTTCGTCTTCCCACGACGACAGCTCGACCTTGTCTGTCGCAGACAGAGGTGCCTTCCTCTTTAGAGGTAATTGTGGCAGTTGCTGAACCGCGGGAGGGAGGGAGGTTTTTAGAATTTGCCTAGGTTTGACTGGGGTAGCTTCCATGGTTGTCTCGGAAGGCGGTTGGCTTGGAGTGGACGTCGAGGATGCTTCAGTTGATGCTGGGGGAGATCGCCCGGCCTGCAACTTTGCCAGACGTTTTGCACGGATCTGGATAGCGTAAAAGGTGATCAGCAATACAAAAAGGCCAATGGCATATACGCCTACACGATCGGCATCGCTCTGAGGGTCGCTCATGATGATGGTAGCAGGGTACTTGAATAGATGAATCGGGAATCAGCCAGTCAGCAGAGAGAGGCTCTGCGATCACGTGATGCATGTGCTTGAAGCTTGAACACTTGTTTACAGAAAATTAGTTGACAACATTTCTGCAATGTTTCTACGACGTCTAGTGTCGACAGCACATTCGTTTTCGACTACGGCCGTCGCAAATTTTCCAAAGCTCAAGTCGCATAACGGAGCGAAGAAAAGATGGCGTGCCATTGCTAATGGGAGGTTCAAGAGAGTGAGTATCCCCGCACGTGTGGCTTCTTCGGATTGCTGGATCATAAGTTATCAGGCTCACGCTGGGCACGCCCACTTGAATGTCACGAAGAGACCTGGGCGTAAAAATCACCTAGGGGAGACTGCATACTCCAGCAGTACACAAACATCCGTCTTGAAGAAGCTGCTGCCATACGGAAATTGAACAGATTTACTAGGTCGGTGCCAATGAATTCTGATGGGTAGTTCTTGTTTTAAGTGACACCAAAGTAGAGGACATTTTTAATGCCATAACCACGTTCCTAACTAAGGACAATCTTTGGAGATGTACCGGTCATATTCCGCGCAGTCATACGAGGTACTTTCGTTGGTGAAATTAATTCTTCTCTAGCACGATTTCATCCGCAGCATTGCTTTCACTGCGCTCAAGGGCTTCAACAGGCTCTTTGACTGCTGTTCCCCCGAAGAAGTCGCGGATGTCTTGCTGTTTGGGATCGTAAGCCGATCGACCAATGCCCCCTTTCTGGCGTTTCTGTAGGAACGAAGCTGAAGTTACTTCGCTCGCGTCAATCTCAGCACATGAGATTGTACGCACTATGGAGTTGATATGATCGTGACGGTTGAAATCCGTGACTTTGACCAGTAAGGGAGGGCAGTCGTTTTCGTTTAAACCCATCGCTTCTCCGGCGCGTTCACCCTGAACAGCGATTGGCCCACCGTACTATCCACGTAAGTCCGAAATTCACCTTGACCTGTATTGTTACCCGAGCCCAAGCCGTGTTCCTCAATCCGCGATAACTTGTGTCTGGAGTCCCTTCATGGTTTCGCTTGACAAGGGCAGCTACCATTTCACTGATACAGAGCCCATGGCTTACTAGAGCTATGTGAACGTCTTGGGTTCCAATTCTAGCTGCCTGCAAAGCGTGGGGCAGCACGAGTTGACATACAGCCTCATTTGCACGTGTGGCGAGGTCATCCAGACTCTCCCCGCCTGGGAACCTCTGACTCCGATCGTATAGTACAGGGTACTGGTCATTCGCAAAGTGTTCTTCTAGCGTTCTATTGGGATCCTGTCGGATAGACCAAGCTCTACCTTCTGCGGCACCGAAATGTTGCTCCCTCAGGAGGGGTGAGATAACAAATGTGGGCTTGGGTTCAGATTGGGCATCACGCAGTGCTGTCGCTGTCATGTGGGCTCGCTTCAGTGGAGAAGTGTAGATTATGGTCAGATGGGTATCGGCGAATGATTCTCCGAGAGCTCTGGCTTGCTAAGCGGAGTTGAGATGTGGACCTAAGTGGGCCAACTCGACTGAAGGCGGATATGTGTGCTTACGTTCATTCCTGCACAGTATAATTAAAGGTTAGCTTTGATGATCCGATTCAGCAGCTGTGATCACCGACCGTGGTTGCTCAGCGGAGAATCCGACCAACCGGCCCACACTGAACGCTGTGTGGATTTGAGATGCCCATATAACATCATGGAGGATGGTAGATGGGCATACCAGGTTGTCCGTGGATTCTCCATGCCTAATCTGAAACGACAGCCTCAGTCGATGAATGGGCTATGTAGTGCCGACAACGCTTACGAATGTGACGGTGATCATCTACAAGTATTAGTTAGTTGCCTCTGAAGAGCCGAGAGTCATTAGTAGAGCTTCACTTACGTAAACCACTGATCACGTAAGACCGGGGATGCTGTCCTCGTTAGTTTCACTGAGTGGACGCGCGTCCATGCCTTGGCCAGCATTTATAAAGAGTGTCCCTCTTCGTTTTCCATTTGCTTCGTAACCCACGATGTCTGCCAACGACGCCAACCCAGAACGCGAAACTCAACTGCTAGCCATCGGTCGCCAGTGCTCCCAAACATCCTGCTTGCTGGTGGACTTCCTACCATTCAAATGTAACCTTTGCTCGGCAAGTTTCTGCGAGGAGCACTTCGCCGTCGCAGCCCACAAGTGTCCAAAGTATGATGACCGTATACACAACCGTGTTGCACCTAGCTGTAAGTTCACGTTTGGGTCCCACAGGACGTTGTCTGATCCCCGAAGGCCCGCTCTGCAATACTCCCGTCGCTATACCCCCAGGAGAGGACCCAAACATTCGCATGGAGAGGCATATCAGTAATGAATGCAATGTTACAACTGGGAAATCTGCAAGACCCAAGTCAACACCCGTCTGCGCCAGGGGCAAGTGCAGCAAAGTGCTTTTTGCACCCATCGCCTGCGACGTATGTAGCCGTCCTCCGCATCTTCAAGTAATTCCTCACACATACTTCCAGGCATGCCACAAGAATTATTGCCCCCAACATCGGTTCCAGAAAGATCACGGCTGTATACCCTCGTCCACCCATACATCGTCTGCCACACATCAGAACGTTCTTGTTGCCGCACTCAAGGGAATGAATGTTGCGCCGTCTTCGTCAAGCAAAGTGATCCCTACCAAGGCGACGTTTACTGCGCAAGGCTCCAATGTCCCACTGGGCCCTTCTTCCAGCAATGTATCACCATTGCTTAGCAACCCGCTCTCGAAGACCGGTCGGTGAGTTAATTTTCGCCTATGGTTTCCCAGTCAACACTCATAACGCCTCAGCGCATCTGCTGTACCTGCCCCGCCTCTTCAAACGTCACAAACCTTCTCGTCTATATCAACATCGACACCTGCCACCAACCATGTATCCACCAATAACCCTACTACTGTCAAATCATCACGGGATTTCCTGTCATTCATACCACCACCCGTTTTTTCTACTGCTTGATGTATCTATTCTTTGTATGACCAGACGTGCCAGGGCGGAGAGAGAGAGCAGGAGGAAGGCGATGATGGAGCGTGCTAAGAAAGGGGTATGTTGCCTTCCACGTCGGTATCGGGGTCGTGGTGGATGGGTTGACTGCTCCTCTTTAGCTTCTGACAGAGCAAGAGAAGCTTATTTTGGCAGCGGAGGAGGCAGAACGTGCTCAGGGAGTACGTTCGTCGGACAAAGAGTGTGTGGTCATGTAGCTATTACGTCTTTATTCTAGTCATGGATCGGACGGATTAAATTTTATGGACGATTGGATGGTTGTACTTCGAAGACGTGGTTCGAGCGGTGTGACTAGCAAACCGTAGTGCGATGTAGTATAGTTTCCTGGATCACGTGACTCGCTCCAGACGACAGCAGCGCCAAGACTCGAGTAGCGGAATATCGACCATGTCTGACGCTTCACGAGACGATTCGGTTCTTGGGAAACGCGAGCGCGACTCGGACGAACAGAACCTCATTTCTCATGAGATTGGCCCCGTGCCTGTTGACGTGAGTCAAGATGAAAGTGACGAAGATGTCGGTCCGATGCCTATGCCCGCTGGTGCGCCCGGAGTAACGAAAAAGAAACGCAAAGGTACGCGCTTCATACGAGTTATTGGCGTATCACCCGATAGCATGAATGTTTATAGTTCTGCCGCACGAGAAACTGTACTTGGAACATCTCCCGAGCGCAGATCAGTACTACAAGAGCTTCATGCACCGGGATGCGCTCAACTTCTGCGTCATAACGAAGTGAGTGTTTTCCAGATGCGTACGCTACCATGCTTATTCTTCCACAGGACAGACTTCTTGATTACCACTTCCGTCGACGGGCACCTAAAGTTGTGGAAGAAGCAGGACACTGGTATTGAGTTTGTGAAGCATTTCCGCGCTCATTCTTCACCTATTGTGGGTGTTTCCGCTAGTGCGGATGGGCAATTGTTTGCTAGCATTGCAGAGGATGGCTCGGTGAAGGTGTTCGACGTGATGAACTTTGGTGAGTCCGCCCCACGCCAAGATCTTTGCGATGCAAAGCTCAAAGGATGCAGACATGATCAACATGATCAAGGTGGACTACAGGCCTATTGCGTGCTGTTATGTCCACAGACGAGGGCAAGCTCAGGGCTTGTTGGCCATGTAGGTCGGTCTGATCCACCCGAGAGAGTCCTAGTCTTACAGGCGTAGCTCGGACCAGGGCAACGGGGCTATCCGAATATACGATGCCAGGGGAGATGGAAAACCTCTCATGGTGATCGAAAAACTACACCGATATCCGGTGCATCTCATGGCTGTGAGACGTCCTCGTAAAGTGCCTTCATGATCACTCATTGAAAGGTGTTTCGATGCTTAGTACAGCGACCGTTATGATACAGTCATTTCTGCAGATGAAAATGGGTTGGTCGAATTCTGGCAGCCGACGGAACCCTTTGAACCACCCAAAAAGGTCCCAGGCATGTGGAAGTACAAGAGTTCGACCGACTTGTATGAGTTCAAAAAGGTTCGTCGTTTCTTAGTCAGATGGCTGAACCAAACTCAATTTCATTAGACGAAATCTATACCGACTTGCATTACACTATCCCCCGATTCGTCCTCATTCGTCACGTTCTCACTTCCTGACCGCTTCATCCGAATATTTTCCTTTATTACCGGAAAAATGACACGCAAGTATGACGAGTCTCTGACTGCGATACAGGAGATGCAACAGGCTGGAACGACGGCTTATAAGGTAGACGATATGGAGTTCGGGAGACGGCTTGCCTTGGAGCGTGAGTTAGAACTGCCTGAAGCAGATGGACGCATACCAGCTATGTGGACCAATGCTATCTGGGACGAGACGGGTGCTTTTGTCATTTATCCGACACTACTTGGTATAAAAGGTCTGTATCATGTCTCTCTGACACCTTTGTTCTCATGCTGTTACATAGTGGTCAATACCGTAACCAACAAGGTGGTACGACTGATGGGTAAAGACGAAGCGGTGCGGTTCATGAACCTCGCTTTGTATCAAGGTGCTCCGGCGAAGAAAGGTGTCACGACGCTGGTAAGTAGGGTTCGAGTAATTATGTTAAGAGGCAGTATCGACATATTACATCTCTAGGCCATGGCTGCGTCCGCGAATCCTATCCTTGCTAACAAGGAGACGCGTGATCCGACACTTTTTTGCACAGGATACAAGAAGCAGCGCTTTTTCTTGTTCACTCGTTCTGAACCAGAGTATGCTGATGGCAATTCACCCGTAACAACTGTCCTCATTGCCCTTTTTTTCTTCCTCCCCAGGGACAGCAAAGTTTCGGACCGTGACGTCTTCAACGAGAAACCAACCAGAGAAGAGCAGAGTATCGCCACCGCAACTATTAGCAACAAAGGTGGACCTTCTCCCGTTGCAAGCTCCGCTGTCATCCACACGACCGTCGGCGACATTCACATCCGCTTGTTTCCAAATCAAGCACCAAAAGCGGTGGAGAACTTCGTGGGGCACGCAAGGAGTGGCTATTATGAAGGTGTCATATTCCATCGCGTGATCCCCAAGTTCATGATACAAACCGGCGACCCATTGGCGGATGGAACTGGTGGCACGTCCATCTGGGGAAGGGATTTCGAAGACGAGTTTTCCGATGACCTAAGACACGATCGGTGCGTAGTGTTGGCGCTATGGTGCAAATGCATCTCTCATCCCCATGCAGTCCGTACACAGTGAGCATGGCAAATGCAGGGCCAAATACCAACGGTTCGCAGTTTTTCATCACGACTACCGCTACGCCGTGGTTGGACAAGAAGCACACCATCTTTGGGCGAGTTTTCTCAGGCCTGGAGGTTGTGCATGGAATTGAGAATGTCAAAGTGAACAAGATGGACAAACCGTTGGAGGATATCAAGATCATCAACGTTGACGTAGACTAAGTAGTTCTTATACATATCGGGTTCTTGTATGTGTTCCTTAAAGTGCGACGCGGTCAAGTGTCTCTGTATAATGCCTGACGGACACGCTCGCGCCGATATTCTCGAGCCGAAGTCTGAATTTCCGCTCCAGCAAACTGAGTAGACAAGCAGGCGAGAGGGTGGAGTCCTTGTCCGCAACCCTTCTTGGACACGAAAATTTGATGAAGACAAACTCAGATGTTCCCAGTGACGGAGAAGAGTCTGCGGAAGGACTACTGAACGCGGTTTCGTAGACGTCTAGGGGTTCTCCAGGCAGAAAGATATTTTGTTGCGCTGACACGGGAATATAAGCTACGGGATAGTCGAGGAGGATTCCAGCAAGGGGTACAAGAATCTCCTGCGTCAAGCCGTCAGGCAAGGAGTATGAAAGTCCTTCTGGTGGGGTTATATTGTTGCTCCAGTCCAAGAGAATGTTTCTCAGACCGTCTGGCTCCCGTGGAGTCTTCGAAAGCACATGTCATCGAGGGGCACGAAGGAATCTGGACTCCTTCAGGTAAATGACACTCACCACAGTCAAATTTTTATCCAAGCGGACAAATGAAGGGAAGTTGAGGAGTGTGTGTCCAAGTAGAGCCGTTCTCTGGGCAAAGAAGATCTGCATGTGCTCGGGGACAGTCAACAAGAAAGTGTCCCCAAAAACCTGGCTCTAGAATAACCAAACGCACATGACCAGTATAATTTTCAGGGACAGTGGGGCATACCTTTAGGCGAAGACTCTTTAGCAGAGACGTGAAAACGGACACTGGGTCTGGGGGAGCCAGAGCATCGACCAAGTACGCAGTTCTACCAGCCCCACATGCGGCACCGTTGCAGTTGTCGAACTCACATTCCCAATGAAAACTTGTGGATATGTAGAGTAGGGACTTACCGAACACCCACAGCAACCAGGCAGATATCCATAGAAAATTGGACTTGCTTTGCGTGGGGAGCTGAGCGTAAAACTGATACCTTGCTAACTTCCTCTCTGATAAGCTCGACCAGTATTTCATACCCTAGCCGATTACCACCAAGGTGAGCGGTGGTCATGTTGAAAGTTTCTTCAAGGCTTAGATCATCTTAGCATGCAAGCCCCTCGCCGCCACCCGCATTACATTTCAAATTTCATGACGCGGTATTCCTACGCTCTCTACTAGCCGCACTATCTCCGAGCCTCAGTCTGCATGGGCCATGACAACGCTGAAGCCGAGCTGGCATATATAAGAGGTTTCATTCATTGCCTTCTAACCAGAGTTTCCCGTCGGAATGAAGTTCGTTTACTTCCTCTCCGCCGTCCTCGTCCTCCCCGTCTTGACCTCTAGTGCACCCGTTGGATTCGGGCGTGTAATTCCGGTCTATGTCTTTGATGACGCTGCACAAAGTAAGCGTGCAACCAATTGTCTAATTTGCGATTTCAAGCATTCCATGGACCCAGGTCCAGCCGACAGGACTACGGCCGGTAACCCTATTGTTCAAACCCGTAAGTGCGCCCTTGTCGAGTAACATTGAACCCCTGCCATAACCGTCTCATCAGCCAAGGCTCTCGCCGTCGATGCCGAGGATTCCACTGGGCTATGGCTCGAAGGTATACTCAAGAGCGTTAAGCCAGTTCGTGCGTGCGCTCTCCAGTGCGTATTTACGCTCAATTGAAGCCTTGTGTGATGGTACCAGGGCACTTGACGGACGCCCATGCAGAAGTCACCGTCTACGTTCAACGACTTCCCAACTCCACTGGATAGGTCTTGTGTGGGAGGTGTACTTCTAGTACATAGTGCATTTTTCGTCAGTGTGCATGTAAACGTAATCGTTGTTGTCCTTCTTTAATCCTGTCCGGTCGTTACCCCGATACCCATCGTCATGTCTTTCGCATACCGAAATAACGTGTTACCGGATCTAATATATTCCTAAAATAAAGGTCACTAAGGCAAAGAATGCAGAACCATACTTCATGCACCGGGAGCTCGATACTGCAGATTCTCTAATTCCACCACATCTCTGTCCGCTTTCCGGACCCACATATGGACCACGTAGACGATGGAGGTCATGAGTGCTGAGATGCACCACCATGCCGTGGTCTGCCAGGCTTTACCCGCGTATATAGTCACGACGGGACAAATCGCGGACCATGCAAATGTTTCCGTGAACCCGATAGGGCGGATTGCCCATCCGGCGATGACGACATGGCGCGGGTGCACTAGGAGGCTGAGATTGACATGGGTGAGGATCGCGATGTAGGTAAGGATGCCAGAGAAAGGAACGGGTGCGTTGGAGGCCGGGTCGTGAGACGACGGGGGGAAGATGGCGAATAAGGGGCTTCGCCGGTCAGAGAGCCAATATATGAAATGGCTGCACGAAGGAGACACTTGAATCAACCCGTACTAGCCGTCATTTCAAAGAAATAGGACACACAGGAGAGTGGATAAGGCTAACATGACTTGCAAGGCGATTCGGTTGTGCTGGTTCGAGGTAGCATTGTGGTCCTTGATCTCTTCAACAAGCTGAGCTTGCTCTGCACGTCGTACTGCGATGAGTGCTCGTCCGCCAAAAAGAAAACCGGGGACGTCAGTTACCCTGTTCATCGAGGACTACTTGATCATCCTGGCCGTCCTCTGATTTGAATGCGAAGGGAACTCTTTTTCGGAGAGCCTGCATCTTCGATGAGTGACACTTGGCGAACACGTCGACGTAGCAAATGTGAAAAGGTCCTCGTAGCCCAGTGCCCTATTATGCTAGTCGATGTTTTCACAGAAACAAGCCCAATAAATCACCGTGCTGCGTCGACAGGGTTGACTTGCCCACTTCCATCAGGTTTGATTAGATAGCAGAGTCCAATTTCTGCATATATACATGTCTACCAACAACCTGACACTCGGTCTCACACGAGACCAATTCAACGACGCCTTCGACAAAGACAGTACCACCCGCAATGGTGGCCACTACATTGACGATGTCGACCAGTGGTCTACTCCCACAGACGAAGATGAAAACCTCGACGAACTCAGCGACGATGGTTTCGAGGACAACAGGGTAGAAGACGAGGACTGGGAGATCGCCGAGCGAGGTAAGTACCACTTTGCATCGCGGGTGTGCATTGACGAGGGGTCTCTCTCTCTCTCAGATTTTACGAAGCAATATAATCGCCTGCGTCAGCACGCCGCAGTCCGTACCGGCACTGCCCAGGGTACCCGCTCTTCCATCAACCAAAATACCACCGTAGCTCCCCTCCCAGTGGTGAATCAGCCACGGACCGCGAGTGCGGCAGCAGCAGCCCACGTGAAGGATAAGACCACGGGACAGCTAGCGGCGCTCTCGAAGTACACCTCTAGGATAGCTAGGATCGACCAGCCTTACGTCCTAGGTGTAGGGGTCAACAGGAAGGGCCCGAGCTCGTATGCCAACCTGAAGGATAAATCTGACCGAGCTACCTCGGAGCTCGTGTTGGACCCTCGCACACGACTGGTCCTATTCAAGATGATCGGCAGAGGGTTGATTCAAGAGGTCAACGGGTGTGTTAGTACAGGGAAAGAGGTGAGCCCTGATCGTTTCGCAAACCATTCCTCCAAGTAATTCCAACAATGGATTCTTCTCACAGGCCAACGTTTACCATGCAGTGACCCCTGACAGCAAACATCTGGCACTCAAGATATACAAGACATCGATCCTCGTCTTCAAAGATCGGGATCGATACGTCACCGGCGAGCACAGATTCAGGCACGGTTATAGTCGTAATCCCCGCAAAATGGTGCGTCTGTGGGCGGAAAAAGAGATGCGGAACCTGAAGCGATTGGTCGCCGCGGGCATCTATTGCCCTGATCCCGTCGAAGTCAAGGAGAACGTCCTCGTGATGAAATTTCTTGGCGATAATGAGGGGTGGTATGCATTAGTCCTGCCGGTTCTGGCTTCTTGGTTTTTCTGACATCCTTTTTTCAGGGCCTCTCCCCGACTGAAGGACGCCGAGATACCATCCTCCGACTATCCTTCATTATACCAAGAACTGATTCTCAATATGCGTCGCATGTACCACCAGTGCAAACTCGTCCATGCCGATCTGTCCGAGTACAACATCATCTATCACGACTCACATCTTTACATCATTGATGTGTCCCAGAGCGTCGAGCACGACCATCCCGCCGCCTACGATTTCCTCAGGAAGGACATCAAGAACATCGAGGAGTATTTCGGGCGATCCGGCGTAATGGGTCTCGGCATCCGACGTTGTTTTGACTTCATCACTCGTGAAGTCCTTGGCGAAGGTAACGAGCAGGGCAGTACAGACGAGCGCCAAGTACTCGTGCAATGGTTATCGGAGGTACAGCAAACGCCGAATTCTCAGGAACAACTGTCATCAGGCGAAGAAAATGATAGCGCAAACGTGCGAGACAATGATGGTGATGATAGTGATGCCGCGCATCAAGATCACGAAGAGAATGTGTTCTTGCGATCTTACATCCCGCGGACACTCAATGAGATATACGATCCAGAACGCGACATCGACGCCCTCAAACAAGGTAAAGGCAAAGGGCTTATCTACGCGGATACAATTGGCCTGGTGGACCCTGCTGTTTCCCAACAGAAACGCGAGAACGGTGATCATCATCAGCAACAGCACGTGCATTTTGACGATGGAGAAAATGAAGAAGAGCGGTCCGGGCGTTCAGATACGGAGAGCGACACCAGTGCAGCTGATGAGGAAGATCTCGAAGGCGAGGGCGAGGGCGATGAAGTTGAAAATGGAAACTTACGTAGAGTTTCACGGGGTCACAGACACGAGGACCGGGAAGCTAAGAAGGTATGTATATTTCAGGGGGGGGGGGGTTCTCTTTCTTTCTTTCGAAACCAGGGTGGCTCACATACTTCACATTGCCTAAATGCAGGAACGCAAAAAGGCTGTCAAGGCCGAGGCAAGGGAAAAGAGAAAGAATAAAATGCCTAAAGCAGAGAAAAAGCGCAAGATCAAGAACACCCAGCGGTCACGATAATGAACGTGTGAAGGTCCCCAAACTGCTTCGGGTTCGCACAGCACGCGATTGCAGAGTTGCGTGCTACAAGAGTGTGGTATCGCATGTCGTAAGAACGAACTACGTATGTACATACGTACATATTTTTAGGTATCCGGTGCGGATAGGAAGCCTCCTATTGTGCATCGGTGATGCATCCGTGGCTGGCGTCCGTCACAGTCTTCACATATCTCATGAGGGTACCTTGCGTAACTTTCAGGGGAGGGGCTTTCCATGCTTTTCTTCGGCGTTCCATTTCCTCCGGAGTAATGTGAAGCTCTATCGTGTTGGAAACGGCGTCGACGGATATCACGTCGCCGTCCTCAACTAGAGCAATGGGTCCCCCTTCTTGAGCCTCGGGGACAACGTGACCGATGCAGAAGCCATGCGATCTACGGCATTAATCAGTAAACTGTAAGGAGGAAGAAATGCTCTTCCCAATTTGTGCAGAGGCTACGTACCCTCCGCTGAACCTCCCATCTGTCAAGCAGGCAACATCTTTGCCTAGACCGGCTCCCATAATGAGACTGGTTGGTTTTAGCATCTCGCGCATTCCAGGCCCGCCTTTAGGGCCGAGATACCGTAGGACGACCACAGTTTTCTCGCCCTTTTTAATAGAACCGGATTCGACAGCCGGGACGATTTCTTCTTCCGAGTTGAATACCCGCGCCGTTCCCGTAAAGTTGAGACCTTCCTTGCCAGTAATCTTCGCAACAGCCCCTCCAGGTGCCAGGTTACCGCGCAGGATTCTG
Organism: Pisolithus thermaeus; assembly: GCA_024663475.1. Lineage (NCBI taxonomy): Eukaryota > Fungi > Basidiomycota > Agaricomycetes > Boletales > Pisolithaceae > Pisolithus > Pisolithus thermaeus. Next base: position 164,996 of record JANFAF010000123.1, on the reverse strand, counting down.
TCCACCACAGGGAAGCCCTATCAACGAACGCGGACACGACGATAAACCGAGATGATGGTCTACCTACCGAATATGTCCAGACGTTTTGATTGGGTTGTCAAGCAGGCGAATGACGTCCTGGTTTGGAGAAAGCTCGCCGTGTTTGTGTACCCAGCGTTCAAGGTTCTCTCCGAGCGTGAGGCCTGTGACGGTCATGTTGTTCCCGTCTACACGGTTATTCTTCATCAAGTAATGCAGGACCTCTGAAGCGAGGGGGTATAAACCTTGTTCGCCCATATATGTCACGTGCCAGCTACTCACTGGGGATGCCGCCGAGTTTGTACACATCTTCCATAACGTATTTGCCGCTGGGTTTGAGGTCTGCCAGGAACGGCGTGGCCTCCGAAACACGAGCAAAGTCATCCAATGTCAAGGTGATACCGACCGAGTGTGCCATCGCAATCAAGTGAAGTACTGCATTCGTCGAGCCTCCGAGTACCATGACCAAAACCTGTGTTTGGCGTGTAAATTGGTGACAGCTTATTTTAGTAACTGGTACCGCGCACGTACCATTGCATTCTCGAAAGCGGAACGAGTCATGATATCTCTCGGTAAAATGTTTTTCTCGACGAGATTCCGCATAGCACCACCAACAGCTCTACATTCTTCAACCTTCTCCGATGATTCTGCCGGGAAAGATGACGAGCCGGGGAGCGACATGCCGAGTGCTTCTATGGCACTGGCCATCGTATTTGCAGTGTACATCTGCCAATCATTTGTCAGTGATGGGATCCCCTGGAATCAAGCACATACACCGCCACATGCGCCAGGCCCGGGACAGGCGTGTCGCACCGTGTCGTACCGGAACGCTTCCGCCTCGGGAGTCTTACCGTCCTGGATATATTTCCCATAAGACTGGAAGGCGGAGATAATGTCTAATTGTGGTTGCCCATCACACGATCCCGGACGTATAGTGCCTCCATAAACCATCAGGCCCGGCCTGTTCAAGCGTCCAACTGTCAAGGTTCGTTGAGACATAGATTGCTTCTATGCCAGAGAAGGACTCACGAGCCATGATGACCCCCGGCATATTTTTGTCGCAACCTGGTACGACTACCATTCCATCGAGCCAGTGACCCGCCGCTGCGGTCTCCACCTGGTCGGCGATGAGATCGCGCGATTGGAGGGAGAAGTTCATCGCTGACGTTCCATTGCTCATGCCGTCGCTCACGCCGACCGTTCCGAACTGGTATCCGATCATTCCGGCTTGGTAGATGGACGATTTGATTTCTTTGCCGAGTTCCAATAGGTGACGGTTGCATCTGTGAAGGTACGTTTTGGTTATTCGTTGTATGTATTCCTTTTCTCACAACAGAGTGCGCGTGGACAGCTGCTTACGGGTTGCCTTCATACCTGGATGATCCGTACCCCATTACGCGTCGTCGTCGATCGGGTTGAGACGCGAACTTTACTTACCACACGCTACCAACGCCAATCATGGCTCTTTGAAAATCCTCGTCACTCTTAATACCCTCCGTAGCATAGAGCATGGCCTGAGGAAAGTTGATTATGAACCTACATACACACCTTCAGCTGTCGAGCGAACGGGACGTGCTGATTTACCTGTCCTGCACCCTGATCCTTGGGCTGGGTGATCGTCCTGCTGTAGCGATTCATGATGGGTTTTGTGTTCTTCTCGTCCGACGACTTGCTACTGGACGACCGGAACGACCTCGACAATGCACATCTTGCAAGACGCGGGTATGCCGCTCTGGACGTAGTAGCAGTGAATCTTGATTGTAGCATCGCTGTCACCTCTCCTGCGTGGACTATGGCAGTGGGACGAGTCAACAGCTAGTACGGAAAATCTCGTCAAACGAACTGTTTAGCTAAGCAGCCCCTGAGACGATCCACACGGTGTCCACAAATGGACATGCCCCTCTCTCTCCTTCAGCGAGTCAGATTTCGTCGATTTGACTTTCGAAAGATATTTCACGCTACGAACCCATGGAACTTTTATTTAACCCGTGGAGAAGAAAACTTAATTCAGGGGAAGGGCGACATATGTATCCTGCCACATTGCATGCACGGGGTTGTTCCCTATTACAACTATACCAGTTGTCGGTCACGCCTCGCGCGCGGAAATTCGAATGAGCTTGTGCTCATGTGGACACCCCCGAATTTCCAATTCGGACGGATCGCAGAACGGATTGACGCGAGAACAACTCCGACTGTCCCCGCCGGCGTCATTCGATTAGCCTCGTCTTCTCCCTTTCCCTCTCCGTCGATAGTAAGTATGTATTCTTTTCGATCTCAGTCAAAGCGCTGAAGCACGACGTCGGGGACGGATCTCTTCTTTCTATTTTTTTCGTTAATACAATAACGTCAGTGAAATTAGACTTTGGCATGACTACTACCGATGGACAGGACCTTTCTACACATATTTGGAAAACGTTCGCGAAGGGGGGGACAGTCCGAATCGATTCCAAAAATCATATCGTGTCGATCATGTCTCACTTTTTATGTCCGATCCTGGAGACTGATCTCGGCGTTTGGGACTGCCTCTGCACGAAGTCACTGGCAAGAAAGACAAGTAATCGGGGAGGAGAGAATAATAAACGGGAGTGGGATGCGAGCCATGTGTGGTAAAACTATGGATGTGATTGGAGTGAGTCGTTGGCAGGTGTTGAGTCAGCACCCGCGAAAGGTGTGGCTGCATATTATTATTATATCACCCAAGGGGGGAAGAGGAGCCACTTCAACTTCAATTTCAAAAAGGGACACGCACACAAAATTTTCTGCGAAGGGGGGAGGAAGGGGCTGAGTTGCACAGTTGCATGATGACTTTTTGCCGCGCGCGACGGTGCCATATCACAGGTGATAAGTGTCCGTATGACAAGCCCATACGAGTTTGTCGTCCGTCGACCCGGAACTTATCTCTGTTAAGCCGATGGGATAGCGGATGGTCAGCCATCCCAGCGGGATTATCACGTTTCCGTGCGTCTTCCTCGTTCACAGCCGTCGATCCCAACGACTGCCTCGTTTACACGAACTCATCGCGTCTTTGTAGACCCGAGGGTAGCCATTTTTCATCGCACGAACGAGGCGTGTGTATGTGCGACAACTCTCGACGCACTCCACCAGAGATTCGCGTTATTGTATGCCCCGCGAAGGAAGACATCGACGCCTACCCATTGACTGCTCGCCAGCGGACAACATTATCACCATCGTCTCTTTCAGATATATAGCCCACCTGTGTCATCCCGAATGGCTAATCCTGGGCAAGGAAAATACTCGCTGCCAGAAGAGCTGCATCGATATGTTTTAGAGCAGCCGCAGCACGTGGTAGCAGCAGCAGACACATCACTCTCCTCCGAGGCTGGTCCATCATCACAAGCATTTGAGCGACAGCGCTTCTCATATTCGCCTTCCCCCAATCCGGCGTCACTGACACCGGCCATCTTTCCTGGCGATGAGGGTGGTGGTGACAGACCGCTGTCACCACTGGACTCTGAAGCACCAGAAGACGACGACGAGTCGGGCTCATATTCGACGTCACTTTCACGAGGGCCCATCGGCGAAGATATGAATGCCTCTTCGGTCCCTCAGATAGCGATGGCAGGAAATCTGTCTAGAGGTGAAATGGGGTTCAGTCAACTAGTGCAGCATTCGTATACGATCCCTCCGCCCGTTCCCCCGCTTTACCCGGCGCCTGGAGCACAGGGATGGAGGCCTACGGACGAAGGTCACCTGGGGCCGTGGCTATCACACGGACGCGTAGAGCGGTATGAAATACCGCCAGGGGGTCGGACGTACGAGATGGCTCGGTACGCAGCTGATATGATTGGCATTTGGACGTTACCTGAACCGGATGTCTCATAGCACTGGGTACTATTCGAGGACTTACGAGGAGGATAGCAGGCAGATGGCAGGGCCGTCTCATCAAGGTAAGCAGGGGAGATAAAAAAAGCAGAGTAAGGATTGGAGAAGGTTTACAAGGTACAACACACAGCGTACGAAGAAGCGCCACGCATGGTGCGACCACCGCCGCACTATCCAGACTCGCACTATGGAAGAGGTTACGTGCCTGGTGGGGAAGAGTGGAGCAGGGTTCCGAGTTGGCGAGCTGGCGGGCCCGGGCGTGACGTTGCATCGACGGAGAGGGTCGTTCTTCCACCTGTGAGTGCATTGCTAGGAGAGATTGGAGCGAGGGGGTCGCACGAGTACGAAGCACCGGTGTTGCCAAGGCTACGGGTCCCCGAGGAGGCTGGAGAGATCAGAGTGTCCATGGGAAGAGATAGGGACCGACCGGAAGGGAGGGAATCGGCTGAGGAGGGGGCTGCGTCATCAAGTGCCAAATCAAGAGGGCGGGGGAAGAAGCGACAGACGGGAGAGACGGAAGAAGAGCCAGGCCAAAAAACCAAGGCGATACGCAAAATCTATGTCGCGTGTGATTTCTGCAGAGGTGAGACGCACTCGACGCCATTTTTGCGCTGACACGCTGGGCAGGACGGAAGCTGCGATGTGACGGGACCAAGCCGAGCTGTTCGAACTGTGCTACACGGTCGCTGGAGTGCAAGTACCAGGACCACCCGCGACGACGGGGACCGGGCAAGGCGCCGAAGGGGTCACGGAAGAAGGAAGGAAAAGGCAAGAAGACGCCGGGGAAGCCCTCGGAGAGCGGCGACGACGGGTTCAGCCAGTACCAGTTCAGCGCGGGGTCATCGTCTCGGGCCGAGTCGAGGGACGACCCTCCGTGAAGGAGATGGTCTCCCACGGCTGCAGGACCCCGGTACACGCGATAAAATAATGATAATGATAATAAAAATAATACGTAAGAGCCATTGAATGATGCGGGCATCCGATTGGCTCGGTATCAGGCGCTCGGTTCCGTTGCCCTGCTAATGTGTGTATTTTTTTATTATGGGATCGGTGTTTATCTGCCATTTCCCCCGCGCTTGCCTTTGCCTCGCCACTTTGCCTGTCCCCCTCTCTCCGGGACTGCCATGCCGCTCGCCGTCCACGGCGACGACCATCGCAGACGCTCGTCGTCTCTCTCCTCCGTCGCCCGAATGCTCTCCCACTACCCTCACCAGGCTCACCCCCTCCCCCATCCCCACTCTGCCCCTGCCCCTGCCCCCGCTCCCGTCACCAACGGCATGCGTCCCGGACCATCCCCGTCCTACAGAGGATACACGCTCATGGTCGCCGGCCAACGCTCCGGAAAGACCTCCTTCCTCCGTCTGCTGCTCGACACCAGCGACATCTCCTCGACGACCACAAAGGATCAGCTCGCTTCCGTCGCCAAGTTCGTCCAGGGCTGCAGCGGACATACCGCCCACGTCCGCTCCGTCTCAGTCAACATCGACCTCGAGTCCGGAAATAGCAACAACAACAACAACAACAACAACAACAACAACAACGGCGCACCGCAGGTCCTCAACCTCACCCTCATCGACACCCCCTCTCTCGACTTCTCCGACGACCACTCCGCCGAGCGGACGATCCAGGACATCCTCAGGCAGGTCGACGCTCGCTTCGCTGAGGGCATCGACGACGTAAGCCAGTCCCCCCCCCCTCCCGTCCCCGTCTACGCCGCTCACATTAATACCCCTCTAGGAGTGGAAGGCCCAGACCGGCGACCATCACATTCATTTGTACGTCCCGAGGCTGGCATTCACTCGGTCGCGCCCCTCTCACTCCACTAATAATACAGGTGTATCTACTTTGTGGATCCCGACGTGATCGTACCCCCGCCATCCTGCGTACCAGGCCCTCCTGCTCTCCTCTCCCGCCCTCGCACAAATAGCTTCTCCCACACCGACTCCGAACCCGTCATCCTCGAACCCCCCGTCACAACAAACCCCCTCTTGTGTCGTTCCACCCTACCCGCCGCGGAAATAAACACAATCAAGAGGCTGTCTGCCAGAGTCAACGTGCTCCCCGTCATAGCACGCGCAGACACGTTGACCAATGACCGTCTCCTTGCTGTCAAGACGGCCATACGCCGAGATCTCGCAGAAGCAGGCATCGGTTTTGGAATCTTCGATATGGACATGCACCCGCAGTATCAGCACCGTAAAGACGTGGCCGAGTCTGGGCACCCCGTCAAAAGTGAAATCCCAAATGGCTATGCCTCCCGGACTAATAGATCTTCTCCCGGTCATCCGTCCCCCCCTACCTCTCCCACGACTCCCTCCTACCTACGCTTGCCTTATGCCCTCATCTCCCCCGAATTCTACTCTCACAGCGATGGTGTCACCAGGGTGCCCCCTCCCCGTCACGAACTCGTCCAACAGTACACCCCCTCTCCCCATTATCCTCCCCTCTCCAAACTCGTCCGTGGAAAATTTATTAGGAGCTATCGCTGGGGATCTATGGACGTACTAGATCCGAACCAATGTGATTTCATGCCTCTCCGCTCGGCCATATTTCATCATATGGAGGTACCCCGTTTTTGTTTGTCCGTCGTCATAACCGATTCCTAACACAGTCCCCCTCTTCACGCTCAGACCCTGCAGAAGTATACCCGTGAATATCTCTTTGAAAAGTTCAGAGCCGAATATCTCGCCCAACACCACCCGCCCAATCACCACCTTCACACGCAACCAAACATCGTTCCGCGCTCCCAGCTTCCCCCCAGCCATTCAATACGACCCGCATTGAACATCGAGACATCACCCAGTCATCATGGCGCAGCCCTTCGCCAATCCCTGTCGATATCCCGTGACGGAGTCCCACCAGGGACGGATATGCGTCCCCTGCCAATTTCAAGACCCTTGTCTGACGGCATTAATTCTTCTCACAATAACGTCAAAGTGGCCCCGAGTAAGTTTCTCTCACCATCGGCTTGACAACAATCTTTGACACAACGCATCGTCATGCATCACCATTATATATATTAGGGTCTTCCAAACAGCGCACGAAGAAGATTACCGTCGCATGCAACTTCTGTCGCTGTGAGTGACTACATAGTAGTCAAAGAAGCGTGGCAAAACGGCTGATGCGACGATAATATTCCACGCAGCTCGTAAACTCAAATGCGACGGCGGACGACCGGCATGCAGTCAATGTGTCAAACGATCCAACTCGTGCGATTACATGCCGCAAAACAGCAAGCGGCGTAATTCTCACCGTCGCAAGGAAGACGAGTCTGAATCCGACATCAGCGGCGAGGACAGATCCGTCGACGAAAATGATCCCTCGGTGTCACCACCCGAGATGACTTCTCAGCCCCTGTCCCGCAAGAGTTCCAACGCCGATAAGCGTCCCATACTCGACGGTTTCGCACAGCCTCCCGCCGCCACCGCCGCTGCAGGGCCCTCGGAGCACCGTGAAGTGCTGCCAGCCATTGCTCCCATCGTTCGCCCCAAACCTAGCATCCCTGGAGGCTCGACAGCATCAGAGGGATGCTCCCTCTTCAAAGATAATGAATTACCCCATATTACCACGCTGTCCCTCCCCGACAGATCCCCTACAGCGGCCGCGATGACGGCCCTACCACTGCCTCTCATCCGACCGGCCTCGGAACAGCAGGCTGCACAGAGGAAACGCGCATCTACCATGCCCGGAAGGAGCAGTCGCCAGACCACCAGCGCCGGGCCGAAAGTGGTGGCATGCAACTTTTGCAGGGGTAAGTTCCCATCGTCGGATGTGCGCAAGTCGATGCAGGCTGACGAGTAGCGACGCAGCGCGTAAGACCAAGTGTGACGGGGCACACCCAGCATGCTCGAGCTGCGCACGGAGGCAGCTTCCATGTGATTATAATCACAGCGCCGGTCATAACGGGGGGAACAAGAAGGGTGTTCGACGTGCATCCATGTCTTCAAAAATCGTGCCTGCTGGTGGCCCGCCCTCGGGCACCCTGACGCCCACCCATTCACCGCCTTCCTCGACGGTCGTTGGAGACTCTCGGTTCCTGAATGGAACACCACCAGAGGAAACGAAGGGCGGTGAACCAATGGACGTCGATTTGAAGAGGAAGATTGACGACGTCGAGGGTCCTCAAACTCAAAAGAGAATAAGGGTGGGCGACATTAACGAAAACATACCCTGAAGGCGAACGACCATGTACTATCAATGTTGCATCTGAAAATTGGCATTTCCCAACCTGCAAGCTCTCCCTCCCCCTCATATTTTTTTTTCCAGCTTCAATGCCATCTGGGTATGGTTTGTAGAATTGGCCTCGTTTTCCTATGCTTGCTCCTTTGGAAGGCTGCCGCTACTCTCTTGATATCATCATCATTTCTTTTTTTTTTTTTGGGTTGTGCATGAGTTGCGTGTTTCTGTCTGTCTCTCTCGCCTGCACGTTGGACAGATGTACTGTATTTTACCACGCTCGCTTCTCTTTTTTTCTTCTTCTCCCATCCTTTGGTGCACTACCGGCTCTTTTCTGGGCTCTTCGTCGACCTCAGCCACCGAAGTTACTCGCTATCGATCTAGTCTGTATGTATGTGTTGAGAATATCCAGACTTGTGAATACGCGCATAGTACGCTAAGAGCGGACAGAAGATGCCGCTGTTGCCAGAGCCGTTGCCATGGAATAGACGACCCAAAGCCATTTTTGACAGGGGCGGGACTGTTCGAGTCTTCTGTCATTTGCAGTACCCTTCTTGTTCGACTTTTCAAAAAAAATCTTCCCCAAAAGTTTCCCTGCTGCCGAGTTAGCAGCTACTACACATCCTATCTACGCGTTTCTTTCTCTCGCTTGTTTCATTCACTTTATCGCTCTTTTTTTATTCCCTTCGGAGCCTCAGTTGTATCACCATCATGTTCTCCTTTCGAAGGCGACCAAAAACTACGGACGCAGTGGCTGCGCCGTTGAGGTCGTCCCCGTCTCTGCCCGAACTGCACGCCCAGGGCATCCCATGGCCCGAGAATCTGGTAGACGTAACAGTCCTACGCGAAACTCCCAATGTAGCTGGGAAAGAAGAAGACGAAGAGGAGGAGGATGAGGAAAAGGAGGTATCGTCCCAGCTACAGCATAATCGTCAACAACAAGGTGCGGTCAAAAGCTCCTTACATTCACTCGACCGCGCCCCGCCGATTCTTTTCCACAAACCATTTCGGTTACAACCAGGTCATCAACACCAACACCAACAGCAGCAGCAGAATCATCATCATCCAGCGCAGAATGGAACGTCTATATCTTCGTTGTACATGTCCTCCTCCAACCATCCCCATTCCGTGTCGTTCGACCACTGGAGGAGTAGTACTCCTGCCAGTACGAACGCGCCGACTACTCGACGCGTACATAGGAAGAATAGGAACCCTCCTGCGTTCAATCTCATGGTGAGCTGACCCCTCTTTTCTGTTTTCTATCCATTGGGGTGTTGGGTGGCTGTGGACGAACGCGTTTTCGAATTGATAATTTATTCAGGTCGTCGGTGGTCGTGGGACGGGCAAGACCTCGCTCCTGCGTCTTCTCCTCGACACCTCGGAGATTTCGACGAGTGCCTCAGGAGAACAACGCGCGTCGTTACGGCATTTTCTACAGGGCGATCTAAAGCAGACTCAGTCGATCAACACGGCCTGCGTCGAGATATCCGAGTCTCGATATGACAAGGTGCTGCTAACCGTCATCGACACGCCCGGTTTGGATTTCAGCGAAGGCAAGGAATTGAGTGTGGAACGTCAAGTCACCAGTATCATCAAGTATATCGATCAACAGTATGCGGATACCATGATCGAAGTTCGTGTTTCTTTCTTCTTGTCGTCGCCCGTATGGCGTTCTGTATTTCCTCATGCCAATCATTATAGGAAAGCAAAGTCGTTCGGCAAAGTAGAGGAGATCAACATATACACCTGTGAGTTTTCTTTCTTTTCCGTTTTCGCGCAACTGATGGTTCAAACGATGCGCCTCGCTCTTGTCAGCTGTATTTTCATGATTGATCCCTGGCCCATCATGGCCGTCGACGCGCACCGCGCAAAGCCACCGTCGTCTTTCCCAAGAAAGTCGTACTCGGAGACGAGGCTTTCGTCTTCGACGGTACGCCCGTTGGAGCCGGACCATAGCACTTCCGGTGAACTCACCATGTCACCAGCCGAGCTCCGGGTGATCCGTCGCCTGTCGGAACGTGTCAATGTGCTTCCCATAATTGCACGTGCAGATTCTCTCACCGATAGCGCGTTATCAGCCGTTAAAGATGCCGTTCGGAAGGGTCTGCGTGAAGTGGGGCTTGGATTTGGCGTATTCTCTACGCCCACGGCAAAGGATGGAGGAGAATCACCGCCTCGACAAATAGCAGCTGCCAATGAAAACAATCCAGTTGGTAGCTCCAGCGACGGCGTTGATCAACGTCCAAACGGCAATTCCCACGCAACCCCGGATACCGAGGTGGAGTCCAAAGACCGACCATCCCGCCCGGTCATCAGAATCAAGACTAGACAGGTGTCCCGATCCCGGTCGCGCTCTCGTAGGGACCTCTCTGCTCTCGCTCAGGACGAGCGAGAGCCACATTTCCCCGAGGAAGTGGACGAGTTAAGCGTCGCGAATGTTCGCTTTTCGGCGCAGATGTTGGCGAAAACAGACTTGGGGGCTCTATTGCCGTTTGCATTCATCGCGCCCGAGCTGCTGGATCCTCCGCGGACCATACAATTGCATCCGTTGACCCCTGACTCGAATACTCATCGTGAGGACCTCATCAGTGCTTCGACGTCCCCTGTGACAGAAATGTCAACGACGGGGCCCCCGGATAGCCCTAGTATCGCGCGCAAATCGGTGTATAACCAGACTCCGCCGGAAGATCTGAAGGGTGTGTTTAAGAGGAAGTTCCGATGGGGAACCGTTGACGTACTCAACCCTGACCACTGTGACTTCGCCGCCCTGCGAACTGCCATGTTATTGACGCACATGAAGGTTTGCCTTTTATTTACGTTCGCTTTTTTTGCGTCGCTCTCACGAAACTGATTTGATGCAGGTACTTAAGGTTCACACTCGGGAAGTGTTGTACGAAAGATACAGGACTGAGAAACTCTTGGCCAAACGTGCCACGAGAGCTATAGGACCCGAACAGGCAAAGCGTCTTTTGGAAGGTCAGCAGTTGTCTCTCTTCTAAAAAAGGGGGGACCTCAGTCCCGTTTGCTCATCAATTTTTCTCCCAGATCTCGGTTTGTAAAGCCAAGTGCCCTGACACTTGAATATATATATATATGGCGTTATCCTCTCTCAACGCGCTTGTCTGTTCAACCTATCGTTTCTGCATACCTTTTGTGTTGCCTCACTACTAACCCTCTTCCTTCGACTTTCGCCTTCGTTGTTGTTGTTTCTTGCAGAGCGAACACAGTCTATATATGTGATACCACCTTGCAACATTCCTACTCGTATGTATGGATCATTTCCCATCCATTTCTATTACATATCTATCGACACACCGCTTGTAACACCCTGATTACGTCTTCCCCCTCCTACCCCACCTTTTTGGGTCGGAAGCCCCCCTGTTTCTGGGAATGGATGGTTCCATTTACTCACAGCTAAAATCAAAATCGCTTAAATTCATGACACGTCGTGACAACCGGATCAGCGACCCAAGAGATGAGAGAGGAATATGGTACTCTATTACACATTATCGTAAGTACATAACAGATAGGCAGCAATCGGGTTGCACCTGCAGGGCGCCTACGTATCTCCGTTTAGCTTAGTCTTGACAAGCTCCTCCACTTCCGCTTCACTCAGTCCATTCAGTCTCTGGATCAGATACTCGACCTTGCCGGGACAGCATCAGTACGTTTCACGCGATCTGGGCATCCGGAAGAACTCCTACCTCGACCTCAATCGTGAGAGGAATGATGTAGTTCTCGTACAGCTCGACGACGCCGTCCACGTCTACCTTTGCATTGCCATTCGACAGCGAGCTAGCAACGGCATCGCCGTCAGGCCCAAACTCCTGAGCGTACGTCGTGGCCTTCTTCCGGAGCCGCATGAGTAGCTTGGCCATTACATCTCGCCTCATAATCAATGCTTCTAATCCTGCTCGGTCGCCACTACGGATGTGGGGAATGAACGCGGCGGGGTTCTCGCGGAATTTGGATTCGGCCACGAACTTGCCTGTAGGCAAAAAAAAACCGTTAAATAACAAGCTGGTTGCAGGGGAGGTGAGTGAATTTGTGCCGTACGCACCGTAATGCACGCGCTTGCTGATAGCTTGCAAGATCTCTACGTCTATGGTTGCTGCGCTGCCGTAGTTGCTATCGTCTTCGCATTCGTCCTCGCCGACGATCCCGTTGGAACGCTTGAGTGCAGAGAGTGCAATAGTTGCTCGTTGTGTTATGCGAGGAACGATGGATCGGGTGTAGAAAGAGAGGATGGAACGGTTGACGTTGACGTCGTTTGGGTATAAGATTTTCGGGAACATAAGAGGAGGGAGGACAGGCTCCGGAAGACCAGTCGTGAACGGGTATTCGTCGAGGCTTCTCGGCAGAACGCAGATCAGAGTGAATGCCAAATCTCAGGGAGGAAAGGAGCACATACCTCGTGTATCTGCGGGCCTTGGCTGGATATTCGACGACATTTGTTTTTTTTTTCTCAGCTTATTGGCAGGTTATAAAGGAAGAGGAAAGATGGCGAACCATGGAAAGTCTCGATCTCTTTCAAGAACCATTCGAGCCAGCTGCCTTCGATACCTTTTTCTTTAAGCTCAGAGATCGCACCGCTGACATACATCTTGGCATTGTGTGCATACTGTGCTCGTTCTATCAATCCAAAGATGATGGTATCTTCCAGGCGGACCAGGATCGATCGGATGTGTTCCAGAGACAGAGGGTCCCGTACGAGCACGCAATTTTGAGACAGCATCCTTTTTAGTCGTAGTGTCGGATACCACAAGAGAGGGAAAGGGTTTGGGTATTCGGATGGGGGGTTGGTATTAGACAGGCTTTTTATTGGTCGAGTGAAGCTCTGTTGCAACACAGATTTTGTGTGGTTAAAGGGCACTAATGTCATGCGCGATAGGGGACAGAGCGGACAGATGAGTCAACTAGTCATGGTTGGCAGCCGAACAATTCCACATGTCTGCACCATCCACTCTACTCGATGGACCAGCCAACATCACCGGCCAAACCCATAAGTCTCTAAGTTGTTCGATGGCTTTGAAGAACCCACTTAGTTGACAGTTTAGAAAGTTGTCGCCAGCGCGCACGCCGACGTGGCGTCCGGAGGTAGTACTGTACTACCCTACGTTATCTCGTGTCGGATCTATCCAACTTATGGCCACCCGCTACGCTACGCCGCCTAGATGCGGGTCGGTTTGGTGCTAACTGGTATACTGCGTGGGGGCGTGCTTCAGGCTCAGTTTGACTTCAAGCACCGTTCTTGCCCCGCAGAGTTATAGTTCGGAACAAAATGGAATCATATCGAAGCGCATCCTAATGGCGCGTGCTTGTAATATCCGTATCAGCGCGCGAGCTCCGTTTGGGTAGCACAGGTAACCCAGCCTAACCAACCATTGCAATTCGTGCCCCACCAAACAGCGATTTTGGCGCCCATCAATACCGGCGAGGACTGCGGTTTTGGGAATGGTTCGAACCGCGTATTTATTAGAAGGCTAGATTCCTCCAACGCTGCGAAGAACCCCATACATACCGCGTTACCGACATGCAAGGGGAGGAAATTTGGCCACGCCGTAGGACAATCGGGCTTGTGTAAGGACATATGTACACACTTGGCAGAGGTGGGATCCTCTCAGCCAGGAAAGGGCGCAGTGACTGAGTGTCTGACAGGCTGACACTTTCCGACAACTGCATCTCGGGCCGAATCCTATGAGCGGTCAGTGTATGGTCCCAGTTCGTGTGCAACGATGCTACCTACAATCATTTAGGAGCGCCTGGAGTGGTTGCTCCCTATTCAGGGCCGCCCATTACGTTAGTTCTCACTACAGTCAACTCCCTCATAACCGATAGCCCTCCGTTCCACCCAAAAGGTATCGGGTTTCAGGGAGTATCGGGTCTCATGGAGACCGAGAAATAGGCCAAAATCATTGAAATCCATATTTTGTTGTCTAGCACCAATGCTATAGTTAGGATGAGTCTCACCATAGTTTACGAGTAAAATAACATGTAATTTTACTCTCTTTCGTGCTTTGCAAAGTCATTGTGTGCCATATCTGCCCAAATGTGACCAACACGAACTCTACCTTAGAAGTGCAAGGGTCATCAAGACCCTTTGCATATTCCACAACGATAATACTGCCCAAGGAGCATCTTTACGCACTCAACTGGGTCCCGTGGTGGACTTCATAATCAGACAAACTGAAGTTCTGATGCTTTTGGTGGCTCCATGGCTACTGATTATATAATAATAATTTCCAAATATGGTAATACTTATTGGATTTTCCCCTCAAAATTGGTATGGGTTATGGGGTATCGGGTATCGTTACAAATTTACTGCAAACCGAGTCGGGAGATCCAAAAAGCTATCGGATTTCAGGGAGTATCGGGTATATAGGGTATCGGTTACAAGGGAGTCGACTGTACTTGTCTATATACCGTTCGTGTCGAGTACTGTAAGACGCAAATTTAGGGCTTGTTACTCATCCGAGTTGCCAGACTAGACCTAAATGCCCGACCCAAAACGACAGGTGCCTGGTGCCTCCGGGACAAGACACCTGATTGATTTGGGTCCGTGCAAGCTCGTAGAAGTACATGTTGCGACCGGAGGAGATTGACGTGCACGGACCCATTCTCGCCATTGCATCGAATATCCAAATGCAGCCAGAAAGTTTCCCACATCGTTCGTCGTCGTCACGCGTTGTTTTGAGGTGTTGACAGGAAGAGTTTGGAAAGGAAGTCGTCGGCCGATGGGGATGCGCAACCATGTCGGAACAGGGAGGCCTGTTTGTGTTTCTACAGCAGTCCCAGCTATCTTATCCGTTCTTCAAAGTGAGGTACTGGGTATATTTGTATGACGTCCAATAAGAGTGGCCATATAATGTTGACTTGCTGGGGTTAGTCCGATGATGAAATCAGCAGATAAGGAGTGTCACCGGAAGGTGGCAATTAGTAGCGTCTCCCCTGGTGATGACAGAAATGACAGAGAATCAGAAGTGATATCGGCCACACATCACACGCGAATCAAGGACATTCTGCAACTTATTAGTGGAAAACTCAGGTGGGGGACGTGTAGTAAATTTCGCGCTCTGGTGCCATGTTGGAGACGGGGAATTAATCACTCTCAGCTGAGCGGTGGATTCTGGCATAGATCAATCACGAACGTGGTAGACTCCGGTCCCAGACTTTACGCCCGATCGATCGAGGCATCCCGTGACAAATTGTTGACGTGTGTGGATATCTCCCGATGTATTTAAAGGCTGCAAGTTGATGTCAGAGCGGTATAACACATACCTGATTGTTGGACAATCATGGCCCCTCCTGTAGCGACCGACACAGCAATAGTCGAAGATAGGCCAATCTATCTGACGAAGAAGAATGGGACACTCGTCGACAAGCTCGATGATGTCAACGAGGACTACGAGGGGAACTACCGTTTTGCCCCCATCGAGGAGGCCGAAGTATCCAGGGCCATGATCAAACGGTCATTCCGGTTAGGTCAACGTAAGAACGACGAGCTGACTGAGGGAATGCAGGTACTTCAATATGATGTACGAACGCGCCGTGTCGGATGTTGTCATCGTCGGCGCCGGAAGTGCCGGATTATCGTGTGCTTACCGTCTCGCAACGGAAAGGCCAGACCTAAAGGTGACAATCCTAGAAGCAAATGTCGCACCTGGTGGGGGAGCTTGGTTGGGAGGTCAGCTGATGACACCGATGGTGACTAAACAACCCCCTCATTCTGTCATCGATGGGTGCTAACTCATTTATTTAGGTTGTCCGCAAGCCAGCGGACAGGTTCCTCCGAGAACTGGGAGTACCGTATGAGGACGAGGGAAACTTCGTGGTTGTGAAGCATGCCGCTCTCTTCACCTCGACTATCCTTTCTCGTGTCTTGGCCCTCCCCAACGTCGTCATGATGAACGCCACAGCTGTGGAGGATCTCATCATCCGTACGGACTTCCAAGGCCGTCAGCGTGTTGCAGGGGTAGTAACCAACTGGACACTCGTGGCACTTAACCATGACACGCAGTCCTGCATGGACCCCAACACCATTACGGCTCCCATAATCATTTCTGCTACTGGTCACGACGGTCCAATGGGAGCATTCTCAGCAAAACGGTTGGTCAGTGCTGGTCTGTTGAAGGAGTTGGGAAACATGAGAGGATTGGATATGAACCGCGCTGAACCCGCCATCGTTAACGGGACGCGCGAGGTTACTCCGGGTTTAATTATGACAGGTCAGTTTAGAGGCAAGTACCTGCTCTTCAGCTGGTATTGACGGAAAATTGTACAGGTATGGAGTTGTCCGAACACGATGGATCGAACCGTATGGGACCTACCTTCGGGGCGATGATGGCCAGTGGAATCAAGGCAGCAAAAGAAGCCATTCGAATTCTTAACTCTTCTCAGGTCGTTGACGGTAAGGTGGTGGGGTAAAACAGTTTGCAGTATGCTTGTGTCATGTAATTGTATTGTGGCGATGCGGTCACGTGAATGACTATGACCTATGTACTTCCGTGCGACTCGACTACCATCGCGTTCGCTATTAGCGCAAGACATGGGCCTTATGCTACCTTCACCGGACAGTCCTCGAGAACGTGCACGAACACTCGTAGCTCATAAAGATGCAATAGAAGCTGAAATCGGCGCTCAGGCCGATATTCTCAAAGCAAATTCATGCGACATGACCACACCATTAGTTGACCGTGAGGGCTTTCCTCGTGCCGATCTGGACATTTACGCTATTCGGAGAGCACGCACCCGCATAATCGAGCTCAGAAACGACCTCAAGGATGTCACAAATGATATTGGGAAGGTGCTAGAACAAATATACGATCCCTCGGCAGCTACTTCCGTGTCTTCGACGTCCGCGTCGGTAGAGGTTTCTTTACAGCCCAGTAACACCGAGGAGGAGAAACTGAAGCCGTTTGCCAGAGTAGATGGCGTAGCACCCAATAGCCCCGCTGCCGAATCTGTTCGTGGCGTGCCGTTCCCTATCTAGCGTTGGGTCGTGACCTGAATGACTTCGCTACACAGGGTCTCCGCCGCGAAGATCTGATTGTCAGGTTTGGCCACTTGACAAGATCATCCTTCACAGTGGCAGCCTTGTTGCAGCCACTTGCAGAACTCGTCTCTGTTAGTGAAAACGTAGGTCTCCTTTATACCTTCATGACCTTCGCACCTTGTTATGCCCATGGCTGATGTGCAAAGCGAGAGCTGGCGGTGCAGGTTCTCCGTGAAGGGGAGACGCTAAACCTCAAATTCGTTCCGAGGAAAGGTTGGGGAGGCCGCGGCATGCTGGGGTATGTTCCTTCCTTCCATGTCCTCACAGACATTCAAATTCGGACTACACCAGGTGTCACATCGTGCCGTATAACACAGCCTGATTTATGGAACTACCTAGAGGAGAGAAAGGTTGGGATACTTTGTAATATTACATTGCCTTCTTCCAGTGATAGAGATTTAGTAACAGTTTCACCCCATATGTTATCGCACTGTTCATCTCCATGCGCGCTTTAGATTGTGACGAGAATGGTAGGATAAAGTAAGGGCGCTAGTAGCGCAGTAGGCTGCACGGCGGTCAACGCTTAGGAGGGCAAACTTAGGTCTCGAGCGGATGTGCGGGGGCGACGAGCAGACGTCTCGTCTCATACGGTTTCATATTCTGGTAGCTACCCTTTTATCTGTCACTAGTATTTGATATCTCTTATGTTGGGGACGGGTGAGTATCTACACCCGTCCTCATACCCGCAATGCACGTCATTTCCCCTCGTTGGGGGTTCATCATATTTGCGCTACGTGCGGCCGCATATGGCTACACCGTAGCTGTGTTCTCTTGATACACATCGTAGTTTAGTATTTCGTGTGAAGTTGGCTTGTCGAGACCGCTGTCTCAACAGATTGTACTATAAGACGTCCAGTTTCCTCCGTGGATTCGAAGAGACTGCTTAATAGCCTACCTTCCGAACACTGCAATGTTGGCATTGGCTTCCGTGCTTCTTCTCCAGGACCGTGTCGCGTGCATTTAGAGTGGTAAGATGACTGTTGTATGGCCAATCAGTGATGTGGCAGGGCAGATTAATATTAGAGGCGACAATTTCCCTGGGTCATGGTCCACCTCGCAGACCCATTTCACGGCAGCTCAAGGAATTTTCAAAGGGGTAGTATGCTGTAAATTAAACTCAGGAGGGCAAGAATCTAAGATTGCTTTTACCCACTACAGCGAGGTAAGCGATGGGAAGGTCAAATGCAGGAAAACTCACGGAGTGGGATGCCACGAATGTCGTTGGTTCCTCGCGCTACACGCTATATCCAGAGTGAGCGACTAGTACTGTCGTTGTTTCCCAACTCTTCTACCGACCCGTTACAGATGGACCTAAATTCGACGTACGACCCATAAACAAAGTCGCACCTTCCATTCCCGACTCTCTCCATGAATTCTTCTCCGCTAAAGGCCATCATTACTTCCTCCACCGTCCCGGTTCACTAGTTTGACCAAACTCTATGTTTTTGCACACCTCTTTTCGTGTTTATCCGTACTGGCAGGGAACGGTAGACACATCCGTCATAACGGTGAGTCTAACATGAGCCATCATGTGGGAACCTCGGGTGCCACGAACCCGAAGCTGCAGAGGCCCTTTCTCTCACCCAAGAATCCCGTGGAGCGTCGGCTGAAGCCAGGGAACCTGCCGAAGGGACCGCGACAATGGCAGTGGCAGTGACGGGATCTGCGTTGGCCAAGTCGGGAAAACCTGTGTCAGAAGCAAGGCAGTAGCTGCCCTTCTCCACAGCTCCAGAGACCCAAATCGCTGTATTTGACTCCCATTCATGTCAGCTAAAGGGGCGTTATGGAACACGAGGGCACCCCGTTTTTCTTTTGGATGAGTATATAAGTCTTGTTCAATCGTGGTCTACCCCTTTCCCAGTTGCAAGTACGTGCGTTGCTTTGCGAGCATTCACGAGGTTATATTTCATTATCCGACTATAACTCCAGCGTCTTTGGATTGTAGTGGAGTCATCCATCTCCCTTATCGTGGACACTCGCCTGTCGGCATACCCCCCGTACACACTGCAATCAATGAAGCCTGCTCTGCACTTCGACAACGCTGATGGTTTCGGGGAGTGGAGAATTCTCATAGGGACGAGTGCGATTGGAAAACTGAGAGAGTTTCGTAGAAGTGACGCAAAGAAGTTCAAGGCTGTGTATAAGAAAATCAAGTATCTACTTTGTCGCTTTCTCCATTGGTCATATGGTGACCTTGGCACAGGGAACTTTCGAGCGGGCAATTTTCTGATGACAACCGGAAGAGGTTAGATGGAGGTCCCTCAGGAGTTCCTATCTTTGAGGCAAGTATACCGCCAGATTTAATGCTTGTGGTATGAAGTTCCATCCCGTGTTTCCCACAAGCCATTTAACGTTGCATCAAGTATCAAACCGACTGCGTTCCAGATCGTGAGGGTGAAGTAAGTGAATTATCCCGTTTCCTTGACCCTGGTGCTCAAAGGATTTCAGCTCGAACGACAAGGTAGTCCTTACATCTCGGTTCTATGCTCACAGGTTTATTGGTCATACCTCAAGTTATAAAGATATATGGGATGTACACCCGCACTCAACTCAATGCCGTTTGGGATGCAATGAGTCATTACTTGTCCGGTAGAGGCGAAGAGTATATCAAACGGTATCAACCTGACCTTCTCTATGTTGACAAAACGAAGGCGGCAAAGTTTACTCATCTACCGTTGCAGATGCATATTCAGGAACGAACCTGTCCGCCCTGATAGTGAGGTATACTTCCCTGCTGTATTCCCACCAGTAGTACACGAGGTAGTCGCTAAGCCTCCTTCGCTGGTCCTCAATGATCAAGAAATAGACCAAGTACGTCCATTTACATTGGCCTCTTGCTGTCTTCCTTCATTATGATTGCTGACGCTCAATGGCAGTTGCACTCCCTTCTCGTGTAGGTCTCGATGTACATATATAATTGCTTTGTAGTTCGTTCACACCCTCATAGTCTTGACAAATACATTGCCTTTTCCCAGGTGCGCTCGAGTTCATTTGTCCTGTCTTCGTTCCCGCTCAGATGTGTTTTGTAGGCCCTACTCAACGGTTTGAGACTATTTTCCCTTGTGACGATCCAGCCAAGATGATAATGTTGTTGCAGGTTTGATTGTGAAGAACGACGTCCAACATGAGTTTGAGCTCACGTCGGTGCATTCTTCCTGATCCCCTCAACTTACCTCAATACCTCTCCAGTCCACAAGAGCGCGAGATTGTTGAATGCTCCACATCGTGCTATGTTCTCGGCCGCGGTGGAATTAAGTCTGTTGCCCCGACCAAGAATAGAATGCCCACTGCTCAAAGCAAAACGAAGACCATGCTATTTAAGATGTTGAAAATTCAGCGGGAATGGCAGCTTCGTTCTGAGTGCTCTGACCTACCCCAACCCAGGCAAGTATTCGTTACGAAGTCTTCCATACTCGCGAACAACGCAGAGGAGTATTTCGTGAAACTCCTCGAGTCCCTCTCACTGGCGGGATGTACCTTGGAAGAGCTTGAAAGATGGGGGTCGAGACATGTGGACCAAGAACTAGATGACTATGACGATGTCCCGGACATTCAGAGCGGTATACCCCTGAGATACAGTGAACTCGAGAACCATCACTTCCCTTTATTCTTAACATTCGACCGGGTACGTAGCATTGATCGTATGCATCGAGCTCACTAATCACAGTCAACTCCATAGCTGGCAAGGATGATTGCAGCGGATATCTCGGACGCAGATGATCCCGGGACTAAACGTATAGTGAAACTATTCGTGCAGTCACATGACCCGGTGGCCCTTGACTCCTTTGTTTCCTATGAGGTTTTCCTCGACACGTATTGGCCCCACTTCCGTCAAAATATTACGAAGGGTCGAGGTCAGGTAGTTGGTCTGCACGTACTTTCGATGGCTGACGAATTGTTCAGATCCATGGCTGGTGTTCAAAGAGATAATAGGTGCATCTATCAACCTGGATGATGTTACCCGAGTGTTAATATGCAATAGGCATCATCAAAGGCTCAGAAAAATCACTTGGGTTTGATAATGGGGCACTGGATAGGAAGACCTATTGTGATCTCCCGTCGCGTTCAAATCCGACGCTCTCTGGTCAAAGAAACGTTGTCTATGATATATATGAAGCGTACTCCAGACTCAAGTGTCAACTCCAACACCATGATGTTGCAGACCGGTTTGTCAATGTTTTCGAGGAATATAGTATGATTATGATTGATCTGTCACAAGGACTCATGCAATTCTCAAGGCCCTACTGGGCGGCACGCCGTTGAAAGGGCCCAAAGTAGATTTCCTGTTAGTATACTTCTCCTATCAGGGAATGGGCTACTGATGAAGACTTGGCTTGCAGCTATGTAGACGAGGTACAAGATAATCTACTCATAGATGCTCTTCGTATGTTTTTATGTATCACGATCGGAGACAATGGTTGAGACGGTTGTAGTTTTAAGGCTTATTTGCAGCAATCCGGATGGCCTGTTCTGGGCAGGCGACATTACTCAGACCATTTTCCCGGGCAACTCGTTTAGGTTTAACGATCTGAAGGCGTTTCTATACCGTATCGAGGTAGGTGGCTCTAATCCTACAGCATCTACCAACTACACGACAGTCAGGTGGACCAAGTTTTGTGCGCTGTGAAGAAGCGGGCTGTTTCCTCACCAAAGTCATTCCAGCTGACCATAAACTACCGGTCCCACAGCGGCATAGTCAACTGCGCGCACTCGGTGATTGATTTGATTTCCCGCTTCTGGCCAAATAGTATCGATCTCTTCCAGCCCGAACGTGGCATTGTTGACGGCCTGAAACCTGTGTTCTTCTCGGGATGGGGCAAAGGTATTGCTGATTATGAACAGTTCCTCTTCGGCGCTTCGTATGTAATTTGTTTTGTCTCTCAGAATTTCCCGTTGACATCGCTCTGCCATAGAGGCGGTCACATTGAGTTCGGCGCACAACAGTGTCGGTCGATATTTTTACTCTTGTTGCCTGTTTTTCATGCGCAGCTTACAGGCATCCTTGTGCGCGATGAGAAGGCTAAAGAGAAGCTCCGACAGCAAGTGGGTGATATCGGACTTATCATGTAGGGACGATCAACCATTCCATGACTGAACCTTGCTGAAGGCCGACTGCGGCAGGACACTCTACGAGAGCATGGGGTTAGAGTTCAATGACGTGAGTGTCCATACACTACTCATTTTCTGTACCATTAGACAGCGATCCTCGGAACTCGCAGGTGCTCCTGTACAACTTTTTTGAGGATTCGAACGTGGGTCTATCACACTGGCGTTTGGTGCTGACCGCCATAGATGGGGTAGTTGAGGGCCGCAATAAGAGCCAAGTGCGAGCGCCTTGCTTCGAAAGGGACGAAAACCGGTATGCAGGGTTATGTGGTGAGGTACGTGTATAAAAACTATTTCTGTTCATCCATTCCCGTTAGCCAACGGGTTGTTCAAGCTAAAGCTCTTATACATGGGAATTACGAGGGCGCGTAAGAACATGTGGATTGTTGATGATTCCAACAAAGCCGAGCCTATGAGAGTAAGGAATGCCTTCGGAGTGACCCTTTCAAAATAAAGAAAGCTTATACAGTTACGACAGTTGTTCTGGACATCTCGCTCTCAAATCCAGAATTACACACCCGAGGATCTCCCCCATCTCGTAGGCTCTTCGACTCCTGAGGAGTGCGCAGAAACAGGCCGCTCATTATTCCATCACAAACGATACACGCAAGCGATGCATTTTTTCCGGCGCACCAACATGCCGCGTGAAGCGAGGGTTGCCGAAGCATACCATTTCCGAGAGCTCGCTCGCGCAACAGTGGGGATTGTTTTGCTCGGTGAACAGCAGCGAGCGTTCGCCAAAGCCGCAGAGGCATTTGTCAACTGCGGCAACGAGGCATCTTCCAGGGAGAAACGGCAGTACTACCGTACAGCTGCAGAGTGCTACGCTCGTGCAGCTAACGACCCTAAGGAGGTTGCAGTGGGGGATAGGACAGCCAGAGGACAGGCATAATGTGGCAATGTAGCTTAATCAGCCTCATGGAAATTCAAAATTTAGTATATCAACGAATTGCGCAATCCAAGGTTATCTATCCATCATCAACAAGCAAGTAATGTATTTGGCACGAAAGTATAGATGATATAGATACACCGTGAAGCGGAGAGCATAGTACAAGGCAGTGGCACCGAGAATTCCTCGAAGGTATGACAAAAAAAAGGTCAGTAGTAGTGAATCATTCTACGCCGAAGCCTTCCGTTTCCCTGCGAGAGCAGTCAGCCTCGGAATAAATCAATGACTAACGAGCTTCTTACTCTATCGCAAACAAGAGCTTCTTCTCCAGACTTGCGTAATCCTCGTAAGGGGGAAGCTCTATTCTGTTGAAGCAGGTGTGACTCCGAGGCAACTGAGACGGATCGCCAGACTTGTCGATTGTGAATCTTCTGGGACCATCTGAACCTTGCAAATCCTTGAAACCGTTCACAGGCACTCTTGAAGTTCCTGTCACGAATTGCAGCAACCGCGATTTACGCTCGGCAGGCCAGCTGCGAACTACCTGCCAGAACCACTCGATGACTTTGTCCGTCTTTTCGTAGCCACGGTAGTCAGTATACGAAATCCAATCGTCGCTGCATTTGTCAGTGAGGCAGGGCGGTTAGGTGAAATAGTCGTACTACGTACGTGTCGATCTCTGGTACTCCACCAATTAAGAACTCCAGTTCTCGCTCATCGAAGAGATCGACCATGTCCACGGGTATTAACTCCTTGAAACCAGTCATGAATGCGTCATACTGTGCCTTCACCCGAGTTCTTGTGCGATACTCCACCACCGCGTCAACATATTCCTTTTTATTGGCCTCCGTGACGTGCATGTCGGCGCCGCCTGTCCTCAATTCGACCTCACGGATTTCGCCGAAGCGGTCTTCTGTAGTCGTAAACGTCGTATCGAGAACGTCCGTGATGTCGTTGTTCCTGGTTTTTTTGTTTATGACTAGCATTAGGGCGCGCTCCATGCGCGAGGCGACTACACTTACAAAATCCAAACCATGCTACGGTGTAGCTCTGCATCGATTCCTTCAAGGTCCGAAAGTGATGGCTTCTTTCCCAAGATAACCTTGTAGAAGCTTGGCACGAAAGAGGCATCAAGGAAGCGGCGATGGAATATGGTAAGGCCCATGATCCTGCCAACAAACGTAAAGTAGCTCAAGTGGTCTGGATTGATCCCAGACAGCCAATTAATCTGTAGTGTGTAATTGTCGTGTGTCGAGTATTGGAAGAGGCCATACGACGGATCAAACACTTCATGGGAAATTAAGAAGAACCATTCCCTAACGTGATGGGAAATTCAGTTCAGGCTACAAAACTAATAACTGATCTGCGTACCTGGACACGCCTCCATAATCCAATCCATCCTCACCGTCGAACCTGATGGCCAACCTCTTCTTCAGATCATCAGGCCGACATTTCATGATGGAGGCGTAGCTGTCCTCCAACATCATGTTCCTTCTAACGTTAATCTCGCATTTACCATCCTTTGTCCGCATCGTGGGCTGACTACGGAAGTAGATCAACTTTCGTCGGTAATCACGCTTGTACTGGGGAGCATTAGAATCAAGATCCGTGGGCACACGGGGATCATCCCATGTTGTTGTGCGAGTGTTGTGGTCCACAAAGTAAACCCGATTTGTCGAAGTGAGGCGCATTTCCCACCCTGAAGGCAGCGGCCCGAGCTTTGCATTCCTGTCTTCCGGCAGGGACACAGCCGCAGTGGTAGCTCTTCGAGGGTCATTCCATGTCGTCGATCTGGTGTTATGGTCTAAAAAGTACGGCCGACCTTCTGGGGTGCGGCGTTCCTCCCAGCCGGCTGGTAAAGGAACATCTGCATAATTGCTCGAGGTCTGCGGTTGACGAGACGCAGGGAGTGCACTCGCGGGGGGCGGTGGTTGCTGCAGTGGATCTGGGCGGTTCCAAGTGGTGGTGCGCCTGTTGTGATCTACATAGTACGGCCTGCCGTTTGGATCGATGCGACGTTCCCAGCCAGGTGGAAGTTGGCCATACTCGTCTTCGTAGACCGCCTGCAAGTGTGGGACATCATTAATGTTCGATGTTTGCCGGGAGCCAAGACGCGATGTAGTTGATAACGGAGACAGTGGGGAATTACTAGACTGAGGTCGAGGGGAAAACGATGAACTGCGACCCTGAAGTGCGCTCAGCATAGATGTTTCGGAGGTTTGCTGTGGTGATTCCACTCGAAGGGACGGCGTGCTTCTATGCGAACGGAGATCCGAAGATGGGGGCGAGGACAAGCGCAACGATGAAATAGAACTGATTGTTTGTTCTACGTGGCGTTGGCGTGCCCCACCGGTACGTGGAAGTGAGAAAGAGAACAGCAGCTTGCCAGACACTGAAGAGCCACTAGAAGAAGACTCTGCTTCCGCCAAATCTTTGCTGATCAAACCTGGACGGTGGTGTTGGGGGCTAGTATAAACGATAGGGACGAAACTGACCGTGAAAGTTTCTGGAGTGTCCCAAGGCCTCGTTCCCAGTAATCCGGACCAGTCCCAGGAAACCTTGATCCCTCTTCTTGAACCTGCGTTGGTCGAAGACTTGGATAGTGATAGTGGAGCTCCGTTTGATTGTGCTGCGAAGTTACGGGGCCAAGAAGTTATTGCATACATGTGAACAGGGCAGAAAACAAAGTGCCTCACATATCAAAGTGCTGATTCCACGTAGGAGTAAGCGTACGTTTGATCGTGTTGGTAGTGTACGTCCGGTCGCTGTCAACGGACACGACTGCGAATGGATCAGGCAGGCTGAAGACCTCTCTCTTGACAAGGGAATTCGCAGCAAGGACTGAGTTCCTCGGCCATCAGAAACGTTCGTTAACACAACGGAATCGCGCAGTTACCTGTTATTCTAACCAAGAGGCTGTTGTCCTCGGACGACATTTCCCAGGGCGCTCAGGAGGAATGAAGTCCGAAGTCCAGGAGCGCACTGAATTAGGAGATAAAGGAGTAGTAGGGTCGACGGCGTTCCTTTGGTGGTTAGAATCTCCGAGACAACTATTCGTCAATAAGCGCTCAAATTTCGTTTAACTGTACAAAGAACACGACCCAAAACTGACCTAATGCGATGGGAGTAGATGTAAACGACGGTCGTAGACTGAACAGGTACGTTCGGTGGTAAAAGGACCGCTGCTGGCTGGGCCCAGCGCTGGAGGGCTGCAGGTCCTTGTCCAAGTGTCAGTGTGTCTCGGACCAGACAACCTGAAAGATGAAATCCGCGACGGGAGCAGACGGCACGTGACTACACAGTACGTGGGTTGTTCATTTCGTCGACGGGCTTGCAATTGAATCTACTAGCACACACACTACGACGACCTTGCAGCTCTGGTTCCAACCAGCAAGTTGCAGGTCAGTTATCATCCCCTCGCTACGGTCTGTGCGGTCATTGCACTGCATTACAGGGCTACGGAAAACTGTTAAGTGGAGTCGGAAACATTAGTAAATGTACACAGCCTCAGGCTTCTGTCGGTATCTCAAACGGAGCAGGGTCGCCGTGCTGCAGAGGCTGCATTTACGTCCTTTGACAATGACTGACTGCATCGCTCAGATGGCAGGCCGTACTTGAAGCTTGAAGTTTCCCATGTGTTTGCGTGCAGTCCGTTATCGTTGCCATGATCGTGCGACCCAAGGCGCTCAGCCTTACATAGCCTGTGCCTAGAGTACTCCATAGTCACTGCCGCAGTACAGAAACTGGCAGGGCATTCGGAACGAGGCTGCTTGTTGGCACTCGCCTACGTGGTTAGGGGTTACAGTACACATCACACGCCCACGCTCAGTGACCCATAACCCGACCATCTTGAGCTTACCAGCCTCGAGGCGAGCTCGGCAGTGGGACTATATATTCCAGTTGTTCCCTCCTCCGATTACAGCAGTTTCACCAATGGAGAAGGCCGATATGCAGGAGAGTACCTCAATCACGTTCGAGTGGGTCCTTCGAGGACTCAAAAACCTATTCGATTCGAGGTCTGTTTGTGTCGTCCTGACTTCGCGGATGTGCATGGCATTGACTTCACGGGGCAGCAAGGGCGAGTCCAAGTCAAAGGTAACGAAGTCTGCCAAGTTCGGAGGCGGTAAATGGCAGGTATGCCCCTGGGTTCCTGCCAGCTCATCAGGGGATCCAACTGAGTTTTGCATCCAAGTAGATCCTCTTCTACGCAAACTCCGGCACGGAAAATGGTGCATTCGTGAGCCTGTATCTTTCTTGCGAAGTGCGTCTCCCAGTTTCCCTCGCTCTGTGGAGGATGTTTTGGTAATGTCTCGCTAGCCTACCCCGGAGGAGAGGGCCCGGGCGCTCGACGGGAAGTATGTTTCCCAACTTTCCACCGACGGATGACCTGCTCATTATGCTCTTTCCCCAAAGATGGATCCGCGAAGGAGTGTACAAATTCACCTTCGAACTACGAAAGTCAGTCGTGGTTTGCGTAGCCCTAGTAATTGATCCTCAGGAAGCCGCCCAGTGTGGGGAAGACCGTGCTTTTCAACTCGAAGGAAGCACAAAACCACTCTTTTTCGTTAAAGGCAGGTAATCCTGAGTTTTCCATGACACGCATCAACTCACTGCAATATTACAGACGGCAAACTGGGGATGGTAGGCTATTCTTGGCTCATTCGTCGGCCTCAAAACTAATCCATCGACAGGGCGCAATTTGCAAAACGAGACCACATCTACTACAACTCACATACTGTAAAAGACGCAGATGCCGTCTTGATCGTATGCACCATTACGTCGTCTCCGCAAGCCCCAGTACCGCCCTCTTCAGTCCCCATGCAGCTCGTTCCAAAGGACTTCCTGGAACGAGTGGGAGGTCTACTCGACGAGCCTCTATACTCGGATGTAGAGTTTATCCTGCCAAAGAGACGGAGATCAAAAGAAGCCCGAAGGATATACGCCAACAAGAAGATTTTGGAGCGTGCAGACTATTTCCAATCCAGTATGGAAGCTATTGATCGTCTATATCTTGCTCTCGCTGAACGCGCGCAGTGTTCAGGTCTGGTTTCGCAGAAGCCTCAGCAGACGATGACCTCCGGAACTCTCAAATAGACACGGACGACTTGGATGCCGCTTCCGATGCCACGTACTCCTCGTTTCAATACAACGATTCGGATGACGAAGACGAAGATTTCGTCGCAGACTTTTCAGAAGAACCTAGCTTTGATCGTACGGCGGAGACAGAATACGTGTCCGGCTCTTCGACTCCTACTCGTGTGCCAAGCGTCGCCGACTCAGCTGCAAATTCGGATACTTCTGGGAGTAATAGACCCAGTGGTGCGGTCGCTGGAGAGGAAGATCTTGATATCACAGCCAATGCTTCTCGCCCTTCTTCACCAAGGAGTACAGACGCCTCGCTCAGATGTGGGGCAGAGGCAGCTCAGCCTACTACTCCAGTAGAAACGGTCGAGGTTCAGGGTCCAAAGAAAATGCGCGTAATAATAAGGGACGTCGCGTATGCGACGTACAAGGCCGTTCTTTACTATGTAAGTTGCGTCTCTTGATGTGTATGTTTATCGGATCTCATCTGGTACATCTAGCTATACACTGACGTCATCGTCTTCGCACCATTCTCATCCTCCTTTACTGTGTTGACCTTACGACAAAAGCAAGCAGCCAATGCACTCACCCAGGGAGCATCCGAGAGCCAATCGAGCCTTGTGGACAACCAAAAAGTGCCCGTTTATGTCGATAATCCAACGAGCCGACGCGAATGGATCAAGAGATGGCAACAGAACCATCCAGCAGAGCCCGTGCCATGTTCAGCCAAAGCTGTTTATCGCCTAGCCGATAGTACGTCCTCCATGTCAGTAGTTCCCTCACCTCGAAGTTTCTCAATTGTCTCGTATGGACAGAACTGGGCCTTCTCGAGTTAAAAGAGCGTGCCTCTCAGGTTCGACTGTTCTCCCTGTCTCTCACAGATGCGTGATTGTTTTGCAGCACATACAAAAGTCGCTCAGCGTGGAGAATATACCTTACGAGGTGTTCTCTCCTTTCTCGGCCATGTTCCCCGATATAAGGAAAGTCCAGGTCAAGTACTTCCTCGAACACTGGGCCGAGGTTCGAACATCAGAAGGGATGCAGACCGTATGGCAGCAAATTCGGAGAGGGAGACACCCTGGATTCGAAGAAAGTAGGTCTTCTCGTTTTACGTAACTGTCTTAGTGGTGTTTACTAGTTTTCAAGTTTGGCCCGTAATCGTGCAGAATCTGGAGTTCAACCCTCGTCCTGGGACGACAGCAGAGGCTACTGACAATTGAGATGATTACTGCATCTTTGGAAGGTGGCTATCTTCCGGGAATTTCACATAACACAAGTTTTCTGCACGCAGATGACTGTATCCCAGCAGATTTGAAGGGGTTTGGTTACTAATTGGAACATTTACATTTTCGTTTGCACTCGTACATGTGTTAGCTCGATAACTCGTGACTAAATGGTAGTACGATAATGCTATCTGCACCGTGCAGATTCACCGCTTTGATTTGCGCAGTAACTCCATGCAGTGTCATGCATCGATGCTTGAGGCCAAGGGGTCACACAAGAGAAGAACCGAGTGGAGGCTGCCGCCAAATACATGTCGTTCCCCCGTGTTAACATGAGCGAAGGGTAAACCAGGACAAGTCATGTGAGGCAACTCAACTGCCAAACCAACAAGGGTAAGAAAACAATGCTTGCCAAAAAATGAGTATAATGCAAACACTACTCGACGCTCGTAAGACTGCCAAAGTCCGTTCCCTCTGTCCCTGAAACACTGTCTGTACCATCTTCATCTTCATTCCTGCCATCACTGTCATCGCCTCCACTACCGTGATCAGCAATATGCACGTCTTTGCGACCACGGCCACTCGCGACTTTGGTAAGGCTACGTCCCCCCTTCGCAGCAATAGCATTATAAGCGGCAGAAGTGGCGATAGCTGAGACCGTACCACGGTCCAGCGAAAGCGGGCTTGAATTGCGCATGCCATTACCTTGATGTATCAGATCTTCGTTGAGTTCGGAGTTGAAAACACATCATGATGAAGGTGACGAATCACCATTCAGAGGAACGGAGGAGCGGCCCACGGGCGTTCCAGAAGATGACCCTGGCGTGACTGTCGACCGTCTCGCAGCCCCCTGGCTTGTAGCTCCGTGAGGCCGAGTAGGACGGGGATGAGCCACCACAAGATGCTGCGGATGATCGAGTGATGACCTGGGCGCTCTCGCTGGTGGGCTTCGTGGAATACCCGCGGGAACGGTGACGTCGCGTTCCGCAAGCCCACTCTCCACCTGAGCGCCGGAGATACTGCGTCCTCCATTGTGACTCGCTGGTTGCGACGGGATACGGTGAAGGTACCCAAAGCTGCGGAGTATGATTACAACCCGAAATGAGAACTTCCTCGAGCAACAGAGCAAGGTTAAACACAGACCCGAAAACGCATCCAAGAAGTCCCTCGCCACCCCAATGGCGATTAGGCACAAGAACCACCTCCCTGAGGTTACTGTGGGACCGTAAGGACAGGAAATGCCACTGGTTGATCAGCTGACGTACTCGAAATCGTAGGAGTAAACATAGACCCGTAGAGGTTTGTCGACGTGCTGGGGAGTAAACGGTTAGTGAGATTCAGTCGTGCCGTCACGAGATGTCCCTACAGCTTCGACCACGTCATAGAAATCGTTCTCTGCTGTGAGGACGCCTCCGGACCAGCCAATTATCCAGTCTCCGTAAGGGACGAGCCCAGCACTTTCTGCTGGACTTCCTTCCAATACTTCTAGCACATGCCATACATTGTCCATGGCAGATTCAAACTCGCACATTCGCATGCTTAGTCCGAGGAGGGATGGTTGCGGTTGTACGCCAGAGTCATCTGCAGGTGCAGCGGCCTGTTGTGCAAGTGCCCAGCCACGCGACGGAACGATCGGGACCACTGTCATTTAGAATAGAAGAGAAAAAAGTCGGTGGGCCCCGCTGTAAATACACGCGTTTCCTGCTTGCGACGCACCTCTCGTTTCACGCGTCTTTCCACTCCAAACCAAGAGATCGAGTGTCTTGTCCTCGTGCTCCTCTACGATTCGTTCCAGTTCTGCGGTGTCCAAGTCAGTGTCTCCAGAGAAAGAATCCTTGCCATTGAACCCGACGATGAAGTCAAAAAAGGGTTCGACCGACGTCTGGGAAGCCGGTGATCCAGGTGTAACCCGGAGGACGTGGAGGGCGTAAGTCGTGGATAATTGTGCGTTTGTTGACTGTCCAGCACCCATGCTAGTTGTCGACCAGTACTAAGGGAAGCACTGATCCCTTCAAGTAGCCACGCGGTATGGACCGTGGGCCGAAAAAGGAAGGTGCTGTTGTGGTCAGCCCATAGTCCACATTTGGCACTCCCCAGTTGCAAGACTACACTAATACCCTCGATACGTGGTACTGGAGGCTGCTACCAGGTCTCGTATTACCGTAACCGATATAGTCGAGAACGTAGGGAAGTAACCATTTTAGCCTTTCTGATCGTCGACATCGGTTGAGAAGTTATCTCACTCTGTCGCGCGGCGCTGACTTATACGCGTTGTTCCGACGCGAGCCGACGCGCGTGATATGACTTTGTCGAATATAGACTAAGTCGGGACCCGAGGAAGGCGATAGGCGAGCTCAGGGAGCGGACCTCTTGCAGGTATAACGAACTTGGATAAGTTCGTCAGGGACTTCCTTTACAACCGTGACAGTTGAGGGTTAATCCCCTTTGAACAGAGGTAGAGGAGAATTTACAGAGAATAGATTCTCAACCTTTACCAGGGAGGTTGTTAGGTAGAGTAAAGTACAAGGCAGCTCTACCAAATCCTGGGTGGCTTTTATACCACACAGTCGGTAGGTCCTTAGTAAGTACAAACATCTGGATATGGTAAAGGAAGAGAAAGTCCATTTGGCACGGTGCGTAAACAATGCAGTAATGGACGTGTCGAGTCATAACAGAGGGCGGAGTACACCCTTCATTACAGGTCGTGACGTGTCGTGTGAAGTCACGTGATAGAAAAGTAAAACAGGGAAACGAAAAGAAGTCACAGATCTCGATCGAGATTTAAAGCATAACCAAAAGTGGAAAGGTAATGTAAACACACCGTAGCGTTTAACAGTTTAGAGTCTGTGGACTTGTCTGCCAACATAGGGGCAACAGGGGTCCGAGCGCGCGTACGAGAGGAGACATCCAAATGGTTTGGGTGTCAGGAGAGCGGCAGGGATCGGGAGCGACAGTGAAGAAAGAAGGACAGGCAGCAGCGGCACAACATCACCCCCCCCCCCCCCCTTAGAGAAGACGTTGATGGCCTCATCAACCTCCAAAATCGCGGAAGATTAGTCGTTCAAGCTCGTCGACTTCTGGCATTGCCCTTGGAGGGTCCAATAGGACGTCCATTAGGGTCAGTCCAGCGAGAGCCTTTTCCGTTTCGGCAGGACCAATGGCCGAGTCTTCAGCAGTCGAGGCAAGTATGTTTATAGAGGGGGTGGAGAGGATCAAGTTGGACTCTTCCTCCAAGCTCGAGATGGAGGCGGTTGCTGGATTCAAGGGGGTAGAAAGGTTTTGCTGGGAGGGCCTGTACCGCATACGTTGCGTTGAATAGATCGTATTTCCAGTACCCTCGGTTGTCATAAGTCTTGAGCAAAAACTCTCGCCATCGTTCGATCCTTTCTTCTTCCTCTGTCCATGGGTCGTCACACCTTTCTCCAAGAACCTGGGTGGCAAGTCGTAAGAACTTTCTACCGGCGTTCTCTTCCTCTTCTCTTCTTCGATCCATGGCAAGCCATCGAACTCCCGGGAGAACAGATTCTTCTTCGCCCGGTACGACCCCTTCTGAAGCCGGTTCACTGCTCTTCTTTTCCCAATCGATGCCAGAAACTGGAGGTGTTGCCATTCTGATGGGTGATACCTCGGATTTTGGTACCTCTTCTTGTCATCCGCTATCAGACCTTCCTTGGTCTCTTTGAACTGGGCCATCTCCAGAGGACGGCGCATTGTTTGGTCTAGAAACCTCCTTTCGTCCCTCAGCGTTTGAACCAAATTCATTGGCTTTCTCGTTGGAGGGACTATCGGAGATCTGAGGATGTGGGAGACATTCGGGCAGGACGTTGTGAAATGAACGAAAGGACTTGACGAGTGAGGGACCAAAGTGCATATGCACGATGTTTACGAGGGAGACGAGCAGGTTTTGTGTTTCTTTGACGACCTTCATCCCTTCTGACTCCATAAACGCAGTTCCCTTAGATTCTTCGTCAACAACCACATCTCCGGTTTTTAGGATGTTAACGGTGTGGTGGACTGTAAGTTCGATGCTTCCGTAGACCTGGGACAGCATCCTGAGATAGTCACTGTCGTTGCTGACATCCCATCCGTAGATGACCCATTGGTCGAATTTTTCAAGGATCCGAATATAGCCTTCATAGTCCTCTGGTTTGCAGAGGAGGGCTGGGGGAGCGGTCCTTGTTGGAGAGACATAGGGGGTCTGGGACGTGGCTGGCTGGTTTCGACTTTGGTCATCGGGTGCACAGGGGTGAGTGGCTGGAGTTGCTTCAGGGGGTGGCATATTACAGGTCTGTCCATAGATCGGCTCGGGATATGGGCACGCTCGGGGAGTCCTGGGGACCACCTTTCGCTTTCCCTTTGAGAGGGTGCGTACTGTAACGCTGGAGTGGGGGTTGTGCAGCGTTTCGACGTCGGGGTCGAAAAGGGATTGGATGGAGGCCGTGACGGAGTCGATGGGCGGTGCAGATACTTGGGAGATGGGTGATGAAAACAGGGTGAAGTCATAATTGGTGTCGTCATAGGAGATGTATGAGTCCAACAAGTATTCACATGACTCGGAGTTACGTTCATCGTCGAAGTAGGACATTTAGTGTTTCGATTTTCTTTGACGAGAGGACTTCCGAGTGGGTTGTTGGTCCTTTGATGCCTTTTGACAACTCCTTTTATACTCTTCAAGTATTTCCTCCGCGTTGATCAAGTTACTCTCTGGTTCCCAAGTGTTGCTTGTGTGTCCGTATCCGCTCCACTTGACCAAATAACGCGTCCATGTACCTTGGCATGTCTTTACTTCCTTGTGATTAAGAATTGCTTCGACCTCCCATTCAGGGACGTCATCAATCAAATCCGGAAGTGGCGGTGGCAGAGTAGGACCATACTCGGGAGTTTCGTGATATGGGAAGATCCTTGATGTATGAAACACCGGGTGGACCCGCCAATGATCGGGCAGATCTAAGCGCACGGTGATTTCCGAGAGAACTTCTTTGATCCGGAATGGTCCTACACGTCTCGGGGCAAGTTTTGTTGACTGTAGGTCGTGTTTTAGGTCGCTCGCATCAAGCCAAACAAGTTGTCCTTTGGTTGGTGGTTGGTATGACAGCGGATCAGGGCCCGAGCTGGCCATCTTTTCCGCAGTTTTCTTGTGAGTGATTAGAGCAGCATCCCTTGTGAGGGCCAGGGCTTCTAGGCGTTCTTCGACCTGTGGAGCCTTTGACATGTGGACTGATGGATATGGGTCTGGGTCGTATCCGTAGAGGAGGTAATACGGGGTTTGTCCGTGGGTGGAATGGACCTTAGAATTATGTGCAAATTCGGCGAGAGCAAGGTACTTGCTCCAGTCATTTGGCTTCTCGGCACAATACATTCGTAGGTATCCTTCTACCTCCTGGTTGACGTGTTCGGCTTCTCCATTGGTTTGCAGGTGGTATCCGGACGAGTACCGTGGCTTGATCTGTAGTGCCTTGTAGAGATTTTGTGTAAAGGCACTGACAAACTGGGGGCCTCGGTCGGATATGATGGACTCGGGAATGCCGTAATGGGGATAGACGTGTTGTAACCATAGATCCGCCAGGCCTTCAGAGTCTATTGTTTTATTGCAAGGGAGGAGCTTGACAGCCTTGGTAAGGCCGTGGTCCATGATAGTGAGGATCGAGTCATGTCCATGGGACTGCGGAAGGTCGGTGACGAAGTCCATGGAGACTTGTTTAAACAGCAGCGGCGTACTTGATTCGATAGGTTGGAGAGGAGGGGGATGATCTTGTCAGATGACCTTGGAGGCTTGGCACGTAGGGCACCCTTTGACGTAGTCTCAGATGTTTCTCCACATTCCTGGCCAGAAACAGTGTTTATTCATGGCAGAGCACATTGCTCGGATGCCAGGGTGGCCAGCGGACGGGTGGTCATGGAACTCCGACAACGTCTTCCTTCGTGCCTTGGGAGGGATGTAAATCCTTCCATTTTTAGTCTTTACTCCGGTTCCGGGATCTTCTTTGACCTCTTCTTCGAATTCGTTCCTTATAATGACGTAACTTTTGTCTTCCTTTGATGAGTTCTTGATTTCATCGAAGACTTCTTGTGACACTCGACAAATTCCCGGCCTTTTGGGCATTTCCGAGTTAGGAGTTCTTTGTACCTTCGGGACTTTCACCGTCGATGGTCCGTTTTTGTGGAGTTTTAAGGTCGGTTTT
Organism: Pisolithus thermaeus; assembly: GCA_024663475.1. NCBI lineage: Eukaryota > Fungi > Basidiomycota > Agaricomycetes > Boletales > Pisolithaceae > Pisolithus > Pisolithus thermaeus. The sequence goes on along the minus strand of JANFAF010000123.1, from coordinate 129,425 downwards.
GACGAAACCTCGACAGGAGTAGGGATGTTTTGGGTAGTTTCACCCCCCTCCTTGAGCCAAACTGACGGTGGGAGTACCATGGTTTCTACAGGAGTAGTTGGAAGGAATGCCGGATTTCGAGAGAGTGTGTCAGGGACTATCATTCGTCGACCAGGGTTATGTTTAAACTTGAGCGGGAATCCCTGAATATAAGCAAGCCATCGGGCTTGTCTTCCGGTGAGATTTTGAGGCTCTCGGTAATAGGTGAGATTTTCATGGTCGGTATGGATGATTGTATCCTCGGGAGGTGACAGCAGGTAGTGTTTCCATGCCTTTAGAGCGCGAACGACGGCCAGCATCTCCAGATCGTATACTTGATAATTTTGTTCTGCTCCCTGGAGCGATTGCGAAAGGTAGGCGATCAGGTGCAATTCGTTTTCGAATTTTTGGCATAACACGGCTCCTGTCCCGAGTTTAGAGGCGTCCGTATACACCTCGAACGGTTTGTCAAAATCGGGAAGTTGTAGAACAGGGGCTTGGCACATATATGTTTTTAGTTTCTGGAAAGCTTCTTCCTGTGCAGGTCCCCATTTCCACGGGAAATCCTTCTTCGTTAACTCATGTAGCGGTTTTGAGATCATTGCGAAGGAAGGAATGAATTGGCGATAGAAATTGCAAAACCCAAGGAACTGTCGGACATCATGGATGTTCACCGGGGTTTTCCATTTCTTTACGGCCTCTACTTTGACTGGGGCGGTTTCATACTGCCCATGTCGAATAATGTATCCGAGGAACTCGATTTCTTCGGCTTCGAATACACACTTCGAAAGTTTGAGGCGTAGATTTTCCTTCTTTGCGATCTCCAGGAATTCTTTAACATTTTTCTTTAGGTCTTCGCGTGTCTTCCCATGGATAGTGACGTCATCTAGGTATATGATGCCCTTCCTATTGGTTCGTAGTCGACCGAACTTGCCATCCATGTATCGTTGGAACGTTGGTGGCACATTATTTTGACCAAAGAACATGACAGTGGGTTTGAACACTCCTCGTGGGGTAATGAAAGATCCTAGCAACGCGTCTTCGTCACTTCCGACCCTGATGTTGGTGAAACCCCAGCGAACATCGAACTTGGCGAAATACTTCGACTCGACCAACTCGTCCAGGATAGGTTTTACGAGTGGTAGTGGATACCGGTCCGGGACCGTGAATGAATTGAGTTGTCGGTAATCCTGGATGAGTCGTTTCTTGCCATCCTTCTTTCCAACGAAGAACACCGGTGCTGGAGGTACTCGCAGGACGTCTGTGTTTTGAACCTTTTCGATTTTTCTGGTCCGTAGGTTTTCTTCAAGGAATTCATCAAGTAGTTGTAACTCTTCTCAAGACAGCGGGTAAATCTTGGCACGTTTAAATGTCTTTAGATCCTTCGAGGGATCGAGTTTGATCGTGTGGTCATAGCCCGGTCGATGAGGGGGAAGGGGGCAACTTTCTGAGAAGACCTCTTGATAGGCCTTGTACTCTTTGGGAAGAGTAACTTCTTCGTGTTTAACTTGTGCCTCCAGTTGGGTGGAAATCGAGGTTCGATTTATTGACAGAGACGCGACCTCTGGAGTTCCCCATCCTACTATCTTCCTGGCTATCCAATCGATTACCGGTTGGGCTTGTTGGAGCCAAGGCATGCCTAGTAGCACGCTTTCGTTTTTGAGGGCCATGACATAGGCAGAAATTTTGAAGTGTCTTCCGTGGACTCGTCCAGTGAATAAGGCGATGGAGTCGATTACTTGTTCTGAAGATCCTTCAAAACTTCGCGGTGACCATGGTTGCTTGATCTTTTTAGTCTCCAGGCGGTATCTTGCAACCACCTCTCGACTTATTGCATTGCATTCGGCGCCGCTATCGATTATGGCTCTGATTTCCCCTTCGTTTCATTCCGTTAAGAAGAATGTGCCAGTGATAGCCCTCACAGAGGGGAATTCATTGATATGAACTACAGACATTAATTTGGGGGCACAAAACGAACGAAATGTACATCTACTCTCCTCGGTCGGGGTTGTACCAGGAGAGGCCTTTAAAAATCCTCCTTTCCATTTAATGCTTCCCTGAGTTTTGCGAACTCCTCAGCGTTGTAGAAGGTCTTGATTTCTCGGACAAGTTTTTGTCCTTCAGTTAACGTGCAGTCTTTTTTGAAGTGGCCTTTTCCTCCACAGCAGAAACATTCTCTTTTATTTTCCATATGTACTTCCCTAAACCAGTAAGGGTCGGGTTTCCTTTTCTGGGGTGGTCGATATATCGGTTTCTTTTGTCGATCCACATCCATAGCATATGGGTCACGTGTTTGAGATTTTCCATGTGAGGTTCCTTTGTTTTGATACATATGGAGAACTTCTCGATCGTCTTTGGTAAGACATTCGTTGTATACTCCGAGGCTTGCTTTAGCAGTTTGAGCATCAACGGCAGCATCGATCCATTCTTGGACGGTTTGTGGAATTTTTCCAGATCGAAGGATCCATTCGGTAGTTCGGTTATTTAGACCTTTGCCGAAATAGACTCCGGCCTGTCGATCATCTCGAGATATCGAAGCTCGGGTAATGAGATCGAGGAACTCGCCAATATACTTGGCCAATGGCATGTCTCCTTGTTTTATCTCAGCCATTTTGAGGAAGGCTAATGCCTCGGTGTCACCGACTTTGAATATTTTTCGAAGTTTGATAAGGAAGGTAGTCCAGCTGTCATAGAGATAGACTTTGCCAGTGATAGTTGTGTGTTCCTTGAGATAGTTTTCGGCGAAATGCACAGCGGCTCCTTGATTCATGAAAGATAGGGCGAACCCAATCTTTCATTCGTCAGTGTCGTATGTTATGCCACGACCCCGTACCTTCCATTTCTTCCGTCGAGTTCCTGTTGCGCACCTTTGGCATCCCGGCCCTTGTCGTCCTCATTGTTTCCCTTGTCGGTTTCCTTCTTGCCCTCCACGTTATTGGCCCTCGTCATTTGGCCGACGTCTATCTTTGGTAATCGTGCAACTGATTACCCGAATCCTGACAGGTGCAACCCTGTCGCCCACGTGACTCATACAATGGACCCCCCAACAGGTCTACGTTCAACTTCCGTAACGTTCCAGTTTCGTTTCCTTTTTGATGAACCCATCGTTCTGTTCCGTCCCGTATGACTCATCCTTTGTTTGTCTTTGTACTATAGCTGCGCTTGTGCTGCGCATCGTTGATGTTCCCACCTTCGACCCACTTTTGGGTCTCGGCTCCACTTGCCTCGTGTTACAGTTATTCTCTCTGACTCGTGTATGATACAGACTCCGTTTTCACTTGGGCTTCCACCCCCTTTTGCTTTGGGCTTACGGCCCAGTTACTGTACAGTATATAAGTCGCTAGGGACCCCTTGTGTTTCCCTAGCTTTTACCTACCTTGCAAATTGCTTCATTTATTTCCATTCTTTGGGAATACGAGTGAACGCGACCAAGGGTGCTTAAGGTAACTATGCACCGAGGTTAACTCAGAACGATGTCCTCCCTTCTACACCATTACTTTGGTGCTTCACGAAGTCGGCCGCTGTCTTTATTCTGCTGTCTCGACTCCGATACCTTTATTAGGTATTTACCAGACTCGCCGGCATAACAAAAGGTAAAAGCTCAAGTCGCAGCTGTGACCGTTCTTCGGACACGACGCCTGCTGTTCTCTCAAATCTCGACTACAAGTTTGGCCATTCCTTTGGCCTGAAGAACTTGAAGAATTATCAAGGCACGACCTGACTATTCTTTAGTCTGACGAAACGTGTCCAGCCATCACTCTACCTTTTCATCTACTCCTTATCAATTGCCCACGGTGTCGTCCTGACCACCACCACCACCACCTCCTTCTGATCTTGGTGCCTGGTCCTTGAAAGGCAAACACCGCACTGCTCCCAAACCTCTATCTTGAAAGATATCTGGTCGCAGACCTACCGGCAGCCCGTATGAACGACACTACCCTGATCAACCTAGGTCTCCTCCTCCATCGTCCTCCCTTCGCAACCCAGCCCTCCTGGGAGCTTACCGAGACAACGACCCGGAGTCGGAAACCGACAACGAACCTCTCACCTTCGATGACAAATCCGAACTCGGATCCATAGTCGGAGACTCCCACATACCCAACATCGACAAAGAGAATCTTTTCCACGTCATGTCTCACGCAACAGAAGCCTTGAACATCGGAACTACGTCCGGTTCTGGGCAGGAAGCCGGGAAGCCCTCTACTGGACCAGCGCCGCTCTTCAACCGCGAGCCTACAGCTCATGAGATAGAAGAAATCTGTGCTCGGTTCGCCACAACGGTGCTACCCCGCAATGACGATAGGCCCAATGGGGGCCATGAGTTTAATCTCAATAAACCCCGCACGTATAACGGCAACCATGACTTGTTCTTCACGTGGATTACGCAGATCAAAGGATACTTCCAAATCAACCAACACATCTACTCTACCGACCATCTTCGTATCGGTCTAACCTTGTCTTTTATGACCGAAGGTTCTGCCATGGCTTTCGCCGAGGTGTATATCAACGAACACGATCGAAGAGGATGGTTGACTTATCAAGATACTTGGGAAGAATTCGAAACCAAGTTAAGAAGTACCTTCGTCTCCGGAAATCCAGAACATAAAGCACAGATCGAACTGGTAACCCTCTCTCAAGGGAACGATCCCTTCGAAACCTACGTATCTCGCTTCCTTTCCGTCTTCAACCGAACTGGCTACAACGACGACAACTTTAATGGCGCTATATTCTTTGGCCAAGGATTGAAGAAGGAAATTCGCGACTGGGTTTTGGATCACAAGAATCCAACCACGGTTTCGGAATGGATCGCCTACGCCAGGCAAGTGGTCAGCAAAATCGAGCAAAAATGTACCCTCGATAAGAAATGGACTACCGACGCCCATACTCGTTACCACTTCCCCACTCGCCCTTCTCGCGACCCCAACGCCATGGACGTCGACAAAAGACGCCCAGGACAGAAAGGCAAGAAGAACATTCGACTCGTACGGTGCTTTAATTGTTCAGAAGAGGGACACTTCAGCAAAGACTGTCCCAAGCCAAAGAAGAAGAATGTTAAAGAGGTAGCTGCTGATGACGAAGACGACCCTCAAGATGGTCCAAGGTCTTCAAAGGATAAATCCAAAGAGGATTTTTAAAGGGGCGTTCCGAGTTTTCCTCGTCCGGATCGCCAAGAACTAAAGATGTACTGAGTGCTCGAGTTTCTTGTAATAGTATCGCAGATGAATCTGAAATGTGTGCGCGATCAATCTATGGAACTCTCGAGCTACTCAACTACGGAAATGCAAGGATCCCCACCACTATCGACTGTGGCGCCGAAGTCAACCTTATAGGAGCACGGCTGGTAACCAAGTTACAACTATGGACCTATCCGGTCAAGAAGACATGGGACATAACGGCTTTCGACGGTCATGTCCGGTATACCATCACGAAGAAGGTCTTTCTGAAATGTCGAAATCTCGTGAAGCCAATACACGAGTTCCAAATACTCTGTTATATGGGTCCCATGGAGAAAAGTCACCTAATCCTAGGAATACTGTGGCTCAGAAAGGAGATGCCAATTATAAATTGGCGGACGCATAAGGTGGTTGGATGGGGTGGTTCCCCTGAAGAGCAACCACTGAAGAAGAAAGAAGCCGATCAACATGAGGACAAGAACGCCTCTGTTAATCGCACTACGATTTCAACACAACTGGAGGTCAATGCAGGACCTCATAAAATTCCAGATCTTCCACAACAGTATGCTGAGTTCTCCGAAGTGTTCTCCGAAACTGACATCCTGTTGCCCCACTTTCGTCCGGGGCTCGATCATGAAATCAAAACGAAGGAGGACTTCCGAAAAGAGAACAAAACGCTGATGAAGAAGGCGACGCTTTATCCAATGTCGCCAGAAGAAAGGAAGATTTTGGATGAGTTTATTGACGAAAACCTACAATGTGGAAAAATCATACTGTCGGACTCACTGGTCTCTGCTCCGGTGTTCTTTGTGGCAAAGAAGGATGGAGCAAAACGACTCGTTCAAGATTATCGATATCTGAACTCTCACACCATTCACGACTCATATCCGCTCCCGAACATACCGCAGATGGTCGATGAATTATGCGAGTCAAAATACTTCGCCAAGTTCGACATACAGTGGGGTTTCACAAATGTACGAGTGAAACCAGAAGACCAATGGAAGGCGGCGTTTCTAACGCCTAGAGGACTCTTTGAACCCACGGTAATGTTTTTTGGCCAGTGTAATTCACCGCCAACTTTTCAGCGGTTCATGGACACCACATTCAGCAACCAGATGCATAAACGACAACTATGTGCATACATGGACGATGTGGTGGTACACGCGAAAACTATTCCGGAACTTCGACAGTACGTCAAGGAGTTCCTCACTACTTGTAAGAAAGAGCACCTATGCCTCAAGCTCGCCAAGTGCATCTTTGAAGCAGAAGAAATCGAATTCCTCGGTATGAAAATATCGCAAGGAAACGTTCAAACCGTGTCGATCAAAACGGATGTGGTTGAAACCTGGCCTACTCCGCATAACCTCAAAGACATGCAATCCTTCCTTGGTTTCTGTAATTTTTACCGCAGGTTTATCCTGTCCTTCTCGCAATTGGCGAGACCATTGCACAACTTATCCAAAAAGGACGTTCGTTGGAAGTGGACCGACGAAGAAGACAACGCTTTCAATACGATAAAGCAGCTTATGTGCTCTGTGCCGGTTCTCCAGATTCCCGACCATCGAAAACCTTTCGCACTCTTTACGGATGCGTCGAAAGTCAGAACTGGGGCTGTGTTGGCCCAGAAAGGGCCAGACGATGAGTGGCATCCCTGCCACTTCCTATCGGAATCGCTCAAGGGCGCTGAGCAAAGATATCAAGTCTTCGACCTGGAAATGCTTGCAGTTATATGTGCGTTGGATGCTTTTCGCCACTATCTAATCTCGCCAGTTGCCCCTACGGTGGTCTATACAGATCACAAAAATCTTACCTACTGGTGACATCCGCAAAAGCTTACCCCCAGACAAGCACGATGGCTGGACACCCTCCAAGGTTACCCGCTCGTCTTTTCCCACCAACCCAGAAGACTTATGGGCGTACCGGACGCCCTGTCCCGACGACCTGATTATGGCGAAGAACCTGCCGTCACCGCTGCTGCCCTACCTGAAGCCTTGTGGCTTGATGGGGGGGTGAATTTCGACAATACCAGCTCCGCTTCGCAAAACACTGCCACAAGGACTCCGGAGACATGCTGCACGACGGAAACATCAAAGACAGCTCCGGGTCGCAAAGGGGTCTACCTAATTTCGCAAGAAGTGTACAAACGTGCCATGAGTGAAATGCCAAAGGACGACACTCTTGCCGACGAAAACCCCAACGTTCAGAAGCAAGCGGACGGTATGAAACGATATAAACAATGACTCTACGTTCCCCCGAAGGCACGAAAGCAATGCCTTCACGATAACCACGATCACCCATCCGCCGGCCACCCTGGAATTAAAGCCATGACAAAGAAGATGAACCGAGAAATGTGGTGGCCTGGGATGTGGAAGTCGATACGCGAGTATGTTCGCAGCTGCCCAGTCTGTCAGGCGAACAAGGTGGTTACTCATCCGATAACACTGCCGGTCACGCTGAACGACACCCCGCAAAAACCCCTTCCTTTCCAACAGATCTCTATGGATCTTGTTACCGATCTTCCTGAGTCAGAAGGATATGACTCAGTGTTAACCATCGTTGATCAAGGGCTAACTAAAGCGGCAGTGTTTGTTCCGACCAACAAAACGGTTGACTCCGTAGGCCTAGCCAAACTCTTCCAGCAATATATCTATCAACGGTATGGTCTTCCGGAGTCGGTCATATCTGACAGAGGCCCGCAGTTCACATCGGCGTTCACCAAGGAGCTGTACAAATCCCTCGGCATCTGTAGCAAGCTTTCGTCCGCATATCATCCCCAGACTAACGGGGAAAGTGAATGGGTAAACCAGGAACTCGAAACTTACTTACACTGTTATTGCACGGAATTGCCAAACTCTTGGGCACGAAAGCTCCCTGATGCCGAGTTTGCTCACAACTCTCACGTTCATTCGGTACATGGACAAACCCCCTTCTCCCTCCTATACGGCTTCGACCCCACTCCTTACCTGGTTGTACGCACTACGCCCGCACCCTTGGTGGACGAGTGACTCCAGTCCCTTGCGATCAATCACGATGCAGCCCAACTCAGCCACAAGAAGGCACAGGAGCTAATGCGGTCAAGATCGAAAGGAACGTACGAACCGCCAAAAGACGGGGACCTTATGTGGCTGGACTCCGGAAATCTCCGTACACAGGGACAGTCGGCAAAACTGGAACCCCGTCGCCTGGGCCCGTTCCCCGTTACGGAAGTAATATCGCCCATGGCAGTTCAACTGGGTCTACTGCCCACTTGGAAAGTGCACCCGGTGTTCCACACGTCACGCCTATACCCATATATGGAAACTGAGGAGTATGGAAACACACCACTGCCTCCATTACCTGACCTCGTGGATGACGAAATTGAATGGGAAGTGGAGACGATACTGAATCATCGGAGCAAGGGGCGCAGAAAGGGGCACGAGTACCTTGTTAAGTGGGTCGGGTTCCCGCACTCATCAAACACGTGGGAGCCCGAAGAGAATATAAAGGACCATGCTGAGGAGGTCCTCGAACAATACAAACTCGTGCGACGCCTCAACTAAATGGCTAGCCCTCGCTCCGTCAACTCTGAAAACCCCGGTTCTGATTACTTTTCCTACGATGATGCAACCCTCAAATCTTGCCTCGCCAACAACCTCATGGAGGTCTCCTCTCCCACTTCCGCATACTCCCCCTCTGGCGCACGTACAACACGTTGCGAGTTCCTCGCCCCGCTACCCACCAGAACCTCCGTGTCCACCGACGACCAGACTACCGCACCAAGTCAACCCCTTTCTGACACCACCGCCTTCCGCCCTCTCGGAGGGCTCACGATTCGCAGAACTAAACCGAGTCGGGGCAAACCCCGCCAATGCGCCCCGATGCCAATGCCCTCAGTCCCCATCGCCGATCGTCTCACAGCCGCCGCCTACGACGATGGACCCTTGCTTGAACAACCTGGTCCCTCTAGACCATTACCCGCTTTACCCCTCCCCGGCACCTTACCATGCCAGCACGTATCAGAAGGTCCCGAATCTCCCGACGCTCCCGAGCCACAACTCCCAGGGGTCTCCATTATGGAACCCACGTCATCACAGTTCTTCGACTATTGTTGGATGCTTACGAAGTACAACCCAGGGGACCCACTCATCGGGGTCTCACAAGAACAAGAGCAACGTTTACGGTTGCTGTGTCAGGTCTTCAGAGGATCAGACGTAGTTGCCTCATATGTCCCCAAGTTTCTCGACGTAACCACTCGCATCGCAGACTTGACCGGCAATGCCTCTTTCCTTGAGAACACCCTTACCGCCGCCATCTCGGCTATGGGGGACGTGCAACACGACATTGTACAAATCCTGCACGAAGACCTAGGCCCTCTCGTGGCCAACTCCTTTCGTAACGCAACAACCGATAGACCCGGAAGAACTGGTCTGGACATCTTATGCCAAGTGGCTTCTGCTGCAGAGGCAGGAGGATCGGGCCTTCATCGAGTACTCTTGCCACCACCCCGTGAATGGGGTGGCTACCAGACATCGCCATGGACCGCCTCTCTCCACGACGGAAACCGAACGACTGGCGGAATTGACCCAAAAGGGCTTTCCATCCCTCAACTTAAGAATGAGACGACTTCTCAAGCCAAGGAACCGGAAGAACGAACGAAGGAACGCGTCTTCCAGCAAGCTGCCGCTATCCTGACCCGTCACTCGACGACCACTGCCACCGTTTACGAATGGCTAAACTTCCTCGACAAGTCATGTGAAGATGCTTGGGGAATCGCCAGACTAAAGCCCTATAACGCCGTACACGCCAGAAACCCGGTCCCGTCGGCTCCCTTCCTTGCCATAGAAACTGATGAAAAGCTCCATTTCTATTTAGGAGGACGAATTCAGGTTCTGGTCGAGCATCCCCTTCACCCCTTCGCCTGCTACGACTGTGGTTACCTGGGCCACTGGTCTTGCGGTTATGGGTCAGGCTCTCGCTGGACGACTGCTGAACATGCAGCCGTTCTCTATCCGTTCGCTCCCTCGTCTGACCAACCTCCCACTGCCACGACTGCCTTGTCGTCCTCCTCCGGCCGTCGTACGTCCTCGCCGCGCATCCCCCGCCGACAACCCCGTCGATCAGGAGCTCGACAGTCTTGAGGGGGGGGTGATGTTACGCCACGACCCCATACCTTCCGTTTCTTCCGTTGAGTTCCTGTTGTGCGCCTTTGGCATCCCAGCCCTTGTCGTCCTCATCGTTTCCCTTGTCAGTTTCCTTCTTGCCCTCCACGTTATCGGCCCTCATCATTCGGCCGACGTCTATCTTTGGTAATCGTGCAACCGATTACCCGAATCCTGACAGGCGCAACCCTGTCGCCCACGTGACTCATACAATGGACCCCCCAACGGGTCTACGTTCAACTTCCGTAACGTTCCGGTTTCGTTTCCTTTTTGATGAACCCATCGTTCCATTCCGTCCCGTATGACTCATCCTTTGTTTGTCTTTGTACTATAGCTGCGCTTGTGCTGCGCATCGTTGACGTTCCCGCCTTCGACCCACTTTTGGGTCTCGGCTCCACTTGCCTCGTGTTACAGTTATTCTCTCTGACTCGTGTACGATACAGACTCCATTTTCACTTGGGCTTCCGCTGTCATGCCGACTTTTCGCCTTTACCGCTTCCGTCTGTCCCGCCGCCGCTCCCGCTCTCTGCATGACTGTTCCCACCTCCCTTCCCGCGCCGTCCACAACGTTCCTCATTGTCGTTACTGCCATGCCTACTGTACAGGACCGCTGTCTTAAGTAGACAAGTCCACAGACTCTACTATACGGTACGCTTACATATATGTTTCCCCTTTTGGTATATGCTTTAGATCTCGGAACGAGATCTGGTACGCTTCCTTTTCATTTCCGTACTTTTGCCTTTTTACTTCGCTGACACGTGACCTCATGTCGTGACGCGACACGACTCGTAATGAGGGATGGACTCCATCCCGGGTTATGACTCGACGCGGACAGAGGAGCGTGTTGTTTACGCGACTTCACAAACAGACTCTACCGCCCTTTACCTACAATGGATATTGTACTTAAGTAACACACTGCTGGCTGCAGGGTATATAACCCACGTAGATTCCAACAGATGTTCCTTGTACTTTACTCTACCTAACAACCTCCCTGGTAAAGGGTCTTGCTTAGCTCTTTAACCTCTGTTCGTTGGACATAAATCCGCGACTGTCACGGTTGTAAAGGGAGTCCCTAACGAACTTATCCCAGTTCGTTATACTTGCAAGAGGTCCGCCTTATCAGGCTCGCCTATTGCCTCCCTCGGGTCCGACTTCGTCGTAAGACTAAGTCATTAAATTGCGCACGTCGGCCCGCGCTCTGGAACAGCGCGTTGTCAGCCGCCGTGGCACAACAAAAGAGTAAAGTACCCCTCTTCGCTCCCTGTCTGACCCTTGTACCCAGATAGTCCCTGGTCTGGGATATCGGCGGGTGGTGCAAGTGAAAGTCGACATACCTGAAGAGTACCCAACCATCGCTCGTCCCATATCGGTGTAACGAGATACAGCTCCCCTTGAGGTAGCAGCTGAAAATCCACCGACCCCGATATTGTTCCACACGAGCACCCCAAACAGCAATCATCATCTTTCCCTTTGCAAGCGTCAGCCACTCAGAGGTATAAGGCCTAGAGACTGAAGAGTAACTTGCGTTGAGAACAGGTCTGCCACCTGTGTCAAGATACGAAGTGAATTCCAGTGAAGGCATCCCAGTGGTAGCCCTCGATAGCAAGACCCGTAACCAGTCGCGGCAACTTCAAGATCGAAGGCCCAGTAAAAAGCGAATCTTAACTTGAAGGCCTCGCAAACCTTAAGTTCAGAAGATTCGTGACTCGTATTAAAGAAGCCCGGATCAAAAAGAAGTCTGCAACCGTGTCTTCCGAAGCGGGATCGTCAAAGTTCCGTCCTCGCGGACAGCCACCTAAAGTCCCCCCGCATTCCAACACTACCGCAGCACCAGAAAAGCTCGAGCGTACTGCCTCAGCGCAACGCTTCCAACCATATCCGGTAACGAGTCCAACTAAATCAGAAGGAGGAGAGGGTAACCAGGCCCAGACCTCACAAGCAGCAGTCGAACCAGTCCAAACACAGTTCACCCAGTTCCGAGAACCGGAGCCATTAGCCGGAAGGAAAATCGAAGAAGAAGAAACACACACAGCCCTAACTAAATCAGCTTCGACTTCCCTCGATCTAAATATGGCCGGTCCCGGAGAACAAGAACGAATCGCTGCCCTAGCGGATCAGCTTCAACAATTTGCCAGTACGACCGACCCCTTCGCAGGAAAAACCGTTGGAAATGTTAAAGAACTCGTGCAATGGTATGAAAGCTTGACTGGCCACACAGGTCTAGCTTTCCCCGCCTATACAATCCCAAGAACCAACGTAGCCGAAGAAAAGGCCCCTGAAGGAAGAGGGACAGATCGAAAGGAGCTTGGCCTAGGAAAGCCCCTCCCATTCGATGGAACAAGTGGCAAATTTGAAGCGTGGATCGCTTCCGTTAACAACTATCTCAACCTTAATCGCCATGTCTACGACACCGACGAACGAAAGATCGGTTTCGCTTTATCTTTCATGAACCAAGGAGCCGCTATACACTTCGCCGAAAATTATCTCAAAGAACACACTACCGTCACAGGCGATGTCTACATCTACGATAGCTGGACTACCTTCCTCCTCAAGCTACGAAAGATATTCAAGGTCGGAGACACCGAGGTGCTGGCCTTCCTCAAAATGGCCGAAATTAAACAAGGAGGTATGCCGTTAGCAAAGTATATCGGCGAGTTCCTCGATCTCGTCACTAGAGCTTCGATATCACGAGATGACCGACAAGCCGGAGTCTATTTCGGGAAAGGCCTAAACAACCGAACTACCGAATGGATCTTACGATCCGGGAAAATCCCTCAAACAGTCCAAGAGTGGATTGACGCGGCCGTCGATGCTCAAACCGCAAAAGCAAGTCTCGGAGTATACAACGAATGCCTAACTAAAGACGATCGAGAAGTTCTACACATGTATCAAGATGAAGGAACCTCACGCAGAAAAACTCAGACACGTGACCCATATGCAATGGACGTGGATCGGCAAAAGAAATCCGTATACCGACCACCCCAGAAAAGGAAACCGGACCCCTATCGGTTTCGGGAAGTGCGCATGGAGAACAAAGGAGAATGTTTCCGCTGTGGAGGAAAAGGACACTTCAAAAAAGACTGCACGCTATCTGAAGGACAAAAGCTTGTCCGAGAAGTCAAGGCCTCCTACACCGCCGAAGAGTTTCAGAAACTCAAAGAGGCAATGAACGGAAAGGAGGATTTTTAGAGAACTCTCTCGGTGCTACCCCGACCGAAGAGAGTAGATGTACGTTCCGTTCGTTTTGTGCCCCAGAATTAATGTCTGTAATCCATGTCAATGAATTCCCCTCTGTGAGGGCGATCACTGGCACACTTTTTCTTATGGAACGGAACGAAGGGGAAATAAGAGCCGTTATCGACAGCGGTGCCGAATGCAATGCAATAAGTCGAGAGGCGGTTGCAAGATACCGCCTGGAGACTAAGAGAATCAAGAATCCGTGGTCGCCACGAACCTTCGAAGGGTCATCAGAACAGTTAATCGACTCCGTTGCCCTGTTCACGGGCAGAGTTCACGGGAGACACTTCAAGATCTCCGCGTACGTTATGACCCTCAAGAACGAAAGCGTGCTACTGGGCATGCCGTGGCTCCAACAAGCTCAACCAGTCGTAGACTGGGTGGCCAGGAAGATAGTAGGATGGGGAACTCCAGAAGTCGCAAGCCTATCAATAAATCGAACCTCTATTTCGACTCAACTGGAGGCGCAAATAAAACACGAAGAGGTTTCTCTCCCAAGAGAGTATAATGCCTATCAAGAAGTATTCTCAGAAAATTGCCCGCTACCTCCCCACCGACCTGGCTACGACCATACCATTAAACTCGATCCGTCCAAGGACCTAAAGACATACAAACCAGCCAAGATCTACCCGTTATCCCGAGACGAGCTGCAACTGCTCGATGAATTTCTCGAAGAAAATCTACAAACCGGGAAGATCGAGAAGGTCCAGAACACGGATGTGTTAATTGTGCCGCCAGCCCCGGTCTTCTTCGTCAGAAAGAAGGATGGCAAGAAAAGGCTCATCCAAGATTACCGACAACTCAATTCGTTCACCATACCGGATCGATATCCCCTACCGCTCGTGAAGCCAATTCTCGATGAGTTGGTCGAATCCAAATTTTTCGCAAAGTTTGATGTTCAATGGGGATTCACAAATATCCGAGTCGAAAGTGAAGAAGACGCGCTGCTGGGGTCCTTCGTCACCCCCCGAGGGGTGTTCAAGCCAACTGTTATGTTCTTCGGTCAGAACAACGCGCCCCCGACCTTTCAAAGATATATGGATGGAAAGTTCGGACAACTACGAACGTCCAAGAAAGGAGTCATCTACCTAGATGACGTTACTATCCATGCCAAAACACGCAAAGACCTGAAGAAGAACGTAAAGGAGTTCTTAGAGATCGCGAAGAAGGAGAACCTACGGCTCAAGCTATCCAAGTGCGTATTCGAAGCCGAAGAAATAGAATTCCTCAGATACATCATACGCCATGGGCAGTACGAGACTGCGCCAGTAAAAGTTGAAGCCGTAAAGAACTGGAAAACCCCCGCCAACCTTCACGATGTTCGGCAGTTTCTTGGGTTTTGCAACTTCTATCGCCAATTCATCCCTTCGTTCGCAATGATCTCGAAACCACTACACGAGTTAACCAAGAAAGACTTTCCATGGAAATGGGGACCGGCCCAGGAAGAGGCTTTCCAAAAACTAAAGAACTATATGTGTCAAGCCCCTGTCCTACGGTTACCCGATTTCGATAAACCGTTCGAGGTGTACACAGACGCCTCCAAGTTAGGCACAGGCGCCGTACTCTGCCAGAGTTTCGAGGGAAATCTGCATCCAATCGCATACCTCTCGCAATCGCTCCATGGAGCAGAACAAAACTACCAAGTATACGATTTGGAAATGCTGGCCGTCGTACGCGCACTGAAGGCCTGGAAACATTACTTGTTGTCTCCTCCCGAGGACACTATCATCCACACCGACCATGAAAATCTCACGTACTACCGGGAACCACAAAACTTAACCGGAAGACAAGCCCGCTGGCTTGCTTATATTCAAGGTTTCCCGCTCAAGTTTAAACATAACCCCGGTCGCAGAATGATAGTCCCCGACACTCTTTCTCGTAACCCTGCCTTTACTCCAACAACCCCGGTGGAAACCACGGTACTCCCACCGTCGATTTGGCTAAAGGGGGGGGGTGAAACCGCCAAAAACGACCCTGTTCCTGTCGAAACCATAACAAAAACCACCTTAAACTCCGACAAGAAGGAGCCTTCGACGGTGAAAGTCCCAAAGGTCCACAAGAACCCTCCTACCAAGAAACCAGGCATCTTACGAGTGTCACAAGAGACGTTTGACGAAATAAAGAACTCGTCAAAGGAAGACAAGAGTTACGTCATCGTAAATGAAGAAGGGGAAAACGTCATCGAAGACCCCGCTTCCGGCATCAAGACCAAAAACGGAAGGATTTACGTCCCTCCGAAGGCCCGAAAGAAAACGCTATCAGACTTTCACGATCATCCGTCAGCAGGCCACCCCGGCGTCCGAGCTATGAGCTCCGCCATGAACAAACACTGCTTCTGGCCTGGAATGTGGAGAAGTATCCGTGAATACGTCAAGGGCTGCCCCGTATGCCAGTCGACGAAGGTCGTACGACAGAACCATCCCCCACCGTTACAACCAATCGAGTCCAGAACGCCCCTACCTTTCAAACAAGTCTCCATGGATTTCGTAACCGACTTGCCGCCATCTCATGGACATGACTCCATCCTCACGATTGTAGACCATGGCCTCACAAAGGCTGTCAAACTACTGCCCTGTAACAAATCTATAGACTCCGAAGGCCTCGCCGATTTATGGCTACAATACGTGTATCCTCACTACGGAATCCCTGAGTCGGTCATCTCGGATCGAGGACCGCAGTTCGTCAGCGCATTTACACAAAACCTTTACAAGGCGCTACGAATCAAGCCGAAGTACTCGTCCGGATATCACCCGCAGACCAATGGGGAGGCCGAACGTGTTAACCAGGAGGTAGAAGGATACTTGAGAATGTATTGCTCCGAAAGGCCAAACGACTGGAGCAAGTATCTCGCACTCGCGGAATTCGCGCACAACTCAAGAACCCACTCTACCCACGGGCAAACCCCGTTCTACTTACTCTACGGGTATGACCCGGACCCGTATCCATCGGTGCACACGTCAAAGGCCCCACAAGTGGAGGAATGCTTAGAAGCTCTCGCGCTCGCCCGAGATGCAGCGTTAATCGCGCACAAGAAAACCGCCGAAAGAATGGCGTCATCAGGACCCGATCCTCTAACGTATCAACCACCGATCAAAGGACAACTTGTTTGGCTGGATGCAAGAGATCTAAAACGCGATCAACAGTCAACAAAACTTGCCCCAAGACGAGTAGGACCGTTCCGGATCAAAGAAGTCCTCTCAGACGTAGCTGTGCGCCTAGATCTGCCCGGTCATTGGCGGATACACCCGGTGTTTCATACATCAAGGATCTTCCCGTATCACGAAACTGCCGAATACGGTCCAACACCGCCACCTCCGCTTCCAGATCTTGTCGAAGATGTCCCTGAATGGGAAGTCGAAGCTATCCTCAATCACAAGGAAGTAAAAACGTGCCGAGGTGTAAAGACGCGTTATTTGGTCAAGTGGAGCAGATACGGACACGCAAGCAATACTTGGGAACCTGAAAGCAATCTCGCTAACGCGGAGGAGCTACTCAAAGAGTATAAAAGAAGCCGTCGTAAACCTCCAGAGTCCCAACAACCAACTCGAAGATCTTCTCGTCGAAAAACACGAAGTTAAATGTCCTACTCTGACGATGAACGTAATTCCGAGTCACGTGAATACTTATTGGACTCATACATCTCCTACGACGATGCCGACTACGACTTCTCCCCGTTTTCATCACCCGTCTCCCAAGTATCCGCACCGCCAATCGACTCCGTCGCGGCCTCAATCCAATCCCTTTTCGACCCCGGTGTCGAGATGCCCTGCAACCCCCATTCCAGTGTCACCGTACGCGCCCTCTCAAAGGGAAAGCGAAAGACATCTCCCAAGACTCCCAGAGCATGCCCATACCCCGAGCCGGTCTACCGACAGACCTGCAACACGCCACCCCCTGAAACGACTCCCACCTCTCACCCCGCTACATCCAATGACCCGGCAGGTGGAAACCCACCAGCCACAACCCAGACCCCCTATGTCCCTAAGGCAAGGACCGCCCCTGCTGCCCTCCTCTGCCAACCAGAGGACTATGAAGGCTATGTTCGGATCCTTGAAAAATTCAACGAATGGGTCGTCTACGGATGGGATGTCGGCGACGACAGTGACTATCTCAGGATGCTGTCCCAGATCTACGGAAGCATCGAACTTACGGTCCACCACACCGCCAACGTCCTAAAAGCTGGTGATGTCGTTGTTGACGAGGAGTCAAAGGGAACCGTGTTTATGGAGTGTGAAGGAATGAAGGTCGTCGAGGAAACCCATAACATGCTCATCTCGCTCATCAATATCGTCCACGTCCATTTCGGTCCGCCCCTCGTCAAGTCCTTTCGGTCGTTTCGCAGCTGCCTACCCGAACATCTCCCACATCCTCAAGTCTCCGATAGTCCTTCCAACGGTGGAACCAATGAAGTTGGTTCAAACGTTGAGGAACGAAAGGAGATTTCTGGATCAAACCATGCGCCGACCGCTGGAGAAAGCTCAGTTCAAGGAGACCGAAAAGGGGCTGATCGCGGACGACAAGAAGAGATACCAGAGTCCGAGATACCACCCGTCGGAGTGGGAGTATCTTCAATGCCTGGCGTCGATCGGGAAGAGAAGAGCAGTGAATCGGCTGCAGAAGGGCTCTTACAGAGCGAAGAAGGACCTATTCTCCCGGGAGTTCGATGGCTCGCCATTGATCGAAGAAGAGAGGAAGAAGAGAGCGCCGGTAGAAAGTTCCTTCGACTCGCAGCCCAGATACTTGGAGAAAGGTGCGACGACCCGTGGACAGAGGAGGAAGAAAGGATTGATCGCTGGAGAGAGTTCTTGCTCAAGGTCTATGACACTCGAGGTTACTGGAAATACGATCTATTCAACGCCTCCTATACTACGCAAGCACTCCCAGCAAAGCCTTTCTACCCTCTCGAATCTAACGACCGACTCCGCCTCGAGCTCGGGGGAAGGGTCCAGCTCGACCCACTCCATCCCCTCTATAAACATACTTGCCTCGATTGTCGAAGACTCGGACACTGGTCTTGTCGCAACGGAAAGGAATCTCGATGGACTGACCCTTATGGACGTCCTATTGGACCATCCAAAGGCAATGCCGGAAATCGACGCCCTTGAGAAGCTTATCTTCCAAGACCAAGGTAGTTGGTGAGGCCACCAACCTTCTTTTAAAGGGGGGGGGTGATGTCATGCCGACTTTTCGCCTTTACCGCTTCCGTCTGTCCTGCCGCCGCTCCCGCTCTCTGCATGACTGTTCCCGCCTCCCTTCCCGCGCCGTCCACAACGTTCCTCATTGTCGTTACCGCCGTGCCTACTGTACAGGACCGCTGTCTTAAGTAGACAAGTCCACAGACTCTACTATACGGTACGCTTACATATATGTTTCCCCTTTTGGTATATGCTTTAGATCTCGGAACGAGATCTGGTACGCTTCCTTTTCATTTCCGTACTTTTGCCTTTTTACTTCGCTGACACGTGACCTCATGTCGTGACATGACACGACTCGTAATGAGGGATGGACTCCATCCCGGGTTATGACTCGACGCGGACAGAGGAGCATGTTGTTTACGCGACTTCACAAACAGACTCTACCGCCCTTTACCTACAATGGATATTGTACTTAAGTAACACACTGCTGGCTGCAGGGTATATAACCCGCGTAGATTCCAACAGATGTTCCTTGTACTTTACTCTACCTAACAACCTCCCTGGTAAAGGGTCTTGCTTAGCTCTTTAACCTCTGTTCGTTGGACATAAATCCGCGACTGTCACGGTTGTAAAGGGAGTCCCTAACGAACTTATCCCAGTTCGTTATACTTGCAAGAGGTCCGCCTTATCAGGCTCGCCTATTGCCTCCCTCGGGTCCAACTTCGTCGTAAGACTAAGTCATTAAATTGCGCACGTCGGCCCGCGCTCTGGAACAGCGCGTTGTCAGCTGCCGCGGCACAACATCCGCCCCCTTTTGCTTTGGGCTTACGGCCCAGTTACTGTACAGTATATAAGTCGCTAGGGACCCCTTGTGTTTCCCTAGCTTTTACCTACCTTGCAAATCGCTTCATTTATTTCCATTCTTTGGGAATACGAGTGAACGCGACCAAGGGTGCTTAAGGTAACTACACACCGAGGTTAACTCAGAACGACGTCCTCCCTTCTACACCATTACTTTGGTGCTTCATGAAGTCAGCCGCCATCTTTATTCTGCTGTCTTGACTCCGATACCTTTATTAGGTATTTACTGGACTCGCCGGCATAACATCGTAGACATGGCGGTTTAGGTTGAGATAATTGTTAACGGAGGCAATCCAGGCTTCGAACTTTCTGCTCATTCCATCAAAAGGCAGGGGTTTTCCTAACCCTAACTCTTTTCGATCTACTCCTCTTCCTTCAGGGGCCTTTTCTTCAGCTATGTTTGTTTTGGGGATCGTATAGGTGGGAAAGGCTAGTCCTGCGTGGCCGGTGAGATTCTCATACCACTGTACTAGTTCTTTGACATTTCCCACTGTTCGTCCTGCAAAGGGGTCGGTAGTAGTGGCGAACTGGCGTAGTTGTTCGGCTAGGGCGACGA
This sequence comes from Pisolithus thermaeus, assembly GCA_024663475.1. Classification (NCBI taxonomy): domain Eukaryota; kingdom Fungi; phylum Basidiomycota; class Agaricomycetes; order Boletales; family Pisolithaceae; genus Pisolithus; species Pisolithus thermaeus. The sequence continues at coordinate 109,306 of JANFAF010000123.1, read as the reverse complement.
CTTGTTCTTGTTCTCCGATTCCAGCCATATTTAGGTCAAGGGAGGTTGAAGCAGATCCTGTTAATGCTGTATGTGTTTCTTCTTCTTTGATCTTCCTTCCAGCCAATGGCTCTGGGTCTCGGAACTGGGTAAACTGTGTTTGTGTGACTGCTTGTTGTGAGGTCTGGGCCTGGTTACCCTCTCCTCCTTCTGACTTGGTAGGACTTGTTACTGGATACGGTTGGAAACGTTGAGCAGAGGTTGTCTGCTCGAGTTTTTCTGGGGCTGTGGTAGTGTTGGAACGCGGGGGGACCTTAGGGGGTTGTCCGCGAGGACGAAACTTTGACGATCCCGCTTCGGAAGACACGTTTGCAGACTTCTTTACTCTGGGCTTCTTTAATATGAGTCACGAATCTTCTGAACTCAAGGCTTGCGGGGCCTTCGAGTTAAGATTTGCTTTTTACTGGGGCCTTCGAACTTGAAGTTGCCTCGACTGGTTACGGGTCTTGCTTTTGAGGGCTACCACTGAGGTACCTTCACTGGTATTCACTTTGTTTCTTGGTTCAGGTAGCAGACCTGACCTCAACACAAGTTACTCTTCAGTTGTTAGGCTTTACCCTTCTAAGCGGCTGACGCTTGCAATAGGGGAAGTGATGTAATTGATTGTGGGGTTACTCGTGTTGGAACAATATTGGGGGTGATGAATTTTCAGCTTCTACCACAAGGGGAGCTGTATCCTGTATCACCGATATAGGACAAGTGGTTTGAGTACTCTTCAGGTATGTCGACTTGCACTTGTGCCACCCACCGATATCCCAAGCGAAGGACTATCCGGGCACAGGGGTCAGACAGGGAGCGAAGAGGGGTACTTTACTCTTTTGTCGCGCGGCGCTGACTTATACGCGTTGTTCCAACGCGAGCCGACGTGTGTGATATGACTTTGTCAAATATAGACTAAGTCGGGACCCGAGGAAGGTGATAGGCAAGCTCAGGGAGTGGACCTCTTGCAGGTATAACGAACTTGGATAAGTTCGTCAGGGACTTCCTTTACAACCGTGACAGTCGAGGGTTAATCCCCTTCGAACAGAGGTAGAGGAGAATTTACAGAGAATAGATTCTCAACCTTTACCAGGGAGGTTGTTAGGTAGAGTAAAGTACAAGGCAGCTCTACCGAATCCTGGGTGGCTTTTATACCACACAGTCGGTAGGTCCTTAGTAAGTACAAACATCTGGATACGGTAAAGGAAGAGAAAGTCCATTTGGCACAGCGCGTAAACAACGTGGTAATGGACACATCGAGTCATAACAGAGGGCGGAGTACACCCTTCATTACAGGTCACGACGTGTCGTGTGAAGTCACGTGATAGAAAAGTAAAACAGGGAAACGAAAAGAAGTCACAGATCTCGATTGAGATTTAAAGCATAACCAAAAGTGGAAAGGTAATGTAAACACACCGTAGCGTTTAACAGTTTAGAGTCTGTGGACTTGTCTGCCAACATAGGGGCAACAGGGGTCCGAGCACGCATACGAGAGGAGACATCTGAATGGTTTGGGCGTCAGGAGAGCAGCGGGGATCGGGAGTGACAGCGAAGAAAGAAGGACAGGCAGCAGCGGCACAACACACTCAATCAGACCTTTTTCTGTTGTTGTCTGGGGCGGGGCTCAGACACGTCTTGGCGGCCCAGTCCTCAACAACGTGCACAGACCAAACTTTATTTTGTTTCAATGCTAGAGTCGTCTACTGACAAATGTGGGAAGGGAAAGGTGTTTCTCTAGGGAAATATAGCACTGCAGAATCGAACTGGGCAGACTGTGTGGGCTTGAACAGGAAAGGTGCAACAATTTATCTTATGATACTTACAGGTAAATGCTTTATAGTGAATGATACGACAGGCACACTAGCAGGGCCTAGCGGTAATTGTTGTCTTGGCTGCAACAGACCCCCTCGATGTTGTGGTCCGCCTGACCTTAGCGTCCGACTCCAGCGCAGTGATCGGCGTTGACAAATTTCTTTCAGAGGATGAACCTTCACCGAGTATCGAGGAAGAACCTGTTGAAATGAAAGAGGTGAGAATCCCTGACCTAGCTAATGATTACGTTTGCCTCCTTGCCTCTGCATGATTCCTGGGTTTCAGAGGGTGACAACGACATCTTCCTTGATCCCACGGAAGATTACTTCGCTCAGCTCCCGGCCGATCTTGAGAGAGATCGACGACCCGAGCTTTCATACTAAATTAAAGTCACACTGAAAATTACAGAAACCAGGTTGCGCTGCGGATGAGCCATGCTTGAACGCCGGTGCACAGATTTGTGCTTCCCAGTATTATGAGCCAGTATTATCATGAAATAGCACCTTGAGATGGACATCACATGCAAAATGACCTCTACAACCAGCAACATCACAATTCAGGAAGGATTAATACTACGGTCACTTTGATCAGGGCGTATCTATATAGGCGAGATACTTACTTGCGAGAAAAAGAGGCTGAGGAAGCCACAAAGCATCTACCATTGTCAGGGCATCACAGGAAAATGCATAACCACAGGCACTTGTGGCAGTTCTAGTTCGATCCGCTGCATGAAATAGCGGAATTTTCCCAGGGAAGGTGCACAAGGCCAGTACGAGTATGTTCAGATGTTCAGTTCCACAATTTAGAGGGAAGAAAATGTATGCTATTCAAGAAATATCCATCAAGAGAAAGGCAACACAGGAGTGTCATCATTCACGCTCCGATTCGGCAGCGGCCGTTCATCGGCATCCGCCCTCGGCCAAAGCCAAATGCGGACTGCATCGGACTCTGCGGGTTTTGCATTCGGCTGGAGTGCCGAGCGCATAGCGGTCCGTTCCACCGCCGGCGATCAACAGTGCACCCGATATCACTCAATTTGGGCACCCTCGGGCCGCGATACTTCCGCCGCACTCGATTCATCACTTCCTGCTTAGTAGAAATTGACATGAGTGTAACTGAGACCCTCACCTGTCGGGTGCAAAACAAATCCGAGAGTTAGATGTTGAATTGTTGTGAAGTTATCGACACGAGGTCTCGCAGAAGCTTTGCAGTATGATGCGGTGTTCAACGATCGCATGTAGTACAGGGGGTTTGACTGCGTGATCCAAGCACCAGTACTGCATACGCAATTTCACTTTCCTCCATTGGGCAATCGCCGGAGGTACAATCAGTCGGGATGATCCCTCGTTCGGATATATGTACTTCGACATTTTCCTCGCACTTGCCCTCAGATTACGATCTTGTTTTGCGCACCGAGCCCCTCGGAGCTCCAGGAAACCGAGTCTGAAGTACTCTGGGATACGTTTATTCATAGGGTATAAAACAGCGGGTTTTCAAGCAAGATACTCTTGTTGAGATCGGTGTCTTCGACCGTCAGCATAGTAGAGTAGATACTTTTTTCGAAGTTTACTAACTGACAGTCAGAAGTTGAATTCATGATGATGCGATATAAATATGAGCGATACATTACAAAAGAACACCCGTGTCTATGTTCGAATGAAGTTGAATTCATGATGAGGGGATGTAAATACAGGCGATGCATTGCGTGCTGGCAACTCCGTTCAATTTTCACGCGAAGCGGGGTATCCAAATACACGGAGGACACTTCGCAGTTTGATGAGCATTTCTTCCCATTCCTTCTCAGGGTCCGACAATGCTGTAATGGCACCACCAGCGCCAATAACCCATTCTTCGGCACGATCATCAGGGGGTGCCACGGTGGTGTGCTTGCAGGTATAGCGACCGTCGTACTTGAAGCAGCTGCGGATAGTAACCGACCAGTCGCCTGCACCGCTTACGCACCAGTAGCCAAATGCACCAGAGTAAACGTTTCGCTCGCCATCCTCGAGAGTCTGAAGGATTTCGACGCTACGTTTCTTTGGCGCACCAGTCATACTACCTATGAGCAACACGTCTCAGAAAAAACAGACAGATTTTAACGAGTAAGATGATAAAGGTACCCACCAGGAGGAAGACTGCGTCTCAGCAATTCCCAACCAAGTGCGCCATTTGCCCGATGACTGTCCGGTGCATCCACCGAGTCGTCGACCTTGCCTTCGATAACGCTGACGAGTTGCCATACCGTGCTATATTCTTCCACAGTACAGAACTGCTTCACATCGACGTCTTGGCCCACCACGGCATGAAGGTCATGGCGGATCAAGTCGACAATCATGAGGTTTTCAGCAACTTCTTTTGGGCTTCCCCTCAATTCTTTCTCGGCTACAGCACGGGTGATGTCAGGCCCCTTGCGGACGGTTCCCTTGATGGGGCGTAGCTGGAACGTTGCTCCAGGTGGGCGGGAAAAGGAGAGAAATCGTTCCGGAGATGATGCTACCAAAGTTGTTGGGTGTAGTCGTAGATAACCAGCGTGCGGTGCAGGATTAAGTTTGCGCAGGAGCTTATAGCGTTCCCATGACGGTGATTGCGCCTCGGACGCAACCCAAGGAAGGTCACGAAGAGTGATCCTCGTCGGTGCTGTGAGGCATAGCTCGTAGGATTCACCCGCATAGAGGTGTTCCTGACAAATGGAAACACGACTCTGGTAAGTCTCACCATCGGGTAGGGAAAAAGTTGCCCGTCCATCCGTCGAGGAATGAGTGCCATTAGTAAGAGGAGTGGAGTGTGTTTCAGCGGCAGAACGGAGTAGCTCAGTTGTGTCAGCGAGCCACCTGTGATCGCCTTCTAAAATTGATTGAAGATAAATAGTACCATCGTTCGAGTCAAGGACGATGCTGCGTTCGACGAAAACAAGGTTCATGTCTGGGTGGCGAGGACGCTCCCCAGCTACCGTTACGGGTATCGAAAGGGATTCAACACCGATTTCGTATGACAGGTAACCAACCAAACCTCCCCAGAAGGGAAGGTTTGAAAGACCACCAGACGCTTTTCTTTCATTCATGAAGGCCGCTACCCACGACCATACGTCATGAGACACCAGAGGGATGCGAGCACAAGACTCCCCCTGTCGTAAGTGCAAGTAGTCGTTGCCGACGGAATAAGTAATGTGCGGCGAAGTCGAATGCAAGCAACCGATGATAGTATAGCGACCGGGTGCGGCAGCGGACTCCAACATCACGAACGGTGATTTATCGTTTGCCACGTTGAAAAGCTCGCATATCGTCACTGCGTTCAAGTCGGGGAGATGAAGCGTAGTTGTGAGTACAGTTCGCGATTCGGTGCAGTATTCCGAGATAGATGGCAGAAGCAGGTTCGGCCATGGCGAACCGAACACAGTGGATGCCTTGCCGTCCCAAGGTAGGAGGGAACGGTTACGAGTAGCGTTCCAGGAACGCGCGAGACACCAGAAGTTGAACATTACTTCTAATCCGCCACCCTCCGTGAGGACGGACTCGGGGTGGTACTGGACAGCCCAGAAAGGTCGCTTGCTATGCTTGAGAGCCATGACGATTCTCGTATGCTCGTCGTTGTCGAAAGTCCATGCAAGTTCTTCCAGATCCTCGTTGTCGCTGAGATCGGCATGGAGAGAGTGGTACCGCACTGCCTTTACAACGCCAACTCCTTTGAAAATGTCTCCACCTGTGTGCTCCACCACGGACACCTGGCCGTGTTTGACGACAGGTAATCTCTTGATTCTCCCGCCGTACTGTGTAGCCAAACTTTGAAGACCGAGGCAGACGCCAAAAATTGGCACCAAGCGTGAATTGTCTACTCTCCAAAGGTGGTTAGCGGCACCGATATCCTCGGGTATATCAGGGGAACCAGGCCCAGGCCCAACGATGATTGCAGAGAAATATTCAGTGTAGGATAACAGATCCGCGAAGGTTAGTTGATCGTTCTTGATGATGTGAATGGAGCAATCGGGCACTGCTCTGCGACAGAGAGCTGCAAGACTAGAAAAAGCAAACGGGTTAACTGGTATCGTTGATCGTGAGTGAGAGAACCGACTTGAACGTGAATGAGTCATAAGAGTCGACCAAGAGGACTCTCTCTGTAACTGGGGACATGATCTGTATCAGACAAGGGAGTGTGAGGTGTCTGATCTCAATAGCGAGTCCGTCGTTTTAATGGGAGATCGCGGTGACCTGCCATTATCACTCCAGAGTAGATCTGTTCCCGCACTTTGACCACATTGAAGTCTGTGCACGCAGTAATTGGACGAGTTCCTGGGCCCCGCAAGATTTAGAAGAGACGTCCAGCTGTCTCATCACCCTGACTGCCCCGATGCTTTTGATCGACAAATCAAGTAAGGTTAGCGGGCACAGCCGCCGGCACAGCACTAGAGTGTCCGAGTTAAGTATCCCTATCCCGTAAACTCGGAACCAGACGCTTTGGGAATCAAGAACGTCCCCCGTTTGAGGACATGACCGAACCATTCCCTCGGAGCTGTGGGAAACACTCGGATTTATGTCTGAGGGAATTTTGCTGCGTAGGACGGTGAACGTTGCCGCAGCAGCTCGGCTCGGCGTGCTACGGACAGTATGACCCCTTCGACGACAACTGTAATCGAGCACGCCTTATGCGACACTGACCTCGCAATCACCCCCCTCAACGACCTCTGCGCCCGATTCAACTTCTGCCCTCGAAAGTCGGAGAGACACCATAGGCACTCCCGCATAGACGGACTCGCTACACCATATAGATACGAGTACTATTTAAAACACGCAATTTCCTCAACCCAAAAACTGCCAATAATTCACAACGTGGTTAGCAGAGTTTGGACGTGTCCTAAATGTAGAGCAAAACTTGAGATATAATATTCTGCTTAGATCCAAAGGTAAAACTTGTTGTTTTGCAAACCCAAACTTGGTTCTAACTTGAACTTCTCTTCGTAAATGGAAGCAAAACATCAAGTTCTGCCCTCGGACTATATTTTGATAGTTTATCTCAAGTTCCCTTGACATTTAGGACTGGTCTAAATTCCGCTGCAGTGTGACCAATCAAGTGGCATTTCGACGTTGTGAATCTGCCTTGATTAAACTCAAGCTCTCAACCGGAATGAGAAAGCTAGCCTGGGCCCTAAAGTGGGCTAAGGAAGCAAATAAAACTTAGTAAGGTGGGGTTGAGGGATAACTTATAAGGAACGGGCGCGACAGGGTGAGGGCGTTCCAAGTAGAATCGGTGGGCTGAGGATAACTTATAAGGAATAGGCGTGACAGAGTGTGAGGACTCGAGGTTGGCAGATTCGTTTGGAGGACGAGTAACGGAGCACATTGATCGTAGTGTCAATGTTCTTGGGTGGAAGCAGGAGGGGAAGCTTGACGGAGGCTGGAGGAACGGCACCCAGATGTCCCCTCTGACCTCGTGCATTCCACACAGACACTATAACCACGAAAGAGAGATGGAAGAGGCCCATCGTTGAACTCACCTGAAGGGCACGCATGGTATGGAGCAAAGAGGAATCAGAACGGGAAATGCCACCGTGGAAATGACAAGGTGCATTCTTCTAGTCTCGTTATGGCCATTGCGTGCGTCGGCATACTCCGGGCTGTAATCTCCGCGTAATATGCCGAAGAGGACCCTGAATTGAGACTAGCAGAGTTTCCACGGACGACGAAGGTGGAGGGGTATCATGATGCCCGCCGAAAGAGTAAGGCGCTGGTATAGCGCTTAACTTCCGAGGATACGCGTGTTAGTAGCAGTACAAAACAACCAAGGGGAAGATACAGCAACCTGTACCAACGAGGCTCATTAGGGAAAGAGCCGTAAGTACCAATATTGATCGACAAGTCAACATCGTTGCCTAATGGATTTAGTCTCGCCTACCCAGCCTCAGCAGGGTAGCCCTTCTGGACCACACAAGATCGTTAATTCCACACACGTTCATGGCGGGTACATGTTCCTGGCAGACACCCAGCCCGCCCATAACCGCATCCCCATCAGAGATCGGATGCAGGTGGCGATTAAAATGATTAGCGCTCCAATTTTCCTTGTCAGCTGCGAAAATAACTATGCACATGGATCATGGCAATATTATTGCAGCACATTTGTGTAGGCTGTGCTTTCTGATGTTCCGTATCTGTCATGTAAGAAGGCGCTTGCCATCGCGACGACCGTCGGCTCTGTTCTGGTGGTTAAATGTCATGCCATTGTTCTTGAGGATATGGTCTCGCCTACCCACGTTAAACCCCCATTGCTTACCCCATATTTGATAATCCCGGAAGGCGCCTCGATAAGAAGACTAGCAAACATAAAAGGAGCAGAAGCACAACGTATGCCAGGTTTCCTCCGAAAAAGTTGTGCTCCTTTGAGAACGCGAACAGTGACGTGAACGTCGCTGGCCCTACAGCCCTTGCAATCGATGTCGTAGTTTGGCTGAGACCATTCACTGTACCAAGCGAATGCTTGTTCGGAGAAGCCTTCGTGACGATTACAAAGATGACGGCTATGATTTTTCAATCGCCTGAGTGGACCAGCTCATTGATATCAAGTAACGAGTACGCGTACCATAGGACATGTCAACCACTGCCCACGAGAGTAGTTGCACAAGGATGAGCGCCCAGATGGCTGGGCCAACTTCTCTTTGAGCTTGGATAACCCAACTCATCGTCGGGAATGCAACAATTATAGGGAAGAATGCAAGCACGGCGGAACAAAATACCCTCCTTTCACCAAAATAGTCTACTGCTCGAGCCACGAATATCATTTGAAACAGTCCATTGCCAGTGCCAAATGCCATCATGCATACGCCGATAGCGAATGGAGAGAGGCCCAAACCCCCAATTTCAACAGGGGTTGCATAAAACAAGGGTACAAGAGAAAATAAAGCGATGTCGACGAGAGCTAGCATGCCGTAGTTTGCGATAGGTAGCATCACCGAATTGGTCGTGAGCAGGGTGCTAAGTGGTACAGGGGAGACGTCTTCGTCATCCCAGGTGTCAATCTGCTCATCTTTCGAAGGTATGTCTGACAACGGATTCCTCCCGCGTCGCTTCAGCGGCAGTGACTAAATCCTGAGATGGACAGCCGTTCAGCATGGTATATGCCGTCGACTTACCTCATCCAAAAACAGGGCGGTCATGAAAAAGGAGAATGCAGCGAACGACGTAGATATGACACAAGGCAGGAAGTACGGGTATTGCACCCAGAACGATCCTGAGAATGTTGGAAATATCGAATACCCCTTACCGGTTATCGTTATCACACATGTGATTGTTGTTCTAAGAATAGTTGTTCCATACTATTCTGATACGTTCTATTCTCCCGGATTACCGGTTGACACGTTCCTAGTAGAAAGACAGAGTCGTACCTATATGGAAGGTCCTCTTACTTACAAATATGGTAGTTCTATCGTAGGTGCAGACACACCTGGTCCGTGCGCACCATAGAGGTATATATACCCTGTAGGATACACCACAGGATGTAACAAGCGGAATACAGAGCTCGCTCTATATCATCCTCACTCAGAACTACGTTCCTCCCTACCAAGACCAACACCAACTGAAACACTAAAGGCAAGTGCTCTGCCATATTGCCCTTGAGTCCACAACCCTCTGCGCAATAGGTTATGAGCCCCGAGTAAACGGGTGCTTATCGTCTAACGGACAATAGATCATTGAGGAAGACGTTCGTCATTGACTATGCCGTTGAACGGACCTGAAGTGCTAGGTTGGGCGTTGGCCACCTTGATGCTTTCATTCATACTAGGCGTTTGTCAGGCGGTCTATGTCGTTAATGCGGTTGGAGGTCCTTTCAATCTTGCGCTGGTTTTGTCTAGGCATATATTCCTCTTATCAGGAATATCGTATTCTCTTGGGGCGCTATCAGCAACTGCGCATTCGTGTCGGTGTCCTTGTTGAGGCCAGGAATCTGGAACCTCCTCGGATATCCCCGCCTTCTTACGAAGCACACGAATTTCGGGACTTGGATTATCAACCTGATCTCGACCCAGTCCCTCGGTATCCTTTATCTCCTCCACCTTATTTGTTTGATCTTCCCGTAAATCAAAGGGAAATAAATGTTCACGAACATTACGTGGACTGGCCCCAACGACTGATTGGGCCTAGTGCTTACCATGAAAATCCGGTTGCTCCTGATTTGCTCGGAGGCCGTCCTAATGACCTCCTAGAGCTTCTCCCTTCGACTCCTGATGGGGATGACGAGGATCCGAACCGGTTAGCCGAGTTCGATCTCTTGTAGTCGCGTCCTTTTCATCATCTCCTCACGAGTTCATTATCTGACGCACATCCTGGTATCCAGATGTCTGCTGTCGTTATCAACCGGAATGCACTCGTTACCAAGCCTGTGCTACCTTCCTGACCTTTCCCTATTGCGGTTGAGCGTGAGACCACCATCGCTTTAGAGAAAGTGAGTATGACGGAAGAGTATTCACACGCAAGGTACATCAAGCATGTAATAGGATATACCGAAGCCCTGTATCATGAGAAAGCCAACCACTGGAGACGAGTAGCCTATGGAGACCATGAGAAACCCTTCTTCTTACGAACACCGTCCCAAAATTCCGTCGTCCCTGCAATCGCTATGGAGTATTCTTGGTCGATTCTAAAAAGACCTGACGACTATGACTTCTCCTCACCCTTCTATGACCCGCGCATACACGTGTCGTTCCATTCTTATCTTGTCGACTGCCTTCCTAAACTTTCTCCCGCGTCAACACCTCATGCCATCGCTAACTTCAACGGTGTAGATATTCCATCGTTTACATATGAAGATCTGTCCATCCATACCATTCCCGCTTTCACAATCACAAACGACATCTTCTTCTATTTTAAAGGAAGAGTCCACCCGTTCTATAACTTCCAGGACTTTGCCGGATTCATCCCCTCTCTTTGGGTTTGGAACCGCCATCTGGAACGCACTTTCCGAGGATCTTGGAATTCCGATAAAACAACCCTCGAGTGCACCCCCGGATATCTCCGGAGTCGAACAAAGAACGGTGAACAGCGAAGAGATCCTAGGGTCGTATTATCCCTACAGGATCTCAAAAATAGTATCTATTTGGAGCGGAAAGTATGGTATGACGAAGAATCTCAGCAACTCAATTGGAGATCTGATGGCAGAATTACGCGTTGGGTCCTATGGCCCAGCAAGTCGACAATTTTATTGGATTTACAACGAGAAATGGACAAAGGTGATGGAAAAGATCTGTTCTCTCGGCCCTCCAGAGGACTCTATTCGAGACGTCGTCAGCGAGCACATGCGAATCGTGCTGCCAAGAACCTATCCACTTCCAGGAAATTATCCTGAACCATATGCTGGATACGGATGAACCGGATATCACTTTAGTGACGTAGCAGATATGCCGTTCATAAATGTCTTTCAGCTCATGTGCCATAAAAGTCAGCGATATAGTCAGTTCATTCTCCCATACTCCATTGGTATCCATGGAGGAGTAGCGTTAAGAGATGAACGAACTACATACTCGCTTCATGAAATTGGATATCCACATCTATTGGCATATCATTATTTCGAAGAACTAGGTTTTCACGACTTCGAAAAGCTGAATTTGGACAAAAGGCGCTACACTAGAAAGGGAAACTCAACTCCAGTAAAGAAACATAACCCACAATCTTCTGGAAACCAGAAGAAGCGCAGAAAAAGGCCTTCACAACGCCAACGACAATCCTTCCGTCGCGCAGCTCTGGAAACCACTGCTGGCGATCAGGTTCTTGACGACATACTAATTCTAGAATTCTTCTAGTTTTATTATGGCCGATCAAAAGGAAACTTCAGCCTCAAAGAACATCCCACGTCTTAATGGCTCCAATTATTCTTCCTGGAAGGCCATGATCAAAGGATATTTCTTGACTCTTGATGTCTGGAACGTCGTTAATGGACTGGAAACCTGTCCTGACCGAGCTATAGCTGCAAACGCTGCTGCCGTAAAAGCTTGGGATACAAAGAACAGCCGAGGAATGGGCACAATCTTGTTGTATTGTGACCCGGTTATATCTGTGTCTTTGGAAAATAAAGATACTGCCTATGAAATGTGGACCGTGTTACAGGCTTCCTATGGAGCTCCTACTGCCATATCGGCATATACGGACTTCTTGAGACTTCTCAAGATTCGGATCAATCCTTCTGACAATTTGGGATCCAAACTCGCAGAAGTAAATATGATACTCGGGTCACTTGCAACCCAAAACATTACTTTATCCGAACCAGTCCAGTGTATGATGCTCTGCGGAGCCTTTACTGAAAAATGGGGAGCTGGTCCCACCAATATTTTATCCTCGGTCAAAACCCAAGATCTTAAAATGGCAGACGTCGTTCCAAGATTAAAAGAGTTAGCGTCACATCGCACTGGGCAATCTAATTTGCCAAAACTAGAAACCAATAATGTCGAAGCCAGTTCATCTAGGATCTCGTCACAACCGCTTGTAAACCGTCTCTCAAAACCGCTGCGTTGCCGAAAATGCTGCGGGAATCATCCAACCGAACAACACATTGACAGGCAACAGAATGTTAGAGGAAGAGGAAGTTTTAGGGGTCGAGGAAGCTTTCCACCACGAAGTGGAATACCATATCCTCCCCAAAATCAACAACAACAAACTCAAGGACAGTCTAAGGGAAAACAATGTGCACGTCGATCTCGTGGTCGTGGTCGTGGTCATGGCAGATTTGCCACAGCAGATTATACGGACGAACCTGAGGAATCCCAGGATTTCGATCAATATGACCAATACGACGGACAATATGATGAAGGCTACGAGTCTTATCATATAAACTTACAAAATTCTATCGACAATGCCTCCCATTTTGAAGAGTTTAATGACGAAATAACTCCTGTCCCGGTTCTTCAAAAGGAAGAATCAAATACAGTTGAGTATGTTGATGAAGCTCTTCCCGGAACTGTTGTTAATCTGCCTTGCCAATGTGAAATGTGCCTTCGAATAGTATCCTGATTACGTTTACGGGTACTACCGGATCTGGCCACACAACGTGGTCTTCAAGCTATGGAGAGGAGGAGATGGACATCTGTTGACTTCGGAAACCGAGTCAATGAGTCCTCCCACACCGATCCTGGTGTTGATAGATCCGGAGGTGGAATGGAAAATACCTCCACACATGGCACTGTTGATGAGAGAAAGGAATGTGTACAAAGCATTTGTAAAAAGGTTAAGGGATCTAGGCGTAACCATCCTAGAGTAACGGTATCCTTACAAGAGTTTCATGCTTCGGTATCCGAGCATAAATATCCCAAACCAGTACGATATGTACAGCTTCCTGATGACTACGAACTGGACCCTACTATACAGGGTGCCTCTGGCTTCTCTTATGGTATTAATGACGATGTTTTTGACGCTTATCCTTGTGATTTGGAAACCAATCATGCTGACAGGAATGAATCCAAAAACTGTATGTGGATGTTAGACTCGGGATGCACAAATCATGTGACCCCTTGTCATGCTGACTTTATGAGCTATAAGCCGTTTCCTAAACCAGCCTTCGGACATACCGCTGGACATGAACCTGTTAAATTATACGGAAAGGGGACTGTTATATTAAAGTTGGAATCCAACAACTACCTGACACTACGAGACGTAATTCATGGAGACTTCTCCAAATGCCTATGTTCACGAAATCAACTCCTAAAATCTGGATACAAGAGTTATGCAACGAAAACGCACGAGGTGATCCGTACTCCCGATGGTCGTGAAGTCCTCAAGGTGAGATGCTTGTCTACTTCGCGGTTGCACTGGTTCTATGGAGTTCCTATCCATTCCTCCAGCGCCGTAAAAACCGTAGACCTAGGGACTATCGAATTGGATAAATATACTCTTTGGCACAATCGCCTTGGACATCCAAGCATTTCTGTTATCAAAAACTGTTCTCGCCATGTTTCCGGATTTCCTGCTGAGCTAATCGCGAAATCCCTACCTATCTGTCGAGGGTGTACCTCTGGCAAAATGTCTTCTGATCCCTTTCATGCCTCTTCCAAGAGAGCTTCTGCTCCATTGGCACTTGTTCATGCCGATCTACTCGAGTTACCTGTTGAGTCCTATTACAGAGCACGCTACGTCTTTACCCTCCTTGACGACTTCTCCTCCTTTGGCTTTTGCCTTTATCTTCGATTGAAATCCGACACTCTGTCTTGTTTTCGCGATTGGTTATCCATCGTTGAACGACAAACTGGTTGTCTTTTAAAGACCTTCCGTTCGGATCGAGGGGGAGAGTTTATGGGTACTGAGTTTAAATCGCTCCTCAACTCCAAGGGGATTGTTCATGAGTTGTCCATTGCGGATCAACCACAACAAAATGGTCGAGCTGAACGCTTCAATCGAACTATCCTTGAAAAGGCTGGATCGATTCGACATCATGCCTGTGTACCCAAACGGTACTGGAATTTTGCCTTCGACACTGCTTTACATGTTTATAATCGCACTCCATTGAGGAGATCCCTTTGGAAGACACCGTGCGAGTTGTTCTTAGGCAAAATCCCCGACATATCATACTTCCGAGTCTTTGGGTGCTTAGCCTATGTATGGATTCCCAAAGATCAACGGAAAGACAAGTTGGAACCTCATGCCTTAGAAATGGTTTTCCTTGGCTATGAACCCAATACCAAAGGATATCGGTTCCTATATGGCCAGAAAGTTATAATTGCCAGAACCGCAAAGTTTGCCGAAGAAGTTTTTCCTTTTTGTAGTACGAATTTAGGAAAGGAACACAAATCCGATAACTCAGACCTCATCCCTGTGACGAACCAAGAACCAATACAAACTAACGTGCCTACCAACGATGATTGGATGGATAATGGGCCTGATCAGCCAATGGACGAGAGACCCCAATCTCGACCACAAACTCCAAACAATGACAATGACCCACCGCGGAATAATGGTGATGGTGACCAGGATGCTGGAAATCCGCATATACCACCAAGGGACTTCCCACCAAGGGCAAATCCGTGTACCGATCGAAATGCACCACAAATAAGAAATGAATGGGTGCAACATCCTCATAGACCCTTCAATGTACCTGCTGAACCTCGAAGACCTCTCGTTATTGCTCGTGAAAATCCAAGAGTTCCTCGAATTAGAATTCCTCCACGACGACCTGGAAATGTTTATGGAGAACGTAGAGATCCGGTCGAAATCGAAAAGGAGATTCGAGAGAAACGAGATGCTATTCATAAAATGGTTGATGATAGCATCCAGGCTATCAGACAAAAGCATCCTCAGCGGGATCCGCCTCAAACAACAGAGGAAGCACAACAACCAGAAGCAGGACCTTCGCGTTTTCCGGAAGAACAAACCGATGAGACAAAAGAAGCCTCATTCGTGATATTATTAGCTGCGCGAGTTAAACAAGCTCCGGAACAGTTTAGGGATGTCTTAAAACTCCCAAAAGCTGAACAAACTCTTTGGTTTGACGCAATGAAGGATGAACTTAAATCGATCGAAGAAAGAAAAGTTTGGACCTTAGTGGATCCTCCTCCAGGACGTAAATTGGTCAAATCAAGATGGGTCTACGCTATCAAAAGCGATGGTCGTCACAAAGCCAGATTAGTAGCTAAAGGCTTTACTCAAGAGTATGGGATAGACTTTGAAGATACTTTTTCCCCGGTCGCACGCTTCGAAACAGTGCGAATCCTCCTAGCTCACGCAGCGCAGCACAATTGGGAAATAGAAGCATTAGACGTGAAGACTGCCTTTTTATATGGCAAGCTAGATGAGGAAATCTATATGGAACAACCGGAAGGATTTAAGGTCAAAGGTCAAGAGCACAAAGTGTATCGGTTGCTGCGAGCACTATATGGCTTAAAGCAAGCAGCACTCTCGTGGAACAAAGAACTACATCAATCACTCCTTCGGATGGGTTTCCTCCGATCGAAAGTCGATGCCGGTGTGTATCATTATCAATCAAAAGCCGGAACTGTAATATTCTTGGTGTATGTCGACGATGGACTTTTCCTCGCCTCACACAAGAATTTACTCAAGAAAAAGAAAGACGAGTTCATGAAAATATGGGAGTCTAGAGATCTAGGCGAAGTAAAAGAATATCTTGGAATCCAAATAAGAAGAAATCGCCGAACCAATGAAATTTGGCTAGACCAAATCCCATATGTCCAAAAGGTCGTCAAGAGATTCGGAATGGAGCACGCGACATCTGTTCGCACGCCTTTACCTTCTGGATATATTCCTGAAAAAGCTCCTGAAAAATACCAGTCAAATTCTCAACTTCGTTCTCGTTTCCAATCGGTTATAGGATCACTTTTGTATATGGCTCTGGGAACCAGACCAGACATTGCTTTCTCGGTTATCCGAATGTCACAATATATGTCAAATCCAACCGATCTTCACTTGAAACAAGCATTGCATATAGTTCGTTATGTGGCATCCACACCGAATCTCTGCCTCCATTATTATGGAAACGAAGCTAGAATTTATGGTTTTGCCGATTCTGATTGGGCCTCAAATAAAGATACTCGTCATTCAACTACCGGTTATGCCATGTACTATGGCAACTCCCTTATTTCGTGGAGATCCCGAAAACAGAAAACAATCGCTCTCTCTTCTACAGAAGCAGAATATATGGCGATGTGCGATTCTGCCAGGCAAATTAAATGGCTCGATATGCTCTTCAAAGAATTATCTTTCAAGATGGATAAAACCATCCTCTACTGTGACAATATGGGAGCACGCTTTATTGCTGAAAACCCTGTCTCAGATGGACGTTCAAAACACATCGACATACAATGGCATTTTGTCCGCGAATGTGTTGAAGAAGGCCTGTTCGCCATTGAATACGTTAATACTACTCAACAAAGGGCTGATGGATTAACCAAGTCCTTAACCTGGCAAAAGTTTGAAGAAAATCGCTCGTCATTAGGATTGGTTAACCAACCTATCTAGAGCGAGGGGGAGTGTTGGAAATATTGAATACCCCTTACCGGTTATCGTTATCACACATGTGATTGTTGTTCTAAGAATAGTTGTTCCATACTATTCTGATACGTTCTATTCTCCCGGATTACCGGTTGACACGTTCCTAGTAGAAAGACAGAGTCGTACCTATATGGAAGGTCCTCTTACTTACAAATATGGTAGTTCTATCGTAGGTGCAGACACACCTGGTCCGTGCGCACCATAGAGGTATATATACCCTGTAGGATACACCACAGGATGTAACAAGCGGAATACAGAGCTCGCTCTATATCATCCTCACTCAGAACTACGTTCCTCCCTACCAAGACCAACACCAACTGAAACACTAAAGGCAAGTGCTCTGCCATATTGCCCTTGAGTCCACAACCCTCTGCGCAATAGAGAAAAGCTCTGGCCAGTGGTCGTGTGGCTTCGCCAAACCACCACCGTAAAGGGGGCTATCAAGGTATAAATATTAGTTCCTGGTAGACATGAAAGCTTATTTACGCACGCAACTGAAGCGCCGACAGTGAAAGCGATAGGGATAAGCGCGAATGCCTGCGCCATATTGGTGTTATCTGTAATTTCTCCTATGATGCTTTTGATCACCCCAACGTTACCGTTCAAGGCTCCGGCAATGCATCGACTATTGCCAGAATCTAGATTAGGCTTCCACAGAGCGTACTGCAGGGGGCTCTAACCTTGCGACGAGCGCCCAGAACGCTCTGGATAGTCCAAAACACAGATTGGACACGCTCAAACCCATCAGGCCGACAAGTAAGACGGGTTTGCGGCCGATGTGGTCGGATAGGCGACTCCAGTAGAAGATCGTCAATGCTTGGGTGGCATAAAACAGGGATTCCTGCAGATAGATTTATCGAAAGTCATGCATGTATATCTCATGAGGATGCAGTCGGACGCAACCGCGAAATAAGAGGAGTTGCTGACTCACAATAACACCGGCATAGTATCCTATCTTGCGATCGTCTCCACCCGTAACGTCTAGCTCTCTGATTAACTAACAAATGCCGGTAGGCGATGGAAACCATCAGGGATTTCGTGTCGTCTAATCAGCCTCGTGCTCTACGGCGATATCGCACACATTTTCATTTACTCACTTGATTTATGAATGGAAAGATGTAGTGTGCTGACATAGGCCCGGTGAAAAGGACGAACAATGCAAGTCCCAGCTGCGTTTTAGGTAGAGGAGTCTTCTCTACCTGGGGGTTTTCTAGTAGGGAACTACTGCTTTCATCGTCGGTCATCTTCTCCACAAACACTGGGCAGGATTGAAGACGGTACTGTCAACGAGGGAGGAAAGGATTGTCAGGACGAGTCGAGAGAGAAAAATTAAGTTCTCTCGAGTCGTTGAACTGCTTATGGGAGGTTAGCCCAGATGCGCTACTGGTCAACAGCCATTTTCGTAGGGATGCGGAAAAAAAATGCATTTGTCTAATCTGTGTCGGGCACTGGGGAGATACGAAGGATGATGAAATAAAGGACCACCCATCGTCAACCTTCACATCAGAAGAATCAATTAGTGATCGTACCTTTATGCCCTTGTTCACTCTCAACTTCGCCCGGAATGTCATAGAGGGGCGCAGGAGTATTGGGCTCCGACTACATGCGAACGATTGCAGTACGCGCGCCCTCGGACCTTGCTTGGTACTTACCCTGTCAAAACCTTCGAGACACTTGGCGGTCCCTTAAGTAGTCTTCCAAAGATGTCGGCCAAAGTGTTTATTGGTCCGACACAACTTACGTGGACGATACGTGACTGACCCGATGATGGCAAACCTGCATTCTCAAAAGCGTTCAGCGCACCCGGCGAGCTTCTTGCTGACAAGAACCCGGAGTGCCGTCGTTGCCACTGCACATCTACTAAGGGTTCAAAGAGGTCAGATCACCGTATAGGAGGAATGGATGTGTACAAGTAAGCTTACCGCCGTAGGTAAATCTATGTTCACATGGATCAATACAATACATGGCTTTCCGGTCTACGAACACCGGGGAGGCAGGATACACTAATACCGGGTCCGATATTCTCGTGCTCGCAACATCACACAACATTTTCCGGTCCTGCAATGTCCCTAGCACTTATGTCAAGCCTCTTCAGATACCGAAAACAACAGTAATAACGACCTCACTGTTTGGATCTGGTCACAAATCAAATGTACCGCTGTGCTTGGTGCACGGCTCTTGGATTTCCGCCAGATACCCGGAAGGCGGAACAACGACGCTAGAAAACGCCCATGAATCCTTCGCTAGATGGAAAAGACAAAGAATACATTGGCAATTTGAAACTTACCACGCTTCGTCTCGGAAACGCTCCGCCATGAATACCGTGGCATATTTTTCAATAGAACTCCAGCGCAAATCCCAAATCCTCTATGACACCGTAACAGATCGTTCATGCGCTACCGTTGTCGTGCAATGTAGGATCTACGCCCTCGAGGTAAGGCCTGAAACCTCCCGGGCTCTCCGGAACAGTGTCCAGTCTGATGTATCATGGGGGAAAACTCAATACCATATCAGCATTCAGTCCACGAAGTGTTAAAAACGGAAAGTACAAACCTGATAACTTCAGTGGTTCTACCACGGAGATTACCTTCGATGCTCGACTACCATCACCTTTTCCTCGGGAACTCCTTTCCTCATATACGCGTGCTTCCTGGAAAGTTGGACAGCTGTCTCAACCGCCTCAGGCTTCAGCTCCCGTTCTCGTAGGAAAAACGTTCACAGAGCGAATCTGCCAAAAACAGATTTGTAGAACACCCGAGAAGACAGTGAATTTCTGTGCTTACTCGAGGAGCATGGAAAATATCCTGTGGTGACAATGTCCTTAATAATCCGAGTCATGGACAAGTCCTGCTCACATTGAAGAGAGCAAGCTGATACGAACCCGACCGACAGCACTATATCGACAAATAGCCACATGTAAGCAAGGAGAGGTGAGCCAGTAGCACAAAGAGAGCTTTCCGGTCGACGGGTAGCATACCGATGTATTTTTTTTAAAAAAAAGTGTAAAAACAGTAATGATAACAGAGAGAAGCAAATTGCAGTGACAGCGTCATTGGCATGAAATGCTCACTTTGTGCCGTTGGCAGGGTCAGACACAATAGGCAATGGATACCTAGTGACTGTATAGTTATCAAGAAGCAAAGCGCACTTTGCCAGCTTATGATCGTCCGCGTCATTGATCATCGTTGATGAGAAGAGATACGTAACACATAGGGTCTAGGGTCCAGTATTTACGTATCCCCATGTACTGGCGACAGCCAAAATCCGCGAGGCAACACCGCCGTTTCGTTTGTTCGACTTACTAATAAGCGCCGCACCCATGTTCCATACGGGTGGGATTCTCTGACGACGAATCCACGTAGATATCTACTATCCGCAATGCACTATTACCCGCCCTCACTGCAAGTATGACTGCCAACCAGCAACTGAAGATAACTATATGTAGGAAAAAGCTCCCACGAGGACAAAGGCCCACGTCCACCATAGCACTGGATTAGAACTTTGGATACCCCCGGACAGCCAAGCCCAGTTCTCCATTCACTCGTCCCGGACAGCCCCTGCGGCAGCCACCCTCCCCATTCATCGTAAGGTAGGCCGGATCATCTGACCAAGTACGTTTCAAGACTTCACGAGAGTCGGGAAGGATCTGGCTGATTAGGAGGCTACGAGTCGTGCGACAGGTATGATATGGAATGGCGTTTCGACTGAGCTACGCTGCGTAATGTGGGAGCATGCCATTGGTAACAAGCTGAGGAAGAGCAAAGATCACACCGTGTTACATCGACTTACATAAAATCTTGCGACCCTATTTATTACCTCCGCACGGTTACCGCAGTTGCCGTTCCCGTATGCCTCCTTCAACACGTGATGGATATGGTCACAACACTTTCTGCAGCGGTCCCTGTACCAACAACGGAGAAACGTCCTTGTACTTGGGTCAATTCACGAGCGGACAAAGGACTAATCTGTGTTAAGAACGATCCATACTGGTTTTTATAGCTTACTGATCACTGTTCTACGTACACCGGAATCAACAACACAGGATATACGCTGTACATACGCCGCAAGATACATACAGGAAGGTTACACGACAGATCACTTCCATTTGTTGATACACAAGGATTCAAATGTCTAAGGCACGCAGCAATCAGAGGTTCCTCTCTTACGAGAACTTGCCTGCCTCACCATAGCGGCGGCTCCATTACTTAGCTCTCCACGTATTGGGCGGGCCCTCCCTCCTGTGCCTTAGTTCGACGACCCACTCTGTGATGTCCGCGACCGCCCGGCTTATTTCAGCCTGTTTACGGGAAATCTCAAGCTGGGTGCGCTCGATGTCCCGTTGACGACGTTCTATCATGAGGTTGAGCTCACGGTCAGACATAATATTGAAGTCTTGGGAGCGCTGTGCACCGATTTGATATGGGTTTGGAAGAGGGCGGGGAGGTGGAACGGTCGGAGGAAGAACAAGTCGGCAACGTTGGTATGGAAACTCGGCGGGCCCATTGCCAACGCAGAAGTGGTCAATCTCATCCCAGTCCTCGCGGGCATTAGTAAAACTGGAGCGTGCAGAGAGGGCGGGACTGCTGGACAACACGCTGCGAGGAGTAGGCGATGTCGATCGAGACGTTGGATTTCCTCTGGGCCAGCTGGGGACGATGACAGGAGATGGGGACGGAGGAGGAGAGGGCGTAGAGCGCTTGGACAACTCGGGTGAGAAGTAGCTTGTAGGACACCAAGTTTCCTTCGAGTTTGGAAGGTGCAGGGTTTGAAACAACACGGATAACGGCGGCTCGCTCGTTAGCTTTGGAGCGGGCGGCACCTGTGGACGGTCCTGTTGGCGGATGCGAGAGTTATTCCAGTTGAACGCCGGTTAGGTTGGCTGATGCACTTGCCTGTACTACAGTCCAGCCGGATCTCGATTTTCCCTTATCTGAGGGATTCATCGAGTTGTTTCCAACTACTGTCTTCCCTTGAAGTGCCACAGGCAGCGACGGATCATACACACGGGCTTCTAAGGATTTGCACTTCTTGTTCGCTTCCATGATAAGTTTTTCAAGGGAAGGAGAGGGCTCGACGGGCGTCAAACCCGCAGATTCTGTCTTGGAGTCAATGTCCTGAAGCGAAGCCTGCATGCAGTTGGAAAGAAGGCATGTTTCACAAGACTGTCCACACAATGGGTGGGGACATACCATGACAGAGCGCCAGCTCTCGAGCCACAGGTGGATCTCGCCCACCGTGTCGAAAATGTCGGGACACGACCTGGCGACTTCCTCCAGCCGCTCCCACAACGAGTGCCATTCTAATTCTAGTTCTTCTTGCTTGCCTGGAACGAGGTAGCTAAACTTCGGCATTTCGAAGGATGTTCTGGTAAGGATGTAGTGGGAGGGATACAGCAAGTCCCATGGCGCCCCTCAGTCCTTTTCATATCTAGGCGCTCAGCGCTGGTCACACAGCTTCTTTCTAAATGCGGAAATACTCCCTGTCAGAATAGGATTGATATTTGCAGTTGTTTGGTCGTCAGCCAACTGCTCGTGGCCAAATTTTCGTCTCCGGAGGTCGCTTTTGAAGGCGCGTTGCTTGCAGACGGGCCAAGACGTCGCGTTCAATCAGGGCGTAGAGAGTTCCCTGTGAAGAACCGACATAGATGCGGCATGTGGTATGTCTTTGTTAACCCTTGCGATGACCAGCTGACACTAATGGCCCTGTCCCAACAGCTAACTTATGTTACTTTGTCGCCGTATCTTCCGTGTGCACATTCCAAACTTCTCGTCAGTTGTACGACTCCAGGGAGCGCAAGCTTTGCAAGACGGAAGGCTCGCAGATGTCAAACTATATCTCAGACATGCCTGCAATAACAAGTGCATCGACAGCGACGACTCTTCCCCTACATGTCTTCAGAACCCGGTCCTGTCGTCAGCAAGTATACCTCTACCTCACGCTAGTAATCCCCTCCCCAAGCATGACCCTGAATTGCTCTCCACCATCCTGCGCGTCTCGCGGTACTCCGAACCGACGAAGACCATTAAAGAACTCAAGAACATCGAGGGCACCTCTGTCCTCGAAGAGAGCAAGTATAGTCCCTTCCAAGCATACACGCTTCTCCGCGCGCAAGATCCTAACCTTGCGGCTTATCTTCCAGTCGACGTTCTCTGTTGCATCGCGCAGGGCGCGGTTAAGCATGGATGTCAGGATATTGTGGATAGTATTACAGCAGACGTATTGGCCGAACGCCAGGATAATACCAGCTCTAGTAACACCCCTCCCAACTCACCCACACTTATTGCCGATGCTGATACTGATGCTGATGCTCCACTGGAAGCCACTGTTCGTGACAGCACCAACAGTGCCGATAGCAACTCTGACAGTACCCGTGACACATTTAATCTGCAAGACCGCGCCCACGTTGCAGCAGCACTTCTCTGCGTCTCGCCCCGCCATCCACGTTTGCTAGCGAAACGCACGGTTTTTGCACTTCTCACTCTCGTCAGCTCAGCGGACCAGATCACCTCGCTTCCCGTCAACGCCGCCTGCCACGCAATAAGGGTCGTCTTCGATGATGTTCAGCTGGACGCGTGTGCCCGAAATATCGTCGTGCTCGCCCTTCCTCGCTTCTTGGCATGGCTGAGGGCTTGGCAAGCACCGACAGGTGCCAAAGCAGTTTCCTACAGGCCATCCGAAACGATCCTCGCAGCGTATGGCGTGGTCCACAGACTCATCTTACTTGGAGATAAAGAACGAGCTTTTGACCTCTTTCGGGCTCTTGCGGAGAACCATCATATCCCTCCTGACTCGTTTAGCCACGTCGGTGTAGATGCCGATGTGGGGAGTAACGCGGGATCAACGACCAAACATGATTTCAGCATAATCATACGCGACGTCCTTACCCGTGCATGCTTTCATTGGGGCTGGCACCATCTAGGAGTTGAACTCATGGTTGCTATGATCGAGACTTACAATCAAGGAACGCAAACGGAAGATGGCAAGAAGTTGGTCTCAGGAACGCTTGGTCTCCTGCATACTGCTATCGAGTCATGTACTGCCGACCAGTTTCGACGCTGCGCCATCCTCATGTGCTCTCTGGTGCGCGATAGTTCCGATGTGATCATCCCAGAATCTACTGTCCGGCTATTCTATAATCGCGCGCGGTTGCACAGGGATGGCGTATCAGCAGAGATGTTCTACCGCTGTACGCAGTTACTCCAGATGCCCCTGAGGGTACAGTATCCGTCCCCCAGGGGTACGACATTCACGTGGCTGATGAACTATCTTTTGGAGGAGAAGCACAATATCCATCTTGCGCGGTCACTTGCGAAGCAGCTTGTGCAATTTCCTGTTCCTATCCCGCCACAAGAGCGCGCCACGCTGGTTTCCATGGTTGCGAAAAACGGTTTTGCGGAGTCTGCACGTGCGCTTTGGCAACGATATGCCGTGGGGAAGGATAATGGACTCGTGGTTGGTAATGCCGCGGCAATGGTCCGCGTGGTGTCTCTATTCGCCAGTCTCGTTTCGCGTACACAGGAGAAGTTGGAGACGCTCAGGACAACTAATGATACAGAGCAACAAAACGCCATTGTAACGACGGAGGCGAAACTAGCTGACATGTCGCAGTTTGCGCAGACGGTGCTACTTGCGTTCCACAAGTCCAAGGAACCACTGGACAAAGCGGCTCACCGTGACTTGAACGCACTGGCAAGGGGCTACTTTCTGCTTGGTAGGATGAGACAGGGGCTGCTACCATACCGTGCTCTGCTTCGGCGGAAAGAAATACCGGACCTTTACGACATCAACGTGGCACTTTCGGCTATTTCGCGACACTCGCCGCGGATGGCGGCAAACTTAGTCGAGCGGATGCTGGAAACCGGGTTGCATCCTGACGCGGTTACATTTGGTACGGTGATGCACCAGGCGCTGGTCCAAGGAGACCTGGAGCTTGCGGGCACGTTGGTGAAGTGGGCGCACGAGTACGGGTTGAAGGCACTGTCGGCGAAGACGATGGCAGCACTGATTCTTGCCAGTGTGAGCGACAGGGCGGAAAGTGCGGAGGCTTTGGAAGCCAACCTACGACACGTGTGGGAGATTGTTCAGGGAACGCCGCGAAGCAGTGTGGTACACACGCCGAATATAGGCGAGTGCTGCATCAGAGCATCCCTGCATGTCGGAAACGTACAGATGGCGTTTGACTTCTGGGATGAACTGGTTCGATGGAAAGCAGAGTGGGGTGACCATGAACAGATCCAGCTGCGACGGAGTATTGGCAGGATGGTGGAACAGCGCGTTCAGGAAGGGTCTCTTGTGACTGAGCGGGGGACGGAGATGCTCAGAGCACTTGGGCTCGGCGGTAGGGTGGGCTGATTTGATTTCATATCGTTCAATTCTTTTTATCCGCATTGTAGTTAGATTCGAACAGCAGAGCTAATGGCCAGCGGGATGTAGTATGTTACGTAATGAACCTTCCGGCGTTAGCGGCGTTTCACTCCAGGGACACCAGGCACACCGCCAAGTCAGCTGAGTCATCGAAGAAATAAAAATCCATGGAGAGATCTGTGAAAAAAAAAAAAAAAAAAAAAAAAAAAAAACAAAGGGTGAAGGAAAAAAGCGGCCTCACAGATCCGTTTTTGAAGATGGTTTACGGGGGATGAAAGCAGACAAATACCAGACGGGGACTCGAAAGACTCCCCGTTCGCCGAGACTCCTCCGACAATCGATCAGAAAGAGGACAGACGGATTATTATGATGACCACGTCGATCGCAGGAGGGACCAAGTTGTCCAAATCAGGACCATCCCCCGGACTGACCCCACCCATTCAGAGCAACAAAGCCAGGTGAGTGTGCGGCCGCCCATCGTTTCTCCGCAGTCTTTGGTTTCGTCGTCTCCCTACGTATCGATATTATTAAACCGCCGACTAGAAGATCGTCATGTCAATTCGTTCTACCGTCTTTCTCTTATTTGCAAGCATACTGACAAGCGTCTTCTTATAATCCTACAGGCGGCAATCACAGAGTAAGTCATCGTGACAGTTTCTCAGCCAACCCGCTCGATCCTCGGAAAATTCTCGTTAAATATTATCTCCATCCAGGCTGTGATGCTTGCAGAGCCCGCAAAGTGCGCTGTGCGAAAGAAACTCAAGACCAAAAACAACCTTGCAAACACTGTTCGACCCTGGGTATACCGTGCACGTATGACTACCGGCCTAAGAAACGAGGCCCCCCAAACCTGTGCGTATGTTCTACGTAGAGTTTATCCGAACTCTCAGATCCCAGGCTTCGCCCAGCTATCTGCGCAGACTACAGCAGGCCCAAGCTGACGGAACGGCCTCCGGCGTTTCCGCACGACGCCAAGATGATGGCTCTTCAAACTCATCTATTCCTCCTTTATCTCAAACTCTTGCCAGTTCATCTCAACCCAGCGTGACCCCTTCTCATCCTGCCCAAGGTCAGCTTGCTGTCAACGAACCCTCCATGGCTGCCGCTATGTTATTATCAAATATACCCCCTCAATATTCTACTTCTACGGATACCTCATCGGATCCCTACCACTCAGTAGTTTCGCTTGCTTCACAAGGTTCCTACGGTGGATCGTTTCCCGGCGATCACCCTGATGGCCATTTGAAAGCGGGATATGTTGCCCACCATCAGCATCACCTCTCATCACCGGTCGCGTTCCTCCCCCCAAACATCCTCCCTCCCCTCTCGTACTACTGCAGACCTCGTCGCCTTGAAGACATCGCACCGCGAGACACGATCTTTCTCATCATCGCACTCTTTTTTGACTTCGTGTACCCGCTCACTCCGTGCGTACACAAGCCCTCATTCATGGCAGACTTGCATGCACATCGCGAGGAACGTGACCCGCTCTTCTTCGCACTTGTCATGTCGACCGTCGCGTCTACCCTCGTGCAGGTGTCTAGATCTTATGTGCCGATGGAAAGATCGACGGTGAAGAAGCTTGCAAGGACATGTTTCGAGGCAAGCAGGCACATCACAGTTGCGTCGTATGACCCTCCGTCGTCGACGCATGTTGTAATCCGATACTTGTGAGTCGTTCCTTCTAGTAATGTCAGGGGAGTTGGCAGTGACATCTACGAAGCGATTGCTGTTATCACTTTTGCTCAGGGAGCGACGCAACGCAGCATGCGACCTATGGTGAGGCGGCACACATCGCTGTCACCCTCCGCATGCACGAAGAGGCCTCGTATGAGGGGCTCGACCCGATTGAATCGGAAGTTCGACGAAGGGCATTCTGGTTGCTTTTTGGTGGTACGTGTCCTTGTATTTTTCTCGCCCATCCCGTCCGTCACCAGCGCCTTGATCCAAGATACGACTATCGCCTAACGCCTTTTTGTCGCCAGCTGACAAATCGATGGCGATCCTTCTCGGACGACCAGTATGTTTCCGCCACGAAGACTGCACGGTGCACTTCCCAAGGGAGATTGATGACGAGTAGTACGTACCTCACCACGTACTCCCCACACAATTTACAGAAGACGTCGCCGCGTATGTGTATCGTAGCATTACATGTAATGCGTACCTCCCCCAGCCTCAAGGCAAAACCTCGATTATCTCTGGGCTGAATTATATTTCCCGGATCTTTGCGTTGCTTGGCGATATCCTTGTTCGAGTACGTGTCGACAAGCGCTCACCTCCGCTTGGTCAGTTCGCTACAGCTCGCCTCGAGGAAGTGCAATCCCTACACGCAAAAATACTCGACACTCTTGCGCACGTTCCTGAACCACTACAACTGAAGAGGCGCTTGCCAGCTGGTTACGTTCCCACTGGAGGCATGGTTGGAGTGAGGGACAGCATTGGCACACCAGGTATCGGGGAGTACCAGTTTGGTACTGGGTTCAGACAGGCGACATTGGGCGAGGTCAAAGATTTCTTTTATAACCCTAAAGCATCTCGCGCAAATGCGCTCAACTCCTTCCTGGTGCAGCAAGCAAACCTGTACGTGACACAAGTGGGTATTACTGTTACAAGAGTGCTGTAAAAATCGACGCTGATTGACCGGCGATCACAGCAACTTGTCCGATTCGTGATCGAACAATACCGGGACGAGCTCATTACCATCATGCATGGGAGTATTGATGAACGTCAGATGATGGAGGACAGGGAAGCCGTTGCGAGCGATTTGCTGGATATCCTTCGTAGGTGGGTTTTGTTCTTGCAGTTTGTAACCCTCGTTCCTGACGACTTTTCTTCCTGCTCAGTATACCTATCCAATCGATCGCGACTAACGGTCCGTCATTGGTTAGCCTAATTCCTTGCATTATTCACTGTTAGCGTGTCTCATGCCCTGAAACCCACAGGTTCATAAAGTGCGGTTTGTAGCGTCGACATTACTGGATGCGGTTGGGAAGGCACATTCAGCACCTGGGTCTGCTGAGCGTGCCCATGCATACTTATGTGAGGTCTTCCTCGTCCCTTTGGTTTCCCTCCTAATCTTTTTGGTGAAGTGGATTTCCTTTCAATCCTCTCGGAGATTGAGAAGAACTACATGTGAGTCATATCTGCGGGTCTTCGACTGCTGCTGATACGATGGATAGGCTCGAGGATGACCCGAGTGGAGAGAGCGCAAGATGACTCCACAGTTTCCGGTAATACCACTTATATATTGGTTCAGCCCATCCCCTACCTGGGGTCAGTATCACGTTTAATACCAAGTTCGGATTCGATATTAGTTGCTTATGTTACTGCTTCTATCCATAAATTCCGGTTTCCCGCTGTGTCATGGTTCTCATATTCCCTTAGCATCCCCCCCACCCCACGTCAGTGATAGAGTAACCAAGACCTTGCTTTAGATTCCCTAATCTGTTTATCTATGTATCCGTAGTTTCGCAGTTCTGGGTTATGAACGTTCATTCTCGTTGTGCAATTATTGTGGCACGATGTTGTGGCCGAGAGTGCCAGTGACTCGTGTTGTATGGTTCATGATCTAAGGAGTGTACAAAGGTCAAAATTGGTTGTCGAATACTCGTTCACATGAAATGCTATTCTAGAGACTATGATCCGCACAAACATCGATCGTTGAATGGATATCGTTACAAATAACGTACCCATTTCCGGACGTCTGATCGGGAGCTCAGAAGAGTGAGGTTGACCTAGGAAGAAATTCACACCTGAAGGCCTGAAGCTGAATTTTGTGGCTGGTAGTATGTGGTCGCCTCATCCCAAATCATGATCCTGATTGGAAATACTCCTGTATGACGTCTAAGTAGGGATGGCCTGGCACTGCCACCATCGCGTACGCGCCTGAAGGCATTCTTTCGAAGGGACTGTCAAGGTGACATTATCAGGCCGTTGAACGATACACTGGCACTTTTCTACCAGCTGCATTACGATGTCGATGTCTGTCACAGCGTTTAAGAGCGGGGCCAAAGGTAACCCCGTGCAAATCACCGAAGGTAAGCCTTCTTCACCGAAGCTCGCGCTTTCTACCATTGCTAAGAAGTATTGTAGACGAGGCTGCAGTGTACGACCGGCAGATACGCTTATGGGGACTTGAGGCCCAACAACGGTATGCTTCTACCTCACATCTCCTGGTTCTCGCCACGCCTTACGGAGGCTACCCATACCTTTGCATGGTCCTGGTTCCCCGTCGAAACTGACTGGAATGGAATGCTACCCGCAGGATGCGCAACGCCACCATCTTGATCGTGCGACTACGTGGGACAGCGACGGAAGTCATTAAGAATATTGTCCTCGCTGGAATTGGGAAGCTTGTTCTCGTTGATTCTGACGAAGTCACGTATGAGGACCTGGGGGCGGGATTTCTCTTCCGGGAAGAGGACGTTGGAAAGAAGGTACGTGTGCGTTATGGTTCGTACGAGCCCTCCGCTTCTCATGCTTGTCCATGTGTCATACTTATCGGTAATGCCGGTGCCTTTGCTACCCTCTCATATGACAGAAAGTCGAAGCCGCCAAGGCTCGGATAGAGAGCCTCAACCCTTTGGTGACAGTACAGACGATGAAGCACCACACGCTTTTGGAACGGGAGTCGCTGGATGCGTTAGTCATGAGTGTTGACCTGGTGTGTGTCACAGACTGGCATCGCGAAGGATTGGTAAGTGAGTTGCTTGATAGATCCCGCCCGCTGCAGACATGGGAGCTGACGTCGACGGTGTTCGAGATCCGGATAAATGAAGTCTGTCGGCGATTCGGCAGGCCATTCTATGCTGGAGGGACGTTCGGTCTATTGGGATACATATTTTGTGACCTGCTCAAGCATGAATACATTGCACCGTAAGTAGTCTCTTTCTGGCACAAGACCATTCGGGCGGTGATGTGTTGACTGCGGTTTCCATTCCAACCGCACACGTGGCAGTGATCGTTCAGCTCAAGGTGACGCACCGAGAAGCGTGAAAGCAAGCCAGATATATTCACCGCTACATATGGCGCTTCGTCATCAATGGTCAGGTCTGACGAAGAGGCAGACAAAGGAGCTCAACCCGGCTGCTGTGTACGCTATACTTGGTACGTACATCACATTGTAGATTGTTTCCAACTCAGTTCTCTCTAGCACTTTGGGAATATCAAAAAATAAAAGATGGGAAGGTCCCTGACAGCGTTGACGCCGCGCCGGAACTACTCTCCATTGCCAATGCAACGCTAACGGAGGCTGAAGTGAACCCGCAAGTCCTCTCAACCATGCCCTCGGAATTGATCGAGTACGGTTTTTTATTATTATTTAATCGTGACCAAGGCAGGAATGTTAATGCGATGTTTACAGATCTGCCTGTACGTCTGCTGCGCATGAATTTTCGCCCGTCTGTGCGGTGGTAGGAGGGCTATTGGCGCAGGATATTCTGAAGGCGCTTGCTGCCCGTGAGGCCCCAATAGCCAACTTCTTTGTCTTCGATGGCAACTCGGGGAGTGGCACTGTAGTTAGGATGAACATGTAGTTCCATGGTTTGCCAGAATACCACATAGTTGCAGGAGATACATATCGGTCGACCGTGAGAAAGAAGAGAGCGCAGGCTCAATTTGAGTGAAAGGCGTGTGGCTGCTGCCAGTGACAGGCTGTGTGTGAAGTTTCCGTGTGTTGTCGTCGTGCGTACCAGCGGCGGTCGTTTGTGCCTCCCCCATCTCACACTCCTAACCAGGTCCTATGCAATCCCAACAACGCCGTCCACCACCCAGCGCCCAAGACTATTACGCAGTTCCTCAGAGCCCGCAGGCACCGAACATGCAAAACTCACACCCATCCTACAACACATCGAGACCTCCTGGGAGGACATCCTCACGCAGTAGCGTGCAGATACAGACTGGAAGAGGTGCGATTGCTCAGGGAGTTGCAAGCGGTGTGATTGGCGCTGGATACGGTCCCTACTCAGTCAGTATAGCAATTCCTCCTCAACTTCTCGCTGCCGTTGACCAAAAAAAAACAATAATAGTACAATCCAAATTCAGTGCGCGAGGGCGCATTTAACAATGGATCACGGTTTAGTGCTGCCCCCTCCGAGGTATCATCGGTAACAGGAGGCGAGAAAATGCCCAGCAGTAGCGTAGCAGGAAACTCGTCGACGGTGCCTCCTTATGCCTGGGACACAAAGGACCCAGACCTCGACGACGCGTTGCACAATCCAGATCCAGCACATGATGCAGCACTGGACAACTCGTTTACCTTGTGTTCTGCACGTGGTTGGGCCAACGTCGGCACATTGTTCGTCCTTGTCGTTGGTCTCATAACGCTATTCGCCGGGTACCCGATAATACACTATTTTACGACAAATAGTCCGACGACCAGTGGCTTTAACTTGGGAGGAATCAACGTGACGGGACAAGTTCCCTCCCTGCCTGGGCTGCCTAGCTTGATCGACGCTGATACCCCATCGTCAGCAATGTATCGGACGGGTAGTGACGGTAACACGTATCAACTCGTATTCAGTGATGAATTCAATACCGATGGACGCACCTTTTGGCCCGGTGATGATCCGTTTTGGGAGGCAGAAAACCTCCACTACTGGTAAGTCATTCGGGCTGGGTGGGCATGCGCGTGCAGCAGTGAAAGATTTGTTCCTTGTCAGGCCTACGGGTGACTTGGAGTGGTATTACCCCTCAGTGCGTTATCGCGCTTTCTGTAAATCCTGTTCACATCACTCATTGATGGTTCAAGGCTGTTACCACTCAGAATGGGAAACTAACGATCACGATGACGGAACAACCCATGAACAATTTGAATTTTGTCAGCGGTACGTAGCCACCATCAACACCTCAGCGAAATTTAGAAGACTGATGCGTGTGGTCTAGGTATGCTCACGTCGTGGAACAAGTTTTGTTTCACGACAGGGTATATCGAGGTCAGCATGAGCATGCCAGGATCTCCTCTTGCTCCAGGCTTGTGGCCTGGTAAGTCTATCATCGTTCTTGGTTCCATCTTGCTCAGTTTATGGGATAGGTGCGTGGACGATGGGTAACTTGGTAAGTCGTCCACGAGGAGGATGTACTTCGCTGTAACTTCATTTCGCTAGGGTCGTGCAGGATACGGTGGGACGACGGAGGGTTTGTGACGTTTGATTCTCTACGACCTTTAACTAATTTGTTATATAGGCACCTGGCCTTACAGCTATACTGCGTGCGATGTAGGAACGCTTCCGAACCAAACTCTAAATGGTGCTCCTGCAGCAGCTGTCACTGGAGCACCCGACGGTGGACCATTGAGCTACCAGCCCGGTCAACGTCTCTCCTCGTGTACATGCCCAGGTGGTGACCATCCCGGGCCCAGTGTGTCGGTTGGCCGTGGTGTGCCCGAAATCGATATCCTTGAAACCCAGGTCGATGTCTCTGTCTTCCAGGGCCAGGTATCTCAGAGTTTCCAGACGGCGCCGTATGACTACCTGTACCAGTTCAACAACGCCTCACCTGCTACCACGATCAACGACACTTCTATAACTCAACTCAACACCTACGTCGGTGGTCTCTACCAGCAAGCGTTGTCTGCCGTGTCGTACATAAATAGTCAGAATTACGCGGGACAGGGCTACGCCACCTATGGCTTCGAATGGTGGTCGAATCCAAGTGATCGTCCTTCGGGCTATATCACTTGGTATAGCGAGAGTGCCCAGACATGGAAGATTACTCCGAATTCGATTGAAGCAGACTCGACTGTGCAGATTAGTGACCGCTTAATCCCGGAGGAACCGATGGTGGGTAGTAAGAGAGCGTTGATCGGTTATGACTTGGGTACTGATGCACTCTTTTGTGCAGTACATAGTCCTCAATTTGGGCATGGCCCGTACGTCAACTTTATTCTTAGATATGATTTCCCCCCCTCTGACGGTCTTTCAGCATCGTTCCAGGAACAGGACTTCATGCACCTTCAGTTCCCCACTACAATGTACGTTGATTACGTGCGCGTGTATCAACGGGAAGGACTTCAGAATGCCATTGGCTGCGATCCTCCAGGCTATCCTACTGCAAATTATATCAATGCGTAAGTATATAGCGCCACCATTTTCAACCCCGTAGAACCGTCACTGAACCTGGTGTTGACATAGGCATCTCAATGCATACTCCGATCCGAATATCACGACGTGGGCTCAAGGCGGATACCAATTCCCTTCGAATAAGCTGGTTGACACGTGTTGACCACTTGCCTGCGTCCTTTCCTTAATGTCACCCACAGCCCACTATCTATCCAACACTTCGGTTGCTTGTGTTGTGTTGCTTATCACCTACATCCTTTCATGCTCGCGCATCTTGAGGGACACTTCTTGCATACTGTACGATTTTTTTTACTATCGGCCAGACTCTCCTTTACCTTCCCTCATCGCTACCGATCGAGCATCTGCTGGAACGCCATCATTCCTATTTTTTCCCACTCATTCCCTTGCAGTCACTTGCAGATTCTGGCATCCTTAAAAGCTGGAACTTGCAAGTGCCATGCACCTATTAACGAGTTGCAACGCTTGTAACTCGAATACTTGAACAATTCACGTACACACATTAGGTTTACCCAGCCTAGTCGATTGCAAGGTGGGTGGAGTGCTTTCCGAAGGGCTTGTACTGCATGCTTGTTTGGTATGCCCAACACGTTCGAGCCACAATTGTGCATATGTACATACCAAGTACATACCGCAGATCTTCTTCACTGTATTGCCTAGGAGCTCGATGAAAGACTTAGAAATGCCAACGGCCTGGTGGTCGGACCGCTACTCCATGGTGGGTGGCGGCAAGGGGGGTGAGATCTTGAGACGTGGTTGCCTGTTTAGGCAAGAATATACCGCCGCCACTTCGAAGTCTGGCAGTGGACGCGGCACACATACTCGTCTCGCCGCCAACTGCACCAACTTCACCACCGCTGTGAATTTCTTCCAGAAAAAAAAAGCTTGAACTACTTTCAACTCCACTTCACCACTATATCTCTTTCATGACACTTCCCCAGAGCAACCGGGAATACGGCACAAAGGAGTACTGGCAAGTACTTCACACTCTCCAACGCGATCACATGATAATCGGGTCTGGGGGTGCGTACGTAGGAATTCGAGGTATACGGAGTGAGTATCATGACCATAAAGCATGCCTCCAAGATTACTAACGTGGGGACTGTATACTTTCATTAAAATAAAATGAAAATGAAACTGACATGACGGTACTACTATCACTTTAGTGAAACCCCAGACGACACGTTCGACTGGTTCAAATCCTACGAAGATCTTGCAGACGATATTCGTACCCTCATCCCGGACAATTCAGCCAGGATACTGATGCTAGGATGTGGAAATTCCAAGTTTTCGGAAGATGTACGTATATTCATCTATGGTATGTCTTGGATGATCCACTGACGGAGGACTATATGTAGATGTGGGACGACGGGTACAAGAACATTGTCAACGTGGATGTTGGTACCCCTCTAAGCTTGAGGTATTCGTTTCTGGATTCGAGTACTAACTATTCTGGGTATCCAAACCTCATAAGTATTCTGCTGTCGTGATCGAGAGGATGCAGGCACGAAATAGTAAAACAAGGCACGAGATGCAATGTAAGGTCTTTTTTTTAAATCCTTAGTTTCAGCTACGTCTCTTTGCTCACAAACGAACGGTGCCGATTTTTTTCCACATTAATGACAATGGTCCATACAGGGCATGAAATGGACGTGCGTTCACTGACGTTTCCCGACTCCGCCTTTGATGTTGCCATTGACAAAGGTATACTTTTGTAACCCCCGCACGTGCTTCGTGATCACCTCTAAAATTCCTTGTCAGGCACCATGGATGCTATGATGACGTCTTCCTCCGATGTCTGGGTAAGTTTATCATTGTGTAAACCACCGGTGTACAGCAAGCACCCCTGGTAAGGGTTTCTCTGACTCTTACACAGAACCCACCCGAGCAGGTTGTCAACGATTGTGTAGCAGAAGTATCGGAGGTACTGCGGTAAAGATATCCTGCCGCATTTCGTTATAGAAGACAGGAACTGACAAAGTGCCGCTGTGGTGCTTTTTGCTCGCGCATTGTCTGGTACCCAGCGTTCTACGAGCGACGGGATCCTTTATCTACATTACGTTCGGCCAACCCCACTTCCGAAAGCGGTTTCTGACGGGTGAGCACGTTCCAAATACGAGGTTAGAAATCAAGACGCTAGGAGAAGCATTTCATTACTTCATGTATGTCCTTCGGAAGGGGAGTTAAGAATCCGGTCATGTTACATATATGCACTATCATCATTTCGAACGTCCCATCATAGGTCCGCTGCATCCCATACTGAGACTCATTAACCCTTTATGCAGCATGTGAACTACACGTAAGAGCCGGAGTGCTCGGTGCTCCCCCCGAACATAGGATCTCCCTCTCCTTTTTGTTTACTTCTGGGAACGCACTGTCCATAAAGCTCAGCCCAACATTCGAACACTCATACAAGTGCTCGAACGTATTTTCGGTATCCACCAAGCTAATGCTCCCATCGTTCAAGCCCGCCAAATCGATCGGCCTAACTTGGAGTTTAACCTTTGGAAATATCCCACAGGGAATGAAAGAACGAATGAGGACGCGAGGCGATGCTGACTTGCGTGCCAGTTCAATCATGTCACACCATTTGGCGTGCAGTACCATGTCGCAACCACAAGTCGGGGTCTGCGTCGTTTCAGTCACGGGTTCGATAGTATGGCATGATGGCCACTCCGTGTAGTCAGAATGAATAGCGACGAGAACACCCGGGTTTGCAACCACCAGTTCTTGGATTTTTGGTTGGAGCCAGGCGAAGTCACTGAGGATAATGGCGTCGAAGAGACGGCGGTCCTCTGAGGATATGTGTGTGATAGCACCATCTGGAAGCCGATTGCACTTAAAAAAAGATGACAGGTTGCAGAAAGCAAGTGGACTCACGAGCACGTCGTTTCTGGATGGTATTACAGTAGCTTTGGTGTCTCCCATGGTTCCAATCGAAACTTTGGCATTCCTTGCTGCAATAGTAAACCTGGAGGCAACCCGTGCATTGCTTAAACTCTCCAGCGGGTCGCGATTTACCACACTAAACGGTGATGTGACATGATTTGGTCAATCAACCGAAATATCAAGGATATGGTGAGATTAATACCTTCACGTTTTGACACGAATAAGTGAATGTGTCATCCCCCGCCAGAAGCGGCAACCGCAAACGAACTGCACCATCGAAATCTCCCCATGCCGCCCACAGCAGGGTGTGTGTTTCGAGTGTTTCTGGCAAACCGGCAGCTTCGATGTCTCTGTGAGCCTTTGCCAACAGTTCTAGCACGGGGCGGTGTATAGAGTATTTGGGGACAATCTCCCCATAAAGCTGATGCAATGGCTCCCAATCATCTGGGTCTGGCAGGTGGTTGATCCAGGGCTCAACAAGGAGAAGCGCCTCCATGAGTCCCGCTTTAATTACTTGCGTGATCCATGTCAGTCCGTCTCCGACTTCCACATAAGAGCGAATATACCAGCAGGCATAGGACAATGCCTTTGCCACGAGAGGCGCGTCAGAGGAATGTTCGGAGCGAACGAGAGAGAAGATCAGAGAGACCACTGTCACCATAGAGTCCTGCTTGAGCATGGGCGTACAGACAGATTCCTTGATGGAGAATGTTGTCATCAGATGGATATCGCAGATGATGCGGTCGTAATCCATGGGGACCTGTGCGATGTCGTGCCTAAGATGAGCCAGAGCAGTCGATGCAAGCGAGGCTCCGTCGTTATCGAAGGGAGCAACAAGATCATCCCAGCTCCAACTTTCGGTGTTCACGAAGTTAGCCTGCCAGCAGTCCAAGATGCCTGGCGTGCAGTAAACGGGGGGCGCCTCATCTTTACTGTCACTGCAACAACTAAAATGGTGGTCTTCTACTTCTAGGCGCCACAGAGAGAGCAGCGTGTAGAGAGCTCCTGGAGATTGAAATATTATCGGTACGATTGGTCGTAAATCCGTGTGCTGAATAAGGCCGATGAAGTCGACGATAGATCGTTTCGTGCGCACGCGAAACGCAACGTCGATGCAGTTTCGATCCACGTAGTCGTTCTTGAGATACACAATCCATTCAAGAATGGAAGGCCAATAATTCAACAGCGCATTGCAAGTTTCTTTTGCTTGGGCTTCTTGTAAGGCGCCCTCGGGCACGATGCAAGACAGACTTCTGAGTGTCATGACCTGTAAAGTCGGGTGGACGTCATGGTCCTTGTCATTTTCTTCCTTTGCACGCTGCAGATGTACAGAACCGAAAACCTCATAGAAAGCCGTTGTTATCTGTTTGAACTGGGCAAAATCGCACTTGTCCCGAAGGACCATAAGCGTGAGAGTAGAAACCGCTTGCACGGAGCCTCTGGCAAGCTCGTCAATGGCCGTCTATAAAGAACTTAACACAGGACGTAAAACCCAAGCCGGACGTGAAGTCTTACCTCGACCGCTGCATCGGCTACGGGCATATTAAGCAGTTTAGGGACCGATGACAGCCAAGGATGCACGTCAGTAAGGAGTATGGAGTCAACTTGGAGCACGCCCTCCACCTTTAGGGACGCCATTTTATATTCCGCTTAGCCTGCAATACGGTGGGTCTTGTGCTGAGTGCATGTTGCATTGGCTATCCCACCCAGGCCCAGCTGACTCCCATTTCTATCCACGTGAACCGCGAAAGGAGTCCCACCACTTGCTATAGACGGCTCGTCCAGATGTCCATCGATCTTACCCTGGAACGGGTCCACATTCTAGCCTCTCAGTTTTCGTATACGCGACCCTCAATACACGTTACAGGGACCAACGGAAAGGGTAGTGTGACGTGCTTGCTTACATCCATTCTTCGGGCCTCGTCCTTCAAGGTCGGAAAGTTCAACAGCCCTCATCTCATTTCTATTTACGATTGCATTACTATCAACGACCAACCTGTCACCCCGGAACTGTATCACGAATGTAGAACACAGATCGAACAGGCTAACGAGCGGATCAACGCCAGTGCCAGCAGCTTCGAGTTGTTGACTGTGACTGCGCTGTTGGTCTTCGAGAGGGTAGCGGTCGACATTGCGATTGTAGAGGTCGGTATGGGTGGTCGATTGGACGCAACGAACGTTATGCCAGACCAATGTATCTTGGTCTCTGCCTTGACCACAGTAGATCTGGACCATCAAGCATTTCTCGGTGAAACGGTCGACTTGATTGCCCGGGAGAAAGCTGCTATCGCACGTCAGGGAAAACCCTTTATCTTGGGTCATCAGAAGCATTCATCGGTCGGGTCGGCCGCAGAGGAAGTCGTCCTTCAACGAGGAGGAACTTTCATGCGCAGTACACCCGTACAACCTGCCGGAGGCGATAATCTATCCATCTCGCTTTCATCAGTGCCGTTCATCCCGCCACGTGGACAACATATCGAATATACGTCAGATGCGTTCGGTTCTCCGATCCGGGCCATGCTGCCGCTGCACGGAGCACATCAGCTCCATAACTTGTCGCTGGCTTTGACTATTATCTCGACCTTGTTAACAGATTCTTCCTGCTGCGCCGCACTTCCACCACAACTACTGCACGCGATCACCACGGAGACCGTCCGTGCAGGAATAGAATGTGCTTCATGGCCAGGAAGACTATCCTTCCATACCATGCCGCGTCCTGTCACTCCTGGATCAACCAGGAATCCCTTAGTCTTACTCGTCGACGGAGCTCACAATCCGGCTTCCTCCGAAGCACTCGCTTCTTACATATCTCTCATTACTCCGTACGTCCGGTCACCCTCCAGGATGCTGCATATCACGTATATCCTTGCGCTTTCCCATTCGCCACCTAAAACACCTGAGCAGACCGTGTTCCCGCTGCTACCTCCACGCGGTCGAACAGGAAATCCTGTGACAGTGAGCATTGCTGTACTGCGGTTTCATCCTCCGGATGGAATGCCGTGGGTAAAGTCTATTGCCCCTTCCAAGTTACGAGCAGCTGTGCTGAGTCTCGTTACGAATGCAAATGTGTGGGCTGCGGACGACGATGAGCTTGTAGATAACCAGCTGCAGCGGGCCCTTGAGTGGACCGAACTTCAGGCAGCTCAAACCCAGGATGAGGGTGGAGAACACCTTGCGGTGCTTGCTGGGAGTTTGTATTTGGTAGCAGACTTTTATCGTCTGATGAAACAACTCGAGGCACCAAATTTCGCGGTGTAACTTCGGCTTCAGCAGTTGGTTTATTTATTCAAACAAGCGGTGCCTCCTGTTAAAATTGGGCGGAAGCTCTTGTCGGTAGTGAAGTACAGTATGGTTACTTGTCGACGGCAGCGATGACTAAGCATGCTTCAGCAAGTCGACATCTAGGCAAGTCAACATACTCACATGCTGCATGCGTGAATCCACCACAGCTGGCCACAGTATTTTGAGACCGAACGACTCGGCGAGCAGTCACGTATCTTTGGTTTTGATCGGTGAGCATTTGGTTGTCTCTATGACTGGTCCAGATATTGGTTCAGCTGCACGAACCAAACTGGCTGTGATGCATGGCGCGACCGTTACCGAGGCGTCATCCAACTATAGGGACGCCTCCAATGGGTAGGTGATTCCTTTGCAAACCTTCCGCTTCATCCTGGTCATTCAGCTCTTATAGCACGCTTTGGAGAGAAAAACCTACACCAATACCGATACCAGGCCGCGTGAGCTCGTACCAAACATCTCTGTCATTCACTTGGCTCACATTTCTTACTGCAGCATTTCTCCGGGAACAACTCTGCCCGGGACGGTTCCTCCGGGAACAAGAACCCGTATCAATTTACCAACAATCTCAATAAACCGAGGGGTAATCCAGTCAGATCCCGGACTGTGCTGGCTACGGCTAGGAATCTGAGTCCCACTGATCGGCGTCCGTCGAAGCGCCCAAAGTTAGGCTCTCTCAATGGCCCCCCGACCACTAGCCCTTACTTTTGTGGAGCCACAACCAACGGGCAGGGTCCCTCATCCGCTTGCACTTCCTTCCACGCTCACGACTCAGAACCTGAAGTCCAGGAGGTTAGGGACCCTCTTGCTGGGCAAGGGAGGCGTACCGGAATGGACGACGGGGAGATAATCATCGTGGACGGTCGCTCCGACGATGTTGGATGGCCTGTGGCACGTGCTGGTGCTGCTAGCGTCCATGACCGATCATCTCCGGACCCGATTCTCATGACCTCTACTCCCAAGCTGCGAAAACATGCATTCGAAACCCACCCAGGGCAGCTAGGTGCAGCTTTTCTGGACAAGGGAAAGCGTCGGGAATCAGATTTTCGCAAACCAGTACCCGCTTCAGAGGAGGAGTCAGAAGACGGTATTGAGTCGTGGACTTTTGATCACCCAAGAACCTCTCCTATGAGATCACCAGTTATTCCAAATGGAATTGTTCAACAGCGTCGACGCGCGTTGGAAGGGTCGGCAGCCTCGAAATCCGCTCGGCCTCATGGTGATGTACCCGCCCTGAACTTGTTGGCTCTACCAAACAGTGGACCCAGGATTGCACAGCAGATGCGACGCAAGGACGAGGTAAGAGTGTACCTCATGATTATCCCGAGCACAAGGTGGATGAGTATCTACTGGTTTCCAGGGTGTTGATCGCGTTGGGACGTCGTCCTCAGGCCTGATAGATTCCAGAAAGAAGAGGGATTCAAAGATATCTCTTCCTCTCGAGGTTTGGTATCTAGGTCACCGAGAATTTCCACGGGAGGGCGAAGTGCCCCACAAGCTCACTTATAACGACCATACCAAGGTGTTGTCTCTTTCTTTTGGACGGCCGGTTCGCAAAATCGAGGTCAAGCTGGATAGAGGAGTTGATATGATCAAGGTAACGTCGAGTGTTTGTTCCGGAAGTTTATTTTCATAAAAGTCATCGAGGTCACCAATGACGATAAGAATCCTCTCAAAGGAAATCCTGTGATAGAGCTTACTACCATCAAAGGGGGGCAGTGGAAACGTTGGGAAGACGAGTTTAGTGATCAGTTTGAGGGAGGTGTGTCGCCGTTTCTTTGGCTCAGCGACAATGAATGATATATTGATTAATTCTGTACCGAAGGAGGGTTGCGGCGACGCGGGCTAGTAACTTTGGTTTTTTCAACTAACCTTGCGAACTGGAACGATACGGTGTACCAACAGTTTGTCAATTATCTGAAGAGAGTCTGCCGTCGTCACGAGGTGGTAAGGTAGGAAATGTTAAAACTATCAGTACTTCCGACTCATTTTTCGCAGGCCGAGCGGAGGAGACTCTATCTGGTGTGAAGCAAAAAAGTTCGCGGAAATGAGCGCTCAAAACTCAAAGAGTAGAAGCCATGAAACGAGCCGGGTATCTTCGATCGCAGAGCGCTCTTCGACACCGAGTTCATCTTCTGCCAGAACGAGGATTTCAGCTCACAGTTCGTAAGTGTTCCAGAGTACATTCGGAGTATCCCTACGATTTGCGTGTAGGAAGCTGCCAGATTCTAAAGCAAGTCAGCGCGAACTTCGTCGTTCCACACGGCAAATTATCGCTCAGAGTGCCAAGTTGACGCCGCCCCCTGCACCTCAATCCACTGTAGAACAAGATGAACTGTGAGTACCTCCTCTCGCTCGTGCATGTGTTTGTGAATATATGCTTTTGAAGAGTCCTGATGTACCCCCCTGGTGGGCCGGGAGCGCTCAACATCATGCGCAGCGACCTGAAGCGTTTAGAACCCGAAGAATACTTAAATGATACCCTCATAGAGTTTGGGCTGAAGTAGGACTTCCTCACATAATGCAGTACTTTGTGAAGCTAACACCATTCCATAGGCTTTGGCTCAGTGAACTTCGAGAGAAGGATCCATTACTTGCGGATCAAATACACGTCTTCAGTTCATTTTTCTACAAGAAACTCAACACGAAAAAGTACGACAATGCATCCCGTTGCACGTTACAGAGTGCTCATTTCGTATAGTGTTGAAGAAGGGTTCCAAAGTGTGAGGAAGTGGACTGCCAAGGTCGACTTGTTCTCGAAGAAATACATCATCGTGCCTATTAACGAGAAGTGAGTCATCGTCTTTCCTCGCTGCTCTATTCACCTCATGATATCCCCAGCCTGCACTGGTATCTTGCTATTATATACGAACCAGGTCATGTGTTGGAACCACCGCTGGGAGCACCGCTGTCGGCACAGGCTCGTCTGACACGCAATCGGAAGAAGGAGCGGATCAAAGTTGATGCTAAGACAGAACGCCCTGAGTCTCGGTCTGAGGCTCAAGGTTCGTCAACATCCAGCGTGCAAGAAGACGAGAACGTGTTGACATCGAAGGTAGCGACCCGGCCTCCGACACCAAACGTGACTCAAAATGTCGACATGGAAGATATAGATATGATTGATGCATCAGCTAATATAGTCCATTCCGATTTTAAGCTAGCGAAGCCGCCCTCAGGATCCAGCGGTCGTGCGCCTAGCGAATTGATGCACCCAAGTTCGCCAATTCGCGGAGTTGCCATGGACGTGGACGTTGTGGAGTCTTCCGCTGGACGACCAGCATTACCATCTCCCACTCCATCTGACCGATTGCTCGAACCGCAATCCGGTATTCCAGCTTCCAGCTTCTACGGGCCATTCACCTCCAAGAAAGGAGGGAAAAAGCTTGTTGCTGCTGACAAGTCTGTCGTCATTTTGGATAGCGAGGATGAGAACGACAAGCGTCAAGAGGCTGAAGTAGATAATATGCTGAGAGAAGAGCAGTCAGAGTCATCACGGCGCCCGTCCCAGTACGCGTTTCTTCATAAATCTTGCTAAATACTCGTGCTGAACGGTGATCAGGACTTATATTTTCACTCTTGATTCGCTTGGGTCCAGGCATACGCAAGTCGTCAAGGTCTTGAAGACCTACCTCGGCAGAGAGGCAAAAGATAAGAAAGGTTTTGATGAGGTACGCGAGGCTGTCGGTAAACAAGTTCAGGTAAGACCGTTCGTCTGAGCTGGCGCAAGTTCTTATCTCTGATACAGGTTCCGGTTCAACCCAACACATGGGATTGCGGGGTATACCTCCTTCATTTAACTAAAGTCTTTATGAGCAATCCAGAGCATTATTTCCGCGTGATCACGACTGTATGCTTGTGCAGTTCTTCTGCCTTGATTTATGATTGACTTGTATCGTGCACGCAGACGAAAGGAACTATGCCCAGTTCTGATCGCAGGGTTACTTGGCAAGACCAAGAAGTTCCCAATTTGCGAGATCACCTCGTCGCCCGAATCACTCAGCTATCGGAGGCGTGGAAGGCCGAGAAGGTTGCTAAAGAGGAAGAAGCAAGGAGGCGAAAGAGAGAGGAATTGGAGGCGGAGGTCCTTTCTTCTGACGGCGAGGTCGATATCGTACAGGTCTCAGGTGAAGTCAAGCGCTCGCCGCAACGAAGACACGCCAATAGACTTCGGGGATGATTGGAATTGTACTACAGGGTGAAGGCCCTTTCTTCTTTTCTTCGCTTTCTTCTGTCTTATGATGATATCCGTTAATTCTCCTTCACCATCGTTGACGCATGAGATGCACGACATCCTGGACACCCTAATTTGCAGTCTTAATGGATGGGTATACTGTATTGCTCTAATGGAACCGGGCAGATCGTCTTGAAGAAACACACGAAGTTTGATGTGGTATGGTAGAATGTAGCGAAAGCAATCGAGCAGTTGATTCCTTTGTATTCAGAGTACTTACGGTTAAACATGGCATGGGCATTAGTAATGAAGCGGAACGCTGTGAATGTCCTCTCAGAACACCCTCCAAAGGGGACAGAAGGAGATGCCAATAAGGAAGTGACAAAAATTAGAAGAGACTCATCCTGCCGTGGGTAGGTTACCCGTCCAAGAGATCGACAACATGAATGCACGAATCTGGATAGCGTAAAAGGGTAAGTGCAAAGGCCACTGCGGGTTCGTGGCGCTATAAGCGTCAAGTGGGAATAAAGCGTATCTCAACTCAAATGTGAAAGTGATGGTATAAAAAAAATAAATAGAAGGTGCGTTTGGCATCAAGGCATCCAAAGGAGAGGACGGGACGCTGTTGCCATTGGTCCCAAGAGTCGAATCGACGAAGTAATGCAACCAATATCAAAGAGCTTGCTGAGTCGACTCGTTGGATAGTCAGCATCGCATGAGCAGGACTCGCAAAAAAAAAAGTAGAGCAGGAGAGCTTAATGATATAGAGGTTGATGACGGTGTTTCTTAGTGCGCCTTGGAGCCTTCGCTTGAACCAGAGCATCGAGAGGGGAACCGGAGAGTGGATAACGAGCATAAACAGTATCCAAGACAGTTGGCTGAGGCTCTGTTGCACG
This sequence comes from Pisolithus thermaeus, assembly GCA_024663475.1. Lineage (NCBI taxonomy): Eukaryota > Fungi > Basidiomycota > Agaricomycetes > Boletales > Pisolithaceae > Pisolithus > Pisolithus thermaeus. The sequence continues at coordinate 64,815 of JANFAF010000123.1, read as the reverse complement.
GCGTACGAGCGTGTACGTGGGAGAGACGTGAAGGGACGTTGACTGAACAGCTGCTGCAGCGGATGTGGACGTGGGGCTTGCAGTCTCGTCTGCCTTGCCTCCGACGGCCGTAGGTTGTTGGGTGGTTGACGACTTGTGAGAAATCTCGTATGCAATGATTAAGCCAATGCCCACCAACTGAAGAGGTGATCAGTTTTGCAACACGTTCTCAAATAGAAAATGCGTACGATCAGGAAAGCAACCAGCCAGACCCAGCGAGACATCCGACTCATACCGTTCTGTGTCTTGGACAACCAGGAGCTAAGAAGAGGAGATAAAGGGTACATATCGGGCGGAATGGGTAAGCGACGGACCTGGGCTTCTTCTCCTCCTTAGCAACCATGCTGAATCGCCTCCAGAAATGGTCGCCACGTTCACCCCGCTTCGGTAAGAGGTTGTCCTCTGAATTACCGCGTATGATCACGTCACTGGCAAACTTGATATCCGTTTGCGGTGCAGGGGAATTCGAAGGACGGACGAACACGGGGGTGATGGGAGTCATTGGTGGTTGTAACGGATGAGGGGTGCTCGGTACAATAGGTCTGGGAAATGCAGGTGTCTGATAGATCGGGGGAGGCATGCGCGGTGCACCCGTGTCAGCCTGCCTGCGGGTGACAGTCGAAACTTGCGGGAGTTGAGACATTTGAGGGTGACGAGATGACTCGGGAGAAGTGGAAGGAGGCATCTTGAGAGCCGCGACGGGTGCTGGGTATCCTGGCCGAGGAGCGGCGAGCGGAAGAGAGGCAGGTTGTCGGGGTATCGCCACGGTCATCGCTGGAGGGCGCCTTTGGGCCGGACTGGCGTCGTCTTCGTCGTCATCTATGCTACCGTTGAGAAAACCCAAGCCGACGGCTCCAAAACCTGATTGACGATTTGCGTCGTTACTGTGTGGGCTGAACCTATACAATTGGACTGCGGTTAAGCTAGGAGAGTGGTCCGTTGCTGCGCAAACATACATGAGCTCGTCCTGCAGCGACTCTCGACCCCTTGGAATGATCGTCTGGGTGTAATACACAAACGCTAATAACTTATATCAAGGGAGCGGAAGCCTCTCAGCCTAGTAGCAGGGCGGTTTCGAGGCAGCGAGTGGGGAGTGTTATGGGCAGCGGGAAAGTGTAGAAAGAGGAACAAAACTGGACAAGGATTTTTTGTTTTTGCAACCCGTCGACTACGGATTCGAATTGCAACCGTCTCCACACCGGCATCACAAGTTCGACATTCCTGGGACATTTCATGAATCTCGGCTAGCCGTACCCTCTTCATTCACCCTGTAACGTGTTCGTTGCTGATAAGCATGCTTTTTTACCTACGCCAATACAGTGGTTATGTGCATAACATACGTATTCAGTACTTACCCCCAACAGTAGCATCGACCCTTGCCCGGTATCATTATCAGGACAAACAACCACGTGACACGTTTTATTTGGTATTGTTGACACGTCATTGATGCGTCGCGTCGCGTGGCTCTGAGCGCGTCGACGTTCCACAGCAACTCTCTCTGGTCGGTCGCTTCACCATGGCTAAGCGCAGAGTACCCGTCGACAGTGATGACGAGGACCCTCAATCCTCTCAGGTGTCCAAGCGTGCCAAAACAGAGGATAGCGACTGTCAAGTCCAACAAATGCCGGAAAAGAAACCAAAGGCGAACGGTAAAATCAAGGACGACGGCAACAGTAGCGACGAGGGAGAGGTAGACATCCATGATGCCAATGAGGAGGGCGAGGAATTCGAGAAGAGGTTCGAGGAGGAAAACGGCGACGCCATCCGGCGCCGTCTCGAGGCAAGGAGTCAGGTCGTTGGGGTAAGAGTGCTGCATCAAAGTCTAGGAACTGCGCTCACTTTGGAGCACAGGGAATTGCGGAACATGGTATCATCGAGTGCATTGAAATGACAAACTTCATGTGCCATCCTCGTTTGAAGTTCACTTTTGGACCACAGATAAACTTCATCATCGGTATGGCCACACATCTGGTCTTGTCAAGTGCGGCGCTCTCACACATATCACAGGTCATAACGGGAGTGAGCAATATTACCCCTGTTAGCTAAATAAACTCTCATATACCCATGCTAGGTGGCAAGAGCGCCGTGTTATCCGCAATTACCATTGCTCTCGGTGGAAAGACCATTTCAACTGGCCGTGGATCTGGACTCAAGTCTTTCATTCGTGAAGGTCAAAAGTGAGCATCGTTTGGGTGGGCACATTGCATCGGCTGTTGACGAACCCACGATAGCAAAGCAGAAGTCACCATCACACTGAAGAACCAAGGAGAGGAGGCATACAGGCCTAACGACTACGGTAAAAGCATCGTCATTACGCGAACCTTCACCAGACAAGGGGCATCATCTTGGTCAATTAAGAGTAAGGATGGAAGGAAAATATCTGACAAACGAGATGAACTGGCTGCGATTTGCGACCACATGAACATTCAAGTCGACAATCCGTTGAACGTCCTCACCCAAGGTTTGTAAGATATCCAGGTTATTTGTACCTACCCGTGTGACCGGTAAACCAGATGCCGCGCGCCAGTTTTTGAGCGCTTCACACCCGTCGGATAAATACAAGGCGCGTTCGTTGGGGCTTACTTCCATAAACAACTAACAGTTCTCCCCAGTTCTTTCTCCGCGGTACCCAGCTGAGCCAGCTTAGCGAGGAATACGACCAATGCTTGGCACAAGTTAACCAGGCCAGGAAGATCTTGCATCAGAAAAAACAAGCTCTCCCTGAACTCCGGGCAACACTCAAGGAGGCCACCGTACGCTTTGAAGAAGCTTCAAAAGCACGTGAACAGCGTCATAAGGCCGATGAACTCAAGAAAGAACTGGCGTGGGCGCATGTGGCCGCAAAACAACATGTAGGCTTCACGATCTTCCTACGTGCAAACCTTAAAGGTAATTTAACTGCCCGATCACAGGAAATGGAGACCAAGTTCCAGGAAGTCGCGAAAGCACAGCAACGTTTGCCAAAGATTCAAGATAAAGTTACACATGCAGAAGTACGTGCAGAACCTTTAGTACATTCCACTCGTTCGACCTTGTTTGCAGGCCCAATTCCAGCTGGCCTCGGCTGAGGTCGAACGATACGAGCGAGAGTTCGCTGATCTTGGCAACATCGACCACCTGAACCAGAAAGCCAAGGAGTTACAAGACAACATGCGAATCAACAAGAACTCCTTGAACCAATTCAAGGTGGGCACGGAAATGACTGAGTGCTGACGCTCTTCCGTATTCTTATATATTTTTGCAGAACGATGAGAGGGACATGAACGCTAGTCTGAACGGATTAGATAAAGCCATTCAAGAATATAACATCAAGATTGTCGAAGAGACCCGCCGCATGGAGACACATACGCTGGCTAGACGTGAGGAGCTCAACCGAAGCCTTGAGGAGGCCAAGCAAGCCGTTGCTGCCGCCGAACATGCCCACAGAACCGTCTGTGACGAGAAACGTACCAAGCAAACGGCCACAGAGGAATGCAAAGAAAAAGGGATGGCTGCCCAGAACCAGGCGAAGCAAGCGCAGGACCGCATCCAGGAATGTAATACAATGATCAACCGGTGCAAAGAGCGCGAGGATAACGTTCTGGCACCCTATGGGAGGGACATGAAACGTATTCTTGAGCAGATTAAGCAGATGAGGTGGCATGGAGATACCCCGATAGGTCCCTTGGGCTTGCATGTCCGGCTGAAAGACCAGAGATGGGCGTCGTTATTGCGATCGCAACTCGGAACGTTGATGAGCGCTTTCGCATGTACCGATCCAAGAGATCGTCCTCAACTAAAGCGACTGTTTGACCAAACGAGGAAGTGAGCATCGCTGCTCATTAGGTGGACGGACAACTGATTATCCGCTTAGCCATCATATCAATATCATCATCTCAGAAAGGGACGAATTTGACTACAGCTCCGGTGAACCTCCTGCTAATGTGCTGACTGTATTGCGTGCATTGGAGGTAAGTCATCTACGGTTGGCCACGGCGTAGTGATACATCTCAAAAAAATTGTTATAGATATCCGATCCATACGTTCTTCGTATCCTGATCAACCAGTCGAATATCGAACGTACCGTTCTTGCACCTAACCGGAAGGCTGGTGATGATACCCTCGTTGGACTGCGCAGTGGGGTAGCCTGGACCGCCGACTTCATGCGTGTCACAAGATACAAGTAAGCAGTTGGGTGGTATGGCCGTGTCGTGGCTGATTGCATTTATTAATGATTGCAGTGAGGGTGGTGGTTCATCAATCAAGCTGAACAGAATTGCACCGGGAGATCCGCGGCACATGTTATTTACCGCGAATGACAATGCCACGGAATTACGGTGAGCTATCATTCACTGTGCTCACTAAAACTATCCCCTTACTTCGATACAAGTGATTGGCTGGAGAGGTTAAGGGTCGCGGAAACGACCTATCAATCTGCTTCAGCTGAACGCAATCGATTAGCGGACATGTACAATGTAATCACGCAACAAATCAGAACACTAGACGTAAGTGGGTAGGAGGTCATGTTATGCACAACTTTACCGAACATTCCCGCAGCAAAGGGAGCGTGGGGCATTGGCGAATCTTCGAAAATTCAAGGCTACGCATTCACAACTTCAGGACGAAGCCAATGAAGAGATGCCCGCTGGCGTTACTCACCTGCAGACAGCCAAAGAAGTCTGTCTTATTCATTTCCGTGTTGCCCTATCTTGAACGTTCCCCTTGTTTTTCAGGAAGCAGAAGAGGAGAAGAAGCTGGTTCTTCAGCAGTTCGAGGACCTGGCTTTTCGAAAAACGGCGATCAATGAGGCGCAGAATGGGTTATTGACGGAATTGAACCAGGTCAAGAAGCAGATTCGAACCTTTGAAGAAACTCGGGGGCTGATTACGGTATGGCTTTCTCCCTTAATTGACACTGTATATTCTAATGGTGCATTGCGCAGGCAAAGGTGGAAGAAGCTGTAACTAATCGGTTGGATGCGCAAAAGAACCGGAACCATTATACGAAGAAATTAGAAGACGAGCAGCGGATTGTTAATGACTTGGAGGCAGTCGCGGATACGCTACAACAGGAATTCACGGTATGACCGAGGGCCATAAATTTAGGTTCTTGCTGCTTATACATTCGATAGGACTGGACTGCGCGGGCTCAAGAGTACTGCGACCCCGTTGAAAACCCTCGCAAAGTGGCTGTGGTCCAGCGTCAACTTGAGTCTGTGCAAACCGCTCTGAAGGAGCGTGAACGCAGGTGAGTGTGTACATGTGTTGCCAGCGTTCCATGCATAACTTACTTCTGTGTAGGCAGGGGGCGAGCGTCGAACAGATGACAATCGAAGTTAACAAAGCGAAGGCGGATCTCGATAGCGCAGAGCATGACCTCCGCACCTGTTCTGCACTCAACAACGTGGGTGACCACGTCCCGTTTTCGACTTCCGCGTTGTCAATGATGTATTGCAGACTATAAAGAAATCTCTCGTCTTGAGGTTGGACAGGTGGCACGAGTTCCGACGACACATTGCTCTCCGATGCAAGCTCGTTTTTCAATACCATCTATCCAACCGGGGTTACTATGGCAAGGTTTTGTTCGACCATGTGAACCAGACGCTGCAGCTCAAGGTGAGATAGTAACCTTAGTTTCAAATGGCCTACTAAGGTTGTCTTGAGGTCCAAACCGATGACCAGGCTGCTACTCAAGGACGGGACAAAGATCCCCGGTCCCTCAGCGGCGGCGAAAAGTCTTTTTCCACAATTTGCTTGTTATTGTCTCTATGGGACTCCATCGGTTGTCCGCTTCGTTGTCTTGGTGAATGGCTTACCTATATGAGTGTAAATTTTGTTAACTCAATGTCTCCCAGACGAATTCGATGTGTTCATGGACGCAGTCAACCGCCGCATCAGTATGCGCATGATGGTATGTCCCAGTTTACCGGCGGCTCCGGAACCTCCATAACAAATTCCCCTAGATCGACACTGCGAATGCTTCTGACAAGAAGCAGTATGTCCTGATCACACCGCAAGAAATGGGGTCCGCGTCTCTCGGTCCAACTGTGCGCGTACACAGGATGAGTGACCCCGAGCGTGGACAGGGAATTCTAGCATTCGGGAACGCTTCCGCGTAGCGCGGCTTCTGCCCTACTTTTATGTGTTTATTCGTATGATATTCAACCCTACTAGGTACACTATTGGTCAGGTACATGAAGGTGCCCGTTCTATGTTATATCTCATCCTTACATCCTACTTACAGTAAAGCTCGTGAATGAACATGGCCCTGTGGGCACGCAATTGAATTGCTTCGTTATATGACTCCTCTAGACCTTTTTTATTCTCTTCATGGTTCGCCATTCGGCGCAATAAACCGCCTCTCACCCCGTCCGCCTTCCACGTCCCCGTTGGCTTATGTGTTTAATACAACGCGCCTTCACCAAATTGTTCCACTCCCTCTCCCTGACGTTTCCTACCCGGTTGGCCGTCATGGTGGGCTTCTTTGCTCGACATTCCTTGTGCCGGGACGCCCAAACCATGGTAAACTTCCTTGGAAGTCACGCCAGTTACCGTGCTTGATGCAGGCGGGTGCTGCAGCGCTGGGTCGTCCGCAGACGCGTCAGGGTCAACGACCGTGTCTAGTGTGACACTTGCAGGTGCGGGTTGGCTACCTATATGGCGATCACACCCGCTAGGTAAATATATTTACCAATGCCATCATGGACACTGACCCTCTGGCCGGCCATCAACGATACCCTGGTTGAACCCGGATGATTTGTCTGTGAAGTCTGCCGCTCGGAGGGTGTCATTTCCTTCCAGTGAATGGCGTTGTTTCGTTTGTACGTCGGACATGATACGTGGTTTGGGATTGGTTGGTTTAGTACAGTAATGCTTTGAACAACCGGCCTTTTTTATACCATCGCTATTGGAGAGGAGCGGAAAGGTGATGTCATAAGGTGATGTAATCTTGCGGGTTGGGAGGTGGATCAACAGGTCTCGGACTCCAATAAATGGCAGGCTCCATAAACAGTACAGGTTACCGTAAACATCTGTGGGGCCTCCTAGGAGGATAATGCGTCCATGATAGTCTCTCGGGCTTCAAGTCGAGGAGCGGAACTAGGATGGTGAATTAACCGTCAGCACTTTTCCATCTTCTTCTTGCCTTGTCTTCGTCCGTGTGACAGCACGAAAAGCAGAGGCTATAGCCTCAATGACATTGAATCTTTTTAAGTAGTAACAGCGGACATTTGTTTTTGCATGGTCGTAAATCCTTTATGTAAGGACCTAACACGTACAACAAATCAAAACGGAAACAAACTTGGGGAGTGGGGCACTAATGAGGGAATTAACTCTCAAGTACCATGGCACTTGTGAGCCACCACCCACTCTACGCAACGTTCGTCAGCCTCCTCGCTCCATGGATGAGCGTGGGTCCTGCCACGCTGTCGTGCGAGAATTATGATCCACAAAGTACCTCTGTCCTGTCGGAGTGTGACGTACTTCCCAGCCTCCAGGCAGATTCTCATTTGGTGACCGCGGATCAACCCATGTTGTCCTCCTACTGACATGGTCCACGAAATACGGTCTGTCAGCCGCGGTATAACGTTTTTCCCAGCCTTTCGGTAAAGCAGCAGGCTCGCTCCATGTCGTCACTTTCCTATTATGATCGACGAAATATGGCTGACCCTCGCGGGTGTAACGCTTCTCCCAACCATTGGGCAGTAATGGAAGCGGTGGGTCCTGTGATGTGAAAGGAGGAGGCATGAGGGGTTGAAATGCACCCGCACAAGAAGACGGAAACTGGCTCTGCTGAGGCGTCGCTGGCGAGATTGTGAATGGACTCTGGGACCGCCGTGACGGGGGATGTGAGGAAAAAGAAAACTGTTGCAGCCTTGGAGTACTATAGAACAAGAGTGAAGCCAGGCCCGACTGATCAGTACTGTTTTGCCGCATCGGCAGAACTTGCGGCTGCTGCGAGGCACTGGGTAGACCCATAGAGTGTTGGTGGTGCGTCAGCACGGATTGTACGGGTGTGTGGTCTGGATTGCCATACTGGACATCGATAATATCAGAAAACGAAGACGAAGACTCCGATGATTCTGAGGTTGTAGGTGAAGATGAAGGCGTCGGTCGTTCCAAAAGAGGGAGAGATGTGAGAGATTGATCCGCATGTCCCTGCAGCGCTGGGATGGGTCGCGGACTGTAGGGCGGTGCTTGGGAGCCAAGGGGCAATAGTTGCACCCGAGCAGTGGGTGTAGTTGACATATCTTCTACCGGAACAGTGGGGGTAGTTAACGCATCTACGTGAATCTGCTCCCCTGCCGCGGTTTGATGAATGGTGGGCGAAATCCGCGACTGCTGAGAAACAGTGGAAGACGCTGAGAAACGCCGCCCTAGCCCAGACGGACGAACAGTAGAATCCTGTCGGCCAGGGCTAGTTTGTGCAAGCACGGGCGAGCCAACTGGTTCCAAGGACGAAACTAACGTAGACTCAGATTGCTCTGTTGCACAAGACAACGTAGACGTATCCGTGTCGTCTTGTAGTGCTGCGACAGCTTCGTGAGACGGGGTAATCCTTGCACGCTGTGGGGAAGCGGGTACAAGGGATTCTGGTCGTTCCACTGTGATGGGTGGTCCAGGTATCTGAGCTATATGATTCCCCTGCGCACTTGGAACGGAAAAGGAAAGATGCAGCTTTCCGTAGACGTTTTGGCCATTTGCAATATCTTTAGTAAGCATACCTAGACACTGCTAGTAAACCACGGCACCGTGAGGGAGAGGAAAGGACATACTGTTAGGCGTTTCGGAGTACTTGAAAGCCTCGATTCCCTTAATCATGACTGATCCAGGAAACTTCGTCTTCTTCCTCAGAACACGCTCGTACCCGACCCGAATAGTAATGGTCGATGTCCGCGTGATGGTACTGTGCGTTTGACAGTTGAGGGCCAAGGGATAGCACACAGCAGAGAAGAACACGAAGAACTCACATATCAAAAGGTTGATTCCATGTAGGGTTGAGTGTCCCCTTGACAGATTTAGTGGTATACGTCTTATTGTCGTCTACGGCAACCACTGCATATGGGTCCGGTTGTCCAGGCAGGCTAATCCTGTCCTTGACAAGAGAATGCGCTGAATGAACTGAGCTCGTTGAGGATCAGCGAGATGTGTACTACAAAGACAAGAAATCTAGAATATACCGGTGATCCTGACTATCTTGATATCGCCTTCGGCAGACATCTGGGATCGATTGGAATGTTAGTGTACTTGCACCAAACTGCAGAAGGCTTGCTAGATGATAGGGATGACTGCAGCCCGTAACACCTTTGCATCACCCCATTCTTCGGAGACAGGCACCAATACTTACCAGAGCACCCGCTGGCTGATCCTGCGATCGCTTTTAAGAGGAATTTAGACCAGAACTGACTTGAAGCGATACTGAGAGATCGAGAGGAGTATATACGATAACGTATACTCCTGAACGCTCTCAAGCACGGCAACAAGGATGTACAGTGACTCGCTGTGGGTGATGGGCAGACGGCAGACTCGCTGGAGGAACCTAGCGCCCGGTCACACTGCAAGCTGCCTCTTTTAATGTGACCTCGTCACCAGATAGCAAATTGACCTGACGATATGGTAAAGAATCAGCCAGGGCATCTTGCAAGAGCTATGTTTGGTTACATCCTTTCCGGGACAACTGCCTGCATGTTCGCCATCCTGCCTAGAGGTGGTCCCCACGAGCCTTCTCAATCAATCCCCGAGCGGCACAGTCCTACATGAAACCCACCCAGCCTGCTATAATTGTAACAAGCCCGGACCACGCGGTTTTGAAGGCAGAGCCCCTACAAGTGACCAAAAACGGAGGTAAACGATGCACGATGCTTAGTCAGCAACAAAGTTCCTCCAGGGTGTACACAACAAAACAGAATCTTCGTTTGCCAAAAAAATCGGGTTTGAAGCTTGAAGCTTGGTAACCTCCCAAATCATAAGCATTAACGACCTATGGACTACGGCCGTAGGTGACTGCGTGAGGTCCTGGAAGCTATTGACGTAGTACTACTACAGCGGATGGCGGTGGAGGTGAACTCGACGCTTGTTGAACGTTGAGGCACTGATGCCGAGACGTAGGTGTCAGCGTCGAGATCATGATCCACGTTGATGGAAAGGAACGGATGCGTGCTCGGGGCAAGGTACCTTGGCGGGTACTGTTACACCCATCCCCAAAGTTTAAGCTCAGGGGTCAGCCTTGTAAGCATTACTAGGAACGAGCATTCACAACATTGGAATTTTCAAGTAAACCAAAATTGCAAAAATTGAAAACTAAATACTCGAGCTTCCATCCGGGTGGGTTGATGGGGGTGTGTCATCCCACGCAAGTTGCAGCCAGTCACGCCCGAAGCCACTAGCCACAGCACGGAAACCATGGTCGCGAACCTCTGAGAGGAACAGTTCATGTTGGTCGGCAAGTTGTGCGTTGTTCCGACGGATTTCTTGAATGATACCATGTTGATGTTCGCATAGCGGACATGTCGTGTCGTTACCAAGGAGACATCTGCGAATTTCAGTCGCGTTCAGTAACAGAGATAACATAACGTCAGACGTAAGGAGGCGGAGGCAGACAATAGCGGTGCGCAGAAGAATAGGGGGGGATTACGTACCGCTGGTGGTAACTGTGGTTGCACATGAAATGTATACTTGGTAAGTCGAGCTGGCCATTACATTGCGAGCACCGAGTTACATGGAACACCCTTGGATGTTCAGTGTCTGTAAGCTCCTCGACTTGTTTGAGTTTCGTTTTTGTCTCCAACCGATAGGATGATATGAGTCGGTCATCCTGAGATACGGAGTACAATGTATCAACGTGGTGCAAATAACATTGACACGAGGACTTACGGTCGTAATCTCTTCTTGCCCTTCTGTGATCCGCCGCATAAGCCAACCTTTGACAAGCCCTACGCTTGCAACATTATTCCGCGAAAGAACCTGGACAACACTCAAGGGAGTCATGATGTGCTTGCTTTCAACAAGTTCCAGGATCTCTTGTAGGTCTGTTTGGTGTGCGGGGACTAATTCAGGAGTCGACGTAAGGAAGCGTAGCACGAGTGGATAGAGGTGGGGGTGGCCAGGACCGTATTGACGCAGGGCTGCGATGACTCGAGCTGACGGTGAGGACAGAATCCCCGCACCGGTGTGGCTTGAATCGCCGGATTCCATGACTACCCGTACTCCGGAATTATGCTGGTCCATCCAGAACCTCAGTACGTCCTCGTACATGCCCAGTTTCTCCCATAAAAGCACGAGACCCGGTGCATACGAATAGCTGGAACACAGAATCAGTGCATGAGTGGCATCGTACGGGAGATGTGAACCGCGAAGCAGCCGTAAAGCTTTCTCTTTATCTCCCTCGCTTCGGTTCTCTGTGAGGTAGAGCTCGAGTAAAGTGTTCCATGCGGAAGCTTGGTCTCTTCTCTCGGATTCGTCGTCTTCTGAGCCTGGAAACTCTACTGCTACGGTCCCTTCTAAGCTTTGTCCCCATCGACGGCATGCAACTGTCTCCAGGAACCTGACGAAATGTGCTGTATGATCCACGAATTGCGCAAAGAACAGAGTCGGTGAGGGACGTCGTAGTACTTGGCTCCCGTCAGGTACGTGTTCGGGCCCGGGTGAAGCAGACGCCACCCGCAGATGACCACTAGTCCCGGCGCCCTTGTCCTCCTCCGCATTAGCTTCACCACTCTCCTTTGCAGCTCCTGGTGGCTTCGCAACCAAAGCCTCAACTCCAGCAGAAAGTGCCGGTGGCACCGCAGATGCACGGGACAAGGCAAGATACGAAAGATAACCGGGCACCTTCACTTGGGTTTTAGGTAAATGCTCAGGCGGCGACGACTCCGGGAGGTGTCCTGCTATGGTGCAGAGGTCAATCAGCAACTGCGTCGTCTCTTCAGGGAGGTGGTCGAGGAGTGCTCTGCCATAGTGTGTAAGGGCAGATTCCGCCTGTGAAAGGCGAATACGTAGTCAGTGTTACAAGACAGACCCAACGACATTGACCAGAGCAATAGAAAAACCCAACCACTTACACAGTCGCCTCCAACCTCTCGTAAATAGGAAACTGCCGCGCTGTACCCACTGATCTCCATCTTTCTTTCGTCACCCTTTTCACTCTTCACGCCAGTGCCTCTTCTTGTACCCCCCAATGTCAGCTCCACGCTACTCTCGCCCACGTCTTCTACTAGCACTCTCAGATAATCGTCATGTAGACCCCAGCGGCGAGCTAGGTACGCGGCGTGCGTAAAAAAACCTGCTTGGCGACACACCCTGATAGCAGTGTCGAGCTCAAACGGCGGTTCCTTGCTGACACCGTCGCCAGGAGCTAGGTCTTCTACCCTACTTACTGACCCCGGACCCTCTCCACGGAATACCCTGCCCTCACTTCGTACGAAAGAGTCCAGACGTGCAACATCGCCCGCTTTTGCGTATGCGTTGAGTAGCAACGTGGTGTGTTCTGCATGTGCGAGCCCGCGAGCGTGCAGCTCTTGAAGGTACGTCATGAGAAGGGGAGTCAAGCGCGCCGTAAGGAACTGAAAGTTATTAGTCTCGGTTTGACGGAAGGATCGCCCGGGACATCCTGGGTACAGATATGGCGCAGGCTCCAAAAGGGTAGTGGCTCACCTTCCGAATGACATAACTCGCCTGGACGCCTCCAATTGTATTTATATACTCACGCATCGCACCTTCGAAATCCCCTCGTGAGTACAGGTGATCCCCATGGTGCCGATGTACGTCCGTGGTGTCTAGCCCCTGAGTTTGCGCAACCGAGAGCGCGAGAGAGTACAGGTTCTTGGCGTATAACAATGACAGTTTGTCCGGGGTAGGCTTCTCGATGAGGCGCGTAAGCTGAATGGCGCATAGGTCCAGAGGACATGTCAGTGACCAGATCACGAGATATCATGTAGACATAAATAACACCGACCTTTCCATCATTCCCGACCACGTAAACATGACCCCATGCCGATATAGCATCGCGCACACCACCTTCGAAGTTTCCCGTATATGCAACCAACTTGTTCTCCATGTCAACCAGAACCACGCGGGCCACTTCGCTGCTGGAAGAGCTTAGCAGCCCTACTCCAGCGGGCACACCGGTAGTGGTTGAAGGAACCATACCGGCTCCCCCTCCACCAAACTTGCGCTGATTACTAACGGGAGTAGTTATAGTGGTCATTGCCGGGGGGAACGGTGCGGGGAGCACTACCACAATGTAGTTGAGATGCGTGTGCAAAGACTTTTTCTCGCCTACTCATCCCAATCAGAAATTACGACCCATGGCTAGCACGCAATTACCTTCCAGAGCGTACGACCCGATACGACCGCCAACGGCGCAAGCATACAACGCCTCTTCCCGTCCGAGAGCCACCCAACGGCCCTTCCAGTCGACACATGCACATTGTAAACCCGCACCGATCTCATCAGCCAGTACCGAAGACGGAGAAGAGACTTTTGGGATGAGAGGGTAAGAGTAAGTCGAAGAGGTAGTGATTATAAGTAAATGGAGGATGTGATTAGATGGGGCTGTATGGTTGCTTGCGTCCTGTGGAAGCGAGTCGTCAGCGGGTGAGAGGGAAGTAGGATTAGATGTCGTGAATCCGAGGAAGGTGACGGGTTCAGTCGGAATTTCGTGTATGACGCGCGGTTTGGGTAGAGTGGTAAGAGAACCTGACGCAGATGCAAGGGATTGGTCAAGATGGCGGTAGAGTAGGACTGTTCCATCCGCAAGGCCAATGGCAAGGAAGGCAATGTCCGACGTGAGCGCAATGCAGGAAACCTAGTTAAACTTAATTACGGATGCAACGAGGACAGACGACGTGGACGCACAGGATGAGGCTTTCCACTAGGTTGAACCTTGGCTGATCGGAGAAGGGAAGGACCATTGGTGCGTTTGTCCATTTTGGAAAGGTTCCATATCTTCATAATGGCAGAGCGTACATTGTCTTCTTCCTGTTCCGCGTGTAAGAGACAAATTTCGAATCGGATGACTCTGGAGGTGCATACACCAATAGTTACTAACGTGCCTTGCCTCTCAATCATGTGAGTGACCCTTCCACCGACGTGTGCAACCCAACTAGCGACCGAAATAAAGCTTTGGTTGAGAATATGAATGCTGCCATGTATATCCGCGACCACAAGTCCCGCAATCGAGGACGTCATCGCCGAGATTTCCGGTGCATTCTAACGTGGCACGTGAATATGGGTGCGTAGTGCCGCTGGTGAAATGACACACCTTGAATATTTCAGGACAGCTCTCGGAATCGTGGATGTCTTTGACCGTTTCAACGTCAAAGAACGTGAATTGACGGTGCTGTAAGTGGGGGTTAAACCTAGCATGGTCGCATAGAGTGAAGGACCACTGTACTGTTGTAGATGAAGTAGATGCCATCCCAGAGCACCAAGTGTTGGATGAGGCCTGTTCAATGCCGGGTAGTACTGCGGCCCGCCTGTTAACTTCCGAACTTGCGCTCGCCGTTCGCGGCACTTAAGCTTGGTATGACTTTGACTTTGTTTGGCCATCCATGTTCGTTCGATAGGGGCTTTCGAGTGCTGTGGGTAGCTATTTCGGGGATTTCTAGTACTTAGAGCATTCTTAGTCTTCGACACACCAAGAGCTGGCTGGTGAGGTTGTTCGGACTGTATTCTGTAAATGGTGGACTGTCTCCACTACTTTTCTATAGCGAGGGTATTCTGAAATAGGAAGTCTGGCTAAAAATTGGTTGGGATAGACAACGCTCGCTAGGTCTGAGTTGCTAACTGAAATAGAAAACGAAGGACATTCTGTGGATCTGGAACGGTAATTGTGTCAGACGCGTGCTTCAATATGACCAAGATCGAAGATCGACTCCTTGTATTGAGGCGCCCGTCCCGCTTAACTAGTGTCTCGATACATAGGCCTAACATAGTTCATAGTATCAACACGTTTACACCCACAGGCGGAGGATGTACACAGTTAGAAGAAATCCGTAGATACGCAGTAGCCTCCCTGCGACAGCAGTCAATTTGGGAATTTCACCCGAGTCCACCCTTCTTGTAAAGGAACTGTAGGAGAAAAGAATTATCGACGTCCCGCATTGGGTTCAACTCCATGAATTTTCAGCCCTCTCTGCAAACAAAAAAAAAAAAATTAACATATCATACGTAAATGTGAAGAAAGACGAACCTTTCCTGCCCATCCATTACCCTTAACGCGACTGCAACCCCACAGTTTCACTTCTTCTAATTTTGGCATCGCAGAAACGATTTCCTTCACGACAAAGTCATCGACTTCACGGCACCAGCTGAGGTCCAAACGTCTGAGCCCAACTGCGCATTTTAATAGCACGAGTGCATCAGTTGAAAGAGAACGCAGGCCATTGAGGTTGAGGCAAGTGAGCGATGGTCCAGAATGCTCAAGTAACGCAGTGAGGGTGGCATCAGAAAGGACATCATTGCGCGCCAAAGAAAGAACACGGAGAGGAGGATTGAGGGTATCAGCATCCTCGACGCACGATATGTCATCCGTAGTGTCCATGGCATCTTCAACCGACTCTTGCTCATCAGTGTTGCTCGCCAAGTACCTGAAGAAACGAGCGACGCCTTCGTCCACTAAGCTTTCACAGCCTTCCAGAATCAATTCTGATAATACACGTGCGTGTTTTCCAAGCCCGCGTCTTAACGCTGCATCGGTGAAGCCGGTATGCCACGAAGGATTAAAAGTCTCGAGCGTCCTACCATGTCGCTTCAGTAGCTTGATCCAGCCATCCTCGTCGATTCCAATTCCTGGATTTGCGAGGTCTAGCACTTTCAGGGGAGGAAGTGCACAGAGAGGTTCTATAAATTCATCACTGAGTAACCCAACTTCACGAAGCTGCAATTCTTCGAGCTTGGTGCAACTCTCAGCAAGTTGGCGGGCACAATTGGAGTCGAAGCGAGGGCTCTGCGTGATGCGGAACGAGCGAAGACTAGGCTTGGAACGAAAGAATTCAATCCAGGCTTCCACACGAACCAAAAAGGGTCCAAGAAGAGTGATCGAAGTTAGGTGAGGAAGTGATCTGGCGAAACACTCCAGTCCTGGTGATGTAAGGCGACCACAGAAGTCCAGGTGAAGATGCGTCAAATTGGGGTTGAGACCGGCTAGAGTTGTAAAAGCCGGAGGCGTAAGATCTAGAGAAAAATCAGAGGAACGACTACGTTGTGGACGGTGCAGGTTTACGGGTAGCATCATAGAACCGCAGAGCCTTGTTTCGCACGTCATAGAACAAATGAGCATTTTGGGAATTTCTAAACCAATAGGAAGTAGCTTCAGATGCTAGTACTGACACGAAAGAGTTGACTCACAGGCTTCGATTCTTCGCTAAAGCTTTGGAAATCTCATCCATGTTAACTGACCCAATATTTCCTAGTGCCTCTATATCGTCAATATGTTTGCTGACAAGCTAGCATCATCAACGACGTCGCACTTCTTAAGCAAGCGGCCACAAATAGAGGAACAAAGATACTAACCTCAACGCAGAGAGAAACTAAGGTTGGTAAACGGCGTTCTTCGAAATTAACGAAGTCACGTTTGTCTGTGTTTAACTTGCGCTTTTTGGGAGCAACAGGTTTTTTGAACGGGTCAATACCTGCGGCCTTCACACATTCGTGGCAGAGATATCCCGGTGGCGGGTCGGCAGCCACAGTATACCTGGTCTGATGACATGGTCAGCTTCGCCCGTAAATGAAACGGCGAGAACATAGGGGACTAACAACTGTGAACTGCTTATTGCACTTGGCACAGTTCTCAAAACTACCAGCAGGCGGTTTCGAATTGCCAGTTGCGCCCATAGTTCTCATTCCCTTCGACAGTGCTGTATACTCGTCATCTGTTGAACTCTGATAATCCCCATCCTCTTTCGCTTTCTTTCTCGCTCTTGCTTTAGCCGCGGCGGTTACTTTCCGCTTGCTAGTTCGAGTCTTTTTGACAGGTGATCGTTCCTCAGGTTCGTCAAGTTGATCAGACACGTATCCGGAGAGCTGGAAAAATGGGCGCTCAATACAACATGTAACTGTAACAATGAAGCTTACCGGTACTCGAGACTCATCCTGTGCACCAGGAGTGGCATCCGGCGCAGCCCGTTCTGACTGGCTGCCGTTGTCAGCGGAGGAACCTACCCCATTGTTGATGCTTGGACCCGCAACTGGCTGCTGCTCGTTAGTTGGGCCTTGGTTTCGTGTGGCGACACGCCGTGCTATGAAAGCAGGGTTGATGCCAGATTCCTGAGTTGTGAACTCGGTGAGAAAGGTTTTGAAAATGATGCATAGTAGATTTGTCTTACCCTTAGAAATTCAGTGAGGGCAGATGTCGGACCCCGTACGTTGTTGTTGCCTCTCCTACTCATCCCTCCTTCGAAGACTTGGACACGAGTCGCGCGTCTCACACATGAGCGTGGCTTAATTACAGCGATTTATCACGTGACTGACTCTGGGTATTGTATCGTATCGCATGCTTGGCCCAGAGACCGTCCGCTCTTGAACGTTTGAACGTTGAACAACGTTGCAATAACATCCGATCACCTGTCTCGGCTGTTTTTCCCCCGTGCTGAGTCTGTAGGGATTCGGTCCCATGCCGATGTCTGGCAACTGCGCAGATGCTTGCAAAGGCACGACACTTTTGTTGACTTCGTCTTATTGATTTTTGATCCTACTTTACCCGTGCACATGCGCTGACATTTTCGTGCCTCTCTTCTATCATATAAAAGGGCTTGTGAAGCGGGCTGCTCTCTCCTAACCTCGAACAACAACCTGGCTACTTGAGGAAGGTCCTCGTCGTTTGTGGTGTCGTCACAAGTTAAGCCAACTTCGCGTCGCCGCCAGTCCGTTGTGAGATGTTTGAACTCCCTCATGAGTGCATAACTATCTATTGTGTGTATCCTGCCATCTCTTTTTCTTCTTACGGTGCGTTTGACGTTGTCGTGAGCGCGACCGTGACAGGGAGGGGCACACATGCAGCTGAAGTTTACACAGCGGCCTACGAACACCCCATATTCGGGCGGATTAGTATGTCTCGCCTGGATCCATACATGCAGCTAGTCGACAAGACGGAGACTCAAGTGAAGAGAGTTCAAACGAAATTGCTATATCGTCCCATGAGTCGCGGCGACTCGTGGGACGACATCGCAGCTTTGTTCGAATTCAAGACGAAGGATAGACAGTTTCAATCGCAACGGTGTGACTGACATGCACACCTTCGTACAAGCACCGCTGATATAGTTTGGGGTACGACGAAGAGAAGGTGCTCCGAGGAGCCATGGAATTCTGTACGTCCTAATCCCATGACTCAGTCGCGCCGACGACAAGGATCACTGCACATAATGTTTGTAAAGGTCTCACCGGCATAAACGTCCGTAAACAAATCCCTCAGGCCACTCTGCTTCAAGTATTCTGCCTTCCTGAGTGCAGTCAACACGCCCTTCCGCCACGGCTTGAGTGTCTTGCTCCTGATCATTCCACCAGCCCCTCGACTCCATAAACAGTCTAAACCGCATGATCGGATTGTCGATCCTCTTGTTCTCGACTTCTTGCCTCGCGCGATATGCAAAGGAATTATCGACCATCGAGTGGTGCCCAACGCGATGGGTCATTGCCTCCACCAAGACAGCCCGGGCCACTCGTCAGATATCGCTTCCTTGCCTCGGTCACGGCATTCATGACCGCTAATATGTCGTTCCCACCTACGCAGACCGTATTTGC
Organism: Pisolithus thermaeus; assembly: GCA_024663475.1. NCBI lineage: Eukaryota > Fungi > Basidiomycota > Agaricomycetes > Boletales > Pisolithaceae > Pisolithus > Pisolithus thermaeus. The sequence continues at coordinate 46,063 of JANFAF010000123.1, read as the reverse complement.
TTCGTTATCCAGGCCCCCGTGCGGCGATACCGTCGCCGGAGTATTGTTCATTGTGGAAACTGCGATTCCATCGTTACGGGCCAAATAGATCGTGGGACAGGAAATAGTCGACGCCAAGAGCATTCCCACATGGAAACCTCTTTCTGAAGCTGCGCCTTCTCCAAAGTAAATGCATGCAACGGTTTTGTGCCTATGGACGGGATCTGAGTTGCTAGAGGTGACGAGATCGTGTGGAAGTAGTATTCCGGGGATCCGACATGCTGTGAAAAGGCTAGTGCCCGCGTAGGATGATGTGACAGCGTGTAACGAACCATTGCCATTTGACCCCCTTTACCGGACTTGTCTTCGAGGTTGCCAAAGTACCCTGCCATGATCCCGTCAATTCCGAAGCCTCGCCACAGTAGGACACTCATTTTGTGGTAATGTCCTATCCCTAGTTTGAGGGTCCCGCGAAGGAGTGAGGCAAAATGTGTGTGCTCACCTAAAACCCTGACGGACTGCCACATTCACACTCGAGATCCGAGGAGGCAAAAATTTACTCATCGTCCGGTGCCAACACTGCAGCCGAACCGATGATAGTTGCTTCCTTGCCGTACTGTCGACGATGTTCAGGGAGTATGACTAGAATAATGTGGAGGAATGCTTCCTCGCAGAAATCATCCCCGATTAATACGAATAATCCGGGGAAACACAGAATTTGGACAGCGAACATACGTAGAACGAAATCTTGTCTTGGCGCTGCATATTGTAAAGAGCATTATCCACGGTTGGTAAGAGGACATATGCTCGTATCTGACATGATGTCACTCTTCTCTATCCATGAACTTTGTCAGCAGGTAACGCACAATCCACGAGCAAATCCTTCAAGCTTCATTACCGTATCCGCGTGTGGGATTATACATAATCTAGATACTGAGGCGTGCTAGCAGCGAGACCACAATGGAACAAGCGGACCTCGTGAAGTTGACCGCCTTCCACCGGTACGTTGACACTATCGAGAACTCTGTAAGTGGCATTTGACCCTGTTCACTAGTAATAAAATTGCAGAACCAGAGCTCAGATACGACGAGAGAACGCGAAGTGGGAAGCATCCCTTGATCGTTGGTAGGAATCGCGGTCGTCGCTGTCGAGAGTGCACGCCATGAACGCAGTGGGGGTATTGCTGGGAGGGCTGAGACACCGTATGGCTCTGATCATCGTTGAACTAAGTAAAGAACGGTGGAGTTGGAAGGTGGTTACCCCGGATCTTTGGCGGTGTGTGAGTCGTGACAAGATAGAAAAGTAACTTACGACGATGCTGTCGTACGAATCTTTCCGAGTCAGTGGTAGCTCTTGAGCCGCTTCCGCCATTTTCCGTCGTCCACCCATCATCGACGTCACGTAGTCTGCTCCACCATGGACGTGCCCTTCTATCGGCATCCTTCGTAGCGGATTTCCCTTTGTTCTTCGCCTTTGACCTCAGGACCACGCACCTCTTATCCAACTGGACGACCGTTTCCCTTATAGGAGGCGTGTTCTACTTCGTTTTTGCTTTTGGTTCTGGAGGAGCGAGCGTGACTGTGGCTCCTTCGTTCGTTTCTGCGATGCAATAACCTGAGGATGTGCATAGGTAGACACAAAACTCACTGCCCGCTAATGAACTTTGGCACTCCTATTATGGTGGCTTCGAACCATCTAATCTGACCAGTAGATGATGTCTCTGGCCCTTCGCGGGTATCCATGGAGTCATCGAAAAGGATCTTCCACGTCCAAACCCGAACTGTGCTTAGTCAGCGGCTTACGACTCGTGCCGTTTCAAGGTTAGCGGTGCATCTGGCATGTCCGTCTCAGATATAACGAGGACAACTTGTAGTGGTGCGGGTGGGTGGGTTTAATTTCCTTTCTTTTTCTAGTGTCCGCGCACGGAAGAGGTACGCAAACTTCAGACAGAAGCAACTCGGACTCTTGTTGTTCGTTATTTGACTCACGCTGTTACATTCCAGGTGCAATCATACTCAGCCTACTTATATGCTGGCATGGTTTGAACTGCTGTCTTGCATGCTGCTACGCGAGGCAGCCTGAGCGAAGTCTGAGCCAGTTTGGAACACACGAGAACTCATAGAAATTGTGTAGTTTGCACGTTGCCCTGTTGGCCACGCTGAATTATTTCTTCGCAAGTTTACGTGTCTACCACAATTGGCGCGTGCCCCTGTGTATGATTTTTGATCCGACCCTATCAGGTACGTACGCGTCGAGTCGTCAGCCATGTAGACAAGCGAGCGCCCGTGGGACTGGCAGCGAGTATGCTGCTTTTCATGACGCCCGCTTCCTTCCTCATGAGAGCTGGTATCCGACGGCAAGGCCTGTTACACGTTTTGATATCGGAGGTGATAACTCTTGGCGATTACAGGCCCTATCATTCCAGTGGATTGTGACATTTTGATAGCCGTCTGTCGCTTCCTCCTGTGAAGTCGGCCGTTCACTACAGCCGAACTGCAGTTGGTGTCATCTGATACCAATGTATCCCTTCATGAACATTCCTGCAGTATTCCTGTTACTCTTACTGAACTTGTCACCTACAACCCAGGGTTGTTTCGAGGAAGGCACGTGAGAGCCGGAGGAGAATTGGAATCGCATTTTGTAGATGTTCAATACAGTGGTACGCCACCTTTCAGCTGCCATACCGTCTTTCGAGGTGGATTGATTTTTGAAAGATCCAAAGGGCTATACGTCTGGCTATGGTGAAGGACCGCAGCCTCATGCTTATCCACCATAACGCGGCATATGCATGCCTATCTCCATCCGTAATCTTTCGTGAAGCTGACCTCACACAATACTGGTGATTTCTACTGTCCGTTATCTCTCAGTCACTTGGGAATTTGGAGATAGTAAATCTTCCAAGGTCGCATTGGATTTTGAGATCGACGCAACTAGCTAATCTTACAGCCTGTAACTCGTAGTAGAACAGCTTCACAACAAAGCAGTAAAATGACAACAACTCAAAAAGAGAGGTACTGGTAAATGGAAGGGTAAATCGTGAAGCTCGGAGGGAAGCCCTGTGTTTATCAGGCTGCGTCCGAGCCACTTGGCGTTCTAGTGGAATCCGAGGAAGCGTCGGTGTATCTCCTTGATGTCGCGATCACATGAGTCAGACTTCGGATGCGTGTATGCAATTAGAAACGTACGACTTATTATTGATGCTTTCCGAGCGTTTGTGGGCAAGAAGTTCGTAGGCCATCCCTCCAACCTGCATACCGAGAATAGGGCCGAGAATAGGGCACCAGAGCCAGTACTGGTTCCTGTATGTGAACACTACAGCGAAAGTCAACGTCTCCCAACAGGAACTATTCCGCAAATAACGAACCATCCTTTCCGTAGCCGACCATGGCAGTCAAGATCCGGGGTCCCAAATCACGCGCCGGGTTGACGGCAAAGCCAGTGTCCATGCCAAGGGCGAGACTGATACCGAGAAGAGCAATAAAAACCGTGGCTGGGACAAGCCATACAGGGATTGGCTCGTTCCTCTTGTCGGTGACGACAAGTATGGGGATTATAAGCATGGCGGATGCCAAAAACTTTCAACGAATTGTTACAGTGCAGCCTCTCAATCTAGGTAATTTTGCCCTACCTCCGAGAAAAAGCAGGATAGTGAGGTCATGTAGTCAGCCTAGTAGGCTTGCATCAGTTTGGGTTCTAGGGAAGTTTGGTGCGGTACGTACCGCGTAGGTCGCGAAAAGGTCACCCGTGCCGGAGATGGTGCGAATATTTGACCCTCCCTCGTACGCATTGATGGCATGATGGTAGTTTGCGTAAACAATCCCACCGCCACAAAGAGCACCGAGTAACTGGGCAAGGATGTAATAAGGTACTTTTCCCCATTCAAAGTTGCGGAGGGAGGCCAGGGCGAGGGTTACCTGGCCGGGAGTCAACCACGAGACAGCGTGATCGAAACGTAAAAACATACCGCAGGATTAATATGACCACAGGATCCACGACAAACCAGAGCCCCCAGAGCAATACCTTATTGTAGAGTCAGTTTGGTTGAAAACTGGTATGATTCATATTGCCCTTACCGACAGCCCAACCGAAACTGAGAGAGAGGTAGTCCTATAAATCAGTTGATCGATCTTAAGCCGCGAGTTACGATATGTGCGCACTCACGCCCTTGGGTGTGGCAGAAACCGCTGTATTCGACGACAGGACGGCTTGGCAATTACCTCCACAGCCGAAGATAATGAGGATCATAGTACCAAGGAATTCCGCAGCGGATTCCCGGATATACCCCCTGAAAATAAAATACATATTCTCATGCATGAGGGGTATGATGGTTAGGTGGTAGGGACGGCGCGAACCTGATCTTGTCTATGTGGGACATGGTAACAAAAGTCGCTGATGAAAGTAGACTCTGCAGTCGGAGAACTGGGGGACCATACGATGGGTTATGGCTTTTTAGGTGTGGCCAAGAATCATCATGGAGACTCCACGGGGTATACATACGTACGGGTGCTCAGGCGGCTAAAGTCGATGACATCAAGAACTTCCCGATATTGATTTTACTGCACTAGGTTCGATTCATAACGGGAGGAGTCTCATCGGTATTACCGGGATACTTACTGAATTAATATCCTGAAGAGGCGGAGGCTGATCCGGCTGGGGTTCGCGAACCGAACGATTGGCTTTCAAGCTGAAACTGGTAGTCCAACTGTTGAATGGTTCTACGTATGTATCTAACATGCCCCTGGCAGTGGAAGACACACGGGATCATAGTGCAGCCCTCCCCACGGCGGCCTGATGTCATTTATAATTGAATTGATTCGAAATTGAGGTTCGTCGGATTCGGTGAGGCTGAACAAAAATATTCCAGCGTTCGCCCTTTGCTATCTACTACACTATAAGCATCTACTATTCACTATACTAAAAGTATCCTACGATCTACTGTAAGCATCTAAGCCACTCGCTGTACCATAAGCACGACTTTCCACACTGTCATGCTGTGCCGTTTCATGCATCATTTACTGTACATGTCACCGTTTTCCTCTCATGTGGCTCCTGTATTTTCTCGCCAAGCTGCGCCCACTTCGTTTTTCATGCTTTTCATCTCCACACATCATGACCAGCTGATGACTCTATCGGCGTAGGCACGAAACTTCCCACCCTGTCATGCGGTTTCTTGCGTCATTTTCATCTCACCGTTTTCCACTTCGTCGCTTCCGCATTTTCTCTCTCCAGCACCCGTTTGGTTTTCTGCACTTGTCACCTCCACCTGTCATGGTGCGGTGCTATCTACCATCTACTACGTACTCAGTATAAGCAGGAAAATTTCCACCTATCATGCTGTGCTGTTTCTTGCGTCATTTCATGCCGACGTTTTTCTCTCATGTGGCTTGCTGGTAACACCTTCCGAAGGCCGACAGTGGAAACTTTATGGAATAGACTTCCGGATGCATGCTCGCTTCGGGAGGTTTTCTAACGGGCTCCAATGATTGGTCCGAGTATCAGTAGCCCAAACCTCAAGGCCGTTGCTTCAATCCTGCTCCATGATCCCACCGTGCAACAGGAGGTGGACTTGTTATCGACTAAAGTAGTACGATTTTTCCAGGGTCCTTAATGATTTGCCTTACCTGGGCTCCTGCATATGGCCAACCAGTGCAAGCTTATCGCAATTCATCGATGGATCATGGGGTGCGGTAAGCGCCTGTTCTGTATTGGGCAAGTATAATGCAGAGCAATTGACCATGCCGATCGTCTGATGGCTTGCTAGTGTGCAGCTTTGCTAATGGCGACAGTGAGTGCCGCTGTAAGCAAAGTGGTTCATTTAGATCACGTTCCGGGGTAACCAACGTACTTACAAGCGAGCATTCCCGAGGTGAAACACGTAAGGACGGGCTTTTTTTTTTCAAGGATGGCGAACAAACGACCTCGGCGGCTGTGGGCTGGCTTTCAACGTCAACCAAGTTCATTACCGATAGCATGCTGAAGACGCGTCCACAGCACCCAAGCGAATCGTGCGTAGACACGTTATCTGGTGATTGCTGCAAGGTGTGAATTTACACAGAAAGCATGCGTGTTATCATTCTTATTGGAGTCATGGGTGGGCGTTTGAATGGGAGTGCCGTGCAATTCCATCATTCTTGACGTCTCACGCACATTGCCTTGAACGTCGCCGTCCGTGCCCGGAAGGTGTTGTGGTGTGAAGTATAAGCAGCGCGGCACGGATCGCGGCGCTCGATGACCCGACCGTGCCTAAATTTGCTCGAGTTCCTAGCTTGCGAGGACCCGTCCGAACTTGGAAGCACCGTTCAAGAGCCGACATGTACGTAGTTCGCAAGCCGGGCAATTGCAATATATCATGAGGCCTCGGGCGCGATAAGGTCAGTATGAGGTGAGATACGGGAACAATAGCTCCCAATTCAGGTCTTTCCCGGACTCTGGACTGTGTGGCGCGTTCGACACGGAATGAGTAGGATTGAATCTGGTGAGAATCAGTTGCTTGGTGCGCAGAAAGACAATGTTGTGGAAGAGTTCGGCAAGCAGCCCTTTCCACTAGGTTAAAGATATGTGGTGATCCTTGCATTTTCATGGCGCTTGCGGGCGTAAGACTTGACACCGTAAATTGACATGGCTTCACCATCGAAAATTCTGGGGCCTCGGACACGCGTATCTTCCAGACGTGTAGGTAACCCGAGACCAGTATGGGGACTTCTGAGCGAAGATTTAAAGAACATTAGTGGTCGCGTATGGAGTTTCGCAGGCGGCTCCGTGGGATGGTTCTTTTGGTGCTCGACGAGCGGTCAAAATCGAACCACTGCTTCCTTCAACCCGTGTATGGCAACCCGAATGCAACTTATTTTCGGGGCCATTTTTGTTCACTTCATCTTATTGATTTTTGATCCTACTTACCCGTGCACGCACGCTGACATTTTTATGCCTGTCTTCTATCATATAAAAGGGCTTGTGAAGCGGGCTGTGCGGGGACTCTCTCCTAACCTCGAACGACGTCCTGGCTATTACTTGAGGAAGGCCCTCATCGTTCGTGGTGTCATCACAAGTTAAGTGAACTTCGCGTCGCCGTCAGTCCGTCATGACATGCCTGAGGCCTGAGCCCCCTCATGTGCGGACAGCTGCCATTTCTTTTTCTTCTTGCGGTTTGTTTGATGTTGTCATGAGCGCAGCCGCGACTGGGAGAGGCAGGCATTACACAGCGGCCTACAAACGGCCCAAATTCGGGCGGATCAATGTCGTCTGCATCCATAAGAAGAGTGTCGACGGAGACTCAGGTGAAGAGAGTTCAAACGAAACTGCAATGTCATCCCATGAGTCGCCGTGGGACGACGTCGCAGCTTTGTTCGAATGCGAGACGAAGGATAGACAGTTGAAATCGCAACGATGTGACTGATATGCATATCTTCGTATGAGCACCACTGATATAGTTTGCGGTACGACGGAGAGAAGGTGCTCTGAGACCATCACAAATATTATGTGCAGTGATGCTTGTCATCGTCGGCGCACGACATTTGGCAATACCGGCAGGAATACTGAATTGGGATTGTGGTTCACTCGCTGAGCGACGACGATCATGAGCCCGTCGATTAATTTCATCACAATCAGTGATTGTGCCCTGAGTATTTATGGTCACGTTCCATTGGCACTCAGAACGACTCATTCATATATTCTGCTCTTTGACATCCGTGCAAGATCATGAGTTCGGTGGTGGTCCGACTGTCAAACGTGGGTCGTGTCATGATGAGATACAGTACAATTTCTCTGAGGAACTTCGATGTACCTATGGTGGACTCGGTTCAGATTCACAAGAGTACATCCCCGTCTACATGCGTAAAATATATTGACAATACGGACAAAGTTGCGCATGTGTATCGAGAGCATAGAGCGTCATGAGCGTGCTCAGTCCACGACTTTTTTGCCCCCGTCCCTGAACCGCTTGAGTTCACTCTGCCACGGTTGCCAGGCCTCACCATATTTCCGGATAAGGCCTGCCAACTCCTCTCTTTGTTCCCTCTGCGCAACTTGAGCAATAAAACTGAGTCATGGGTTTGGGACGTACCAAATTCCATGGTTCCTCGCCGGCATAAACATCTGTAAACAAATCCCTCAGATCACTCTGCTTCAAACTTTCTGCCTTCCTGAGTGCAGTCAACACGTCCTTCTTCAGCCGCGACTTGAGAGCATCTTCCTCTTGATCATTCCACCAACCCCTCGACTCCATAAACAGTCTAAATCGCATGATCGGGTTGTCGATCTTCTTCTTGTTCTCGACTTCTTGTCTCCCGCGGTATGCAAAAGAATCATCGGACGTCGAGTGGTGCCCAACGCGATAGGTCATCGCCTCCACCAAGACAGCTCGACCACTCGCTAGACATCTCCTCCTTGCCTCCGTCACGGCATTCATGACCGCCAATATGTCGTTCCCATCTACGCGGACCGTATCTACTCCGTATCCAGGCCCCCGTGCAGCGATACCGTCACCGGCGTATTGCTCGTGTGCGGGCGTGGAGATTGCGAACCCGTTGTTACGGGCCAAAAAGATCGTAGGACAAGAAATAGTCGATGCCAAGAGCATTCCCGCGTGGAAATCTCCTTCTGAAGCTGCGCCTTCTCCAAAGTATACACATGCGACGTTCTTATGCCTACGAGCAGGATCCCGTCGGAGCGCATAGCCTACACCTGCAGCTTGTGGGATTTGGGTTGCTAGAGGTGACGAGATGGTGTGGAAGTGGTGTGCCGGAGATCCAAAGTGCTGTGGAAAGGCTAGTGTTCGCGTACAATGACGTGGTAGTGTGGAACATACCATTGGCATTTGACGTCCTTTACCGGACTTGTCTTCAAGATTGCCAAAGCACTGTGCCATGATCCCGTCAATTCCGAAGCCTCGCCACAGTAGGACACCCATCTCGCGGTACTGTCCTATGTCCAGTTTGAGGGTCCCGTGAAAGGGAGAGGCAAACACGTGTGCTCACCTAAAACCCTGAAGGACTGTTACATTCATACTCGAGATCCAAGGAAGTGAAGAACTTACTCATCGTCTGGTGCCAACACTGCAGCCGAACCGATGATAGTTGCTTCCTCGCCGTACTATCGACGGTGTTCAGAGGGTATTTTGGAAAAATATAAAGGGATGCTTCCTCACAGAAGTCATCTAAGATTGATGAAGTGAGTTGGGGAACACAGAATATGGAGAGCAAACGTACATAGAACGAGATCTTGCCTTGACGCTGTACATTGTAAAGGACATTGTCCACAGTCGGTAAGAGAACCATATGCTCGTATCTGACATGATGTCACTCTTCTCTCTGTACGGATTTGTTCAGCATGACGCACAATCTACGAGCGTATTCTTCATTAATCTGCACGTTGGATCATAGTCTAGGTGCTAGAAGCGGGACCAAAGCGGAACAAACGGACCTCGGGAAGTTGACTGCCTTCCACCGGTACGCCGATGCCATCCAGTACTCTGTAAGTGGGTATCTGTCCCTGTTCACTAGTGATCGAATTGAAGAACCGGAGCTCAGACACGATGGGAGAACGCGAAGTGGGAAGAATGCCTTGATCGCTGGTAGGAATGGTGGTCGTCGCTGTCGATAGTGCACGCCACGAACGGAGTGGGGTATTGCTGAGATGGCGGAGACACCGTATGACTCTGAACATCGTTGAGCTAAGGAGAGAACGGTGGAGTTGCAAGACAAGTTACCCCGGATCTTGGGGCGGCGTGTGACAAAATAGACAAGTAACTTACAACAGGATTGACACTACGAATCTTTCGGTGGTAGCTTGAGCGCCTCTTCCGCCGCTTTCCGTCGTCCACCCATCATCAACGTCACGTAGTCCGCTCCGCCAAGGACGTGTCCTCCATCCGCACCCTTCGTAGCGGATTTCCCTTTGTTCTTCGCCTTCAACCTCAGGTCCGCGCGCTTCTTAGCCGACTGGACAACCGTCTCCGTCGTAGTGGGCCCATCCGACTTTACTTTTGATTTTGGTTCTGGAGGAGGAGCGGGCTGTGACTGTGGCTTCGTTGTCCGCTTCTGCGGTGCAATGATAGGAAGATGCAATCACTCAGCCCTTGGATGTGCACGGGTAGACATCAAACTCACTACCCGCTTATGAACTTTTGCACTTCTACCCATGGTGGCTACGAACCAGCTAATCTGATCCAGTAGATGATGTCTCAGGCCCTTGGCGGGTATCCGTCGAGAAGAAATCTTCCGTGCCCAAACCACCCAATAAGAAAAACGCGCAGCGGTGCTTAGTCAGCAACTTGTGACAGGGGCCGTTAATGTGAGTCGTGCATGTTCGTCTCAGATACAACGAGGACGACTTGTCGTGGTGCAGGTGAGTAGGTTTTATTTCATATTCGTCTTCTACTGTTTGCACGCGGAAAACTCTTGTTCTTCTCGATTCGAGAAGCATGCTTCAGCTAGAAGCAATTCGGACTCGTGTTGTTCATTCTTTTACCCTGCTGTAACATTCCAGGTACGATTATGCTCAACCTATGTATATGCTACTGACCCTGTATTTGGCTTGGCTCTACTGCAGTTTTGCGTGCGTGCTATGCGAGGCGGCTTGACCGAGGTTTTAACCTAGTCCGAGCCAGTTCGGAACACAAAAGAACTCACATATATCGCGTAGTTGACGCCCGTCTTGCAACGTTTGCACGTTTCCCTGTCGGCCACGCTGAAATATCTCCTCACAAGCATATGTGTCCACCACAATTGGTACGTGCCCTTGTGTGTGATTTGACCGACCCTATCAGGTACATTCCGCGTCGGCCCTGTAGACAAGCGAGTGCCTATGGGACTGGCAGCGAGTATGCTGCTTTTCATGATGCCCGCTTCCTTCCTCACGAGAGCTGGTATCCGACGGCAGGGCCTGTTACACGTTTTGATATCGAAGGTGATAACTCTTGGCGGTTACAGGCCCTATCATTCCAGTGGATTGTGACGTTGTGATATCCGTCTGCCTCTTCCTCCTGTGAAGTCGGCAGTTCGTTACAGCCGAATTGTAGTCAGTGTCCTCTGATACCAATGTATCCCTTCGTGAACGCCATTCCCTGTCACCTACAATCCAGGGTTGACCCGAGAAAGGGAGTGGCACGTGAGAGCTGGAGGGGAATTGGAATCGCATCTTGTGGATACTTGACCTAGTGGCACGCCACCTTCCAGCTGCCGTAAGCATCCTTTGAGGTGGATTGAACCTTGAAAAATCCAACGGGTTATACGTCTGGCTATGGTGAAGGACCGCAGCCTCATGCTTCTCCGCCATAAGGCGGTACATGCATGTATATCTCCATACGCAATCTTCCGCGAAGCTTCCTTCACGAATGCTGGTAACTGCCGCTGTCAAGCTGCCTATCGTCAGACCCGTTATCCGCGTTTATTTCAAGTGTCCGTTATCTCTCAGTCACTTGCAAATTCGGAGGTAGTGATTCTTGGCATGCTGTATTGCATTGCGAATCGACGCAACTAGCTAACCTTACAGTCCGTAACTAGCAGTAGAACAGCCTCACAACAAACAAGTAAAAAGACAACAACCTGAAAAGAGAGGTACTTCTAAATGAAAGGGTAAATCGTGAAATCCAGAGCAAACAAAGTCCTGTGTATATCAAACTGCGTCCGTGCCACTTGGTGTTCTACTGGAATCTGGGAAAGTGGTGGTGTGTCTCTTTGGCGCCGCGGTCCTGAGCAATCACATCATTCAGAGTTCGAATGCGCGCATGTAGTTGGAAACGTACGACTCCTTAGCGATGCTTTCCAAGCCGGTGTGGATCAGAAGGTCGTAAACCAACCCTCCAGCCTGCATACCAAGAATGGGGCCGAGAATAGGGCACCAGAGCCAGTACTGGTTCCTGAATGTGAAGACTACAGAGAAAGTCAGCGCCTCCCCACAAGAATTAATCCGCAAATCACGAACCATCCTTTCCGTAGCCGACCATGGCAGTCAAGATCCGAGGTCCCAAATCACGCGCCGGGTTGATGGCGAAGCCGGTCTCCAAACCAAGTGAGATACCGATACCGAGAAGAGCCATGAAAACCGTGGCTGGGACTAGCCATACAGGGAATGGCTTGTTCCTCTTGTCAGTGGCAGCCAGTATGGGGATTATAAGCATGGCAGATGCCAAAAACTGTCCATGAATCGTTGCAGTGCAGCCTCTCAACCTAGATGATTATGCCCTACCTCTGAAAAAAAGCAGGATACCGAGGACATGTAGTCGGCCTAGCAGGCTTGCATCAGTTTAGTTTCTAGCAGAGATTGGCGCGGTGCGTACCGCGTAGGTCGCGAAGAGGTCACCCGTGCCCGAGATGGTGCGAATGTGTGACCCTCCCTCATAAGCATTAATAGCATGATAGTAGTTTGCGTAAATAATCCCGCCGCCACATAGGGCACCAAGTAGCTGGGCAAGGATATAATAAGGTACTTTTCTCCACGGGAAATTGCGGAAGGAGGCGACAGCGAGGGTTACCTGGCAGGAAGTCAATCGCGAGACTGGCGGCATGATCGAAATGGAAAAATATACAGCAGGATTGATGTGGCCACCGGATACTCCACCAGATACCAAAACCCCCAGAGCAATACCTTATTGTCGAGTTAGTGTTGTTGTAAACATGGTATGATTGAAGTTCCCCTTACCGACAGCCCAACCGAAGTTGAGAGAGAGGAACTCCTGTAAATCAGCCCGTCAATTTTGAGCTGCGAGCTTCGATATGGATGCACTCACACCCCTGGGGGTGGCAGAAACTGTTGTGTTTGATGATAGGCCGACTTGGCAATTACCACCGCAGCCAAAGATAACAAGGATCATAGTACCAAGGAATTCTGCAGCGGGTTCCCGGATATACTCCCTAAAAATAAAGTACATAGTCTCATGCATGAGAGGTGGATGGTAGGGGCGGCACCAACCTGATCCTCGACCAGTGATTGGGGTATTGTGGACCTCCGGTCAAATCAGAGGGGATGACCCCCACGGCCGTCTCATTCATTGGACGAGTGTACGTGCTCGACGTCTCGGAGCGACGCTGGGACTTCTCGACAATGTGAGACATGGTGACAAGAACCGCCGACGAAAGTAGACTCTGTAGTCGAAGAACTGGAGGACCACACGATGGGCTGTGGCCTTTTTATGTGCGCCCAAGAATCATGAAACTTTACGGAATATACATACACACTCAGACGACCAAAGTCGATGACATCAAAAGAGTTTCCGATATTGATTTTGCTACACAAGGTTCGGTTCGTGTAAGCTCGACAGACACGAGGAATCCCATTGGTAATAGCGTGAACTTACGAAATTCATTTCCTAAGGAAGCGGGGGTTGGCTGCTGATTGGATCTCGAAGGACGTTACACAGTTACAGCTGGCAAGCCAGGGTGTTCGCGAACCAACGATCGGAAAGCTGAAACCGGACCAACTGTTGAGTGGTTCTATGTATGTACTAACTTGCCCCTGCGGAAGACACACGGGATTATTGTACAGCCCTCCCCACGGCGGCCGGATGTCGAACATAACTGAACTGATTCGAAAGGGGTTCGTCGGATTCGGCGAGAATGAACAAAAAATATTTCAGCGTTCGCTATTTACTTTAATTTATGAATAATTGTAGGCTGGTAACGCCTTCCGAGGGCCGACAGTGGAAAACTTTATGGAGTAGACGCTCGGATGCATCCTTGCTGCGGGGGGTTTCCTAATTCGGGAGACGGGGCCCAAATAATCCGCCAGCATGTAACACGACTCTCAAGGTCATTGCCTCGATCCCAATCCATGGCCCACCGTGTAGACTTCTTATCAATCGAAGTGGTACGAGTTTTCTAGGGTCCTTAAAAACAGCCCTACCTAGGCTCCGGTGCACGACCGATCAGTGTAAGCTTATTCGCAATTCATAGATGGGTCCTGCAGTAGACGCCTGTTCTGTATTGAGTAAGTATAATAAAGAGTAATTGATCATGCCGACTGTCTGATGACCTTCTGATGTGCAGCTTTGCTAATAGCGACAGTGTGTCGCTGTGGGCAAAGCAGTTCATTTAGACCACGTTACCGGGGTAACCGACGAGCAAACGAGCACTTCCGAAGTGAAACACGTAAAGACGGGCTTCTTTCTTTAAGGGTGGCGAACAAACGTCCCCTGGTGGTTGAAGGCTGGCTTGCAACGTCCATCCGGTTCATTACCGATAGCATGCTGAAGACGCATCCACAGCAGCCAAGCGAATCACGCGTAGACATGTTGCATGGTGATTGCCGCAAGGCGTAATAAACCGCCAAATTTACACAAAAAACATGTATGTTGTCATTCTTATTGGAGTGATGGATGGGCGTTTGAAGGGGAGTTCCGTACGATACCATCATTTTTGACGTTTTACGGACGTTATCTGGAACGTTAACATTCGCGCCCGGAAGATGATGCGATGTGAAGAAGTCACACCTCACTGTGAAGCACGAGCCGCGTGGCATGAATTCGCACCGAACCACTCCTTAGCGAAGTGTGTCTGCTCGACACCGCTCGATGACCCGACCGTACCTTTTGATCAAGTTCCTAGACCGCAATGACACACCCGAACTTGGAAGCACCGCTCAACAACCGATGTGTACGTAGTTCGCAGGCCAACTTCTGCGAGCTTCCGCGCGCACATTCTGCCGCTTCGGTACACGATAAGGGGAATACGAGAAGCCGTGGTCGAAGCGGGGGGGGAGCCATTGCAGTATGTCATGAGGCTTCGGACACGATAAGGTATGAACGAATTGGGATACAGTAACAACTCCCAATTCAGGTCTTTTTTGGGACTGTGTCGTGCGCTTGAAACGAACTCAGTAGAATCCCGTCTGGCAGGATTAAGTTGTAAAGACATTGCGGAAAAGTTCGGAAGAATTCGGCAACCACATGGCGCGTGCAGGCGTAAAACTCAACATCCATGAATTGGGATGGCTTCACCATCGAAAATTCTGGGGCCCCCGACACTTGTGAATCTCCTGGACGCGTGGGGAATCCAAGACTGGTATGGAGACTTCTGATCGTCAAAACGAAATTAATGTTGCCGCAGGCTTGCAACAGAATGGGAAATTGCAGACGCATATCGTTTCCCTGGAGAATCTCGAGAAATTCGGTCAACAAGTACGGATGTTTTGGGGTGACTTCTCTACTCCACGACCACTTCTACGTCTCGAAGGCGTTGCTTTATTCGAAGACTCCAAAGTTGGGAAATTCACTTTGAGCGAAGTTGAGAATACAGGGTCCTTACCACCGGGGTAGACTTCCTCGCATGAACTCTACTCCTACAACTTTCGTAAAGCAGATGGGTTACTCAGCGTGGCAGTCGAAAATCGATGGAGTCGCCTTACCGGCTACAACGCTCCGAACTCATGCATTTTGGCTTTGCTGGACAGCATACCTTACTCTAATAGCTAATTTGGGTGCTTACGGTGGAAAGGCGCATCGTCCGATGCCAAGCCTTTATCAGACGCTCGTACATGACTTCATTTCAGTCTGTATTAATGCTGACGCTGAATAGGCTCGTGTAACCCGAGGAAACTCGTATCTGCGGACGGTGTCCTTGATCCTCAGGAACTTGGGGATGAGGCGCAAATTGTAGAAACTATACGTTGTTTTCGAACACACGCCTAGTGTGATACCGTTAAGGAAGGTGGGAAATGACGACCAGTCTGACCGCTCACCGAATCTAAACATATAAATCTCAGTGCTTTGGGGCGAAAGCATCCATGAGGGGGTCCCCGAATTCTAGAAGATCAGTGAGAATGAGTTAAGATATACATACGCACGTAGCCCACCTTTTCTGAGTTGTTCTACGAGGCCCGTATCTACAAGATCTTCCTTGTCCCTACGAGAAGCGTAGTCGCCTCTAACTTGCCCGGATGGTCCTGGAGCAGTTGAGGAGTGTTGTTGTCCCTGATTATCCGTGGCGTGTCTCCTCGAACCGCTAGCGGCATCCTCTCGCCGTCGGGATTTGGCGTCTCGGAGAGAGGGTCCCTCATGAAATGACCCGACAGGTAAACGGCGCTTGGATGACCCAGTTGGAGACTGCATAGGGCCCATGGTGAGCTGCTGGGTGTTTACTGCGGTTAGAATGCGTTGCTGATCGCGATTGTTGACTGGCGACTGGAAATCATCCGGCGACGGCGTACCGGCGGATGAATCAGAGGAGAGAGGAGAGCTTGGTTCAGGAGAGTTCATGGTAACTCGGTGCGATCTTAGAGTTTGTGCTATCGGCTCTCCCTCAAGTCATCGGCATCTGCACCGGCACGTGCTCCCCGGACGAACGCGCGTCGAGTCCAAGTCAAAAGTGCAACCCAAGTAAATATGTAAAATGCGTGTACTCCACTCGCGCACAAGCCAAAAACCAATGCCCTCCTTGCGTATCATTGCACTTCCCTTGGCAAGGGCACGCAACGCAACTTCATCTACGGCACTCGTCAATCGACCATTAGTTTACTATCATTTCAACCTCACACCACCCGATGCGGCAGCAAAGAACAAGTCATGGACCAATGGAGTGCTCAACAAACTGACAACGATGTCAGCCAATGCCTGGGCCAACTTTGGAAAAGCACCAGAAGGGACCTGGAAGGCTCGTGTTTCGTTTTCTTTTAGGAAGATTACTGTGTGAGGTCTGTCAGCTGACGCTTCAAAGATAGTTACGCCTGTACCAACACGGCGAACGGCTCGTGGACCGGATTGACTTTGAAGAGCTCGCACTGAAAGGTGTCGATCCGTCGCTGGCACCTTCGCTTAGAAATGCAGCAGGCCTTTCGGGGAGTAACCAGAAGGGCGAACAGCGGCCCCCGGTGGTGTGTAGTATCTTTCCGCCGTCTTCTTGACCACCGGGACATTAATGATAATGGTGTCAAGATACCGCTCATTTATCCGCCATCCGTGTACTCCAGTCTTCCTACGCCACTGTCAGATGAGAATGTGCACCCCTCACTTTCCCATTTAAGGATGTTATTGGACAGCCGGGGACCTCGGCATCGCAGAGGTTTCTACTTGTGGATGCTGATTTCACCACTAACCATTCCATTCACTATCATACGTGAGTTGGACACTCAGCCAAACCTGCGCGATGGCTCATGCCGGTTGATTACGGACCGGCTTAGCGGTGATACCTAACATACCGTTCTTTTTTTGCGCATGGAGGTCGTGGTCGCACTACAGAGGTCTGCATTCTCGTGGCACTCGCTGGGTCAATATCATTGGCGCTGACACGGCCCCTTGCACTCCCCCTGTAGCCTACAAGTCTTCTCAATATCTCTCTTCACTCATAGATCAGGGATTTGTTCATCCTGAACCAAATCGGGAGCTAGACAATATCTATCGCTTGTTCTCTCCATCCGCGTCGAACACCAACGGTTCCCACTTGAACGGTCTTCAAACGCCGTCCTCGGACGAGCGAGGACCGTCCGGAAATGCAACAGATTCCAACCCAAAAACTGCACCTTCCTCGACGGCGGATAATAACACGGGCCCCATGGCACACCACTTGTTACTCTCACGCAAGGCTGTACCAAGAATTCTTGAACTCTTTAACCTTCCTGACTCCGCAGCAGCAGACATGTACCGTGCAATGGAGCAAGTGCGTGTCCGACTGCAAGCCGGGCCCCGGTAATGAGATAGCATGTAATCGTATCGCACTATCCTCACCAGACTTGAAGCAATTTTACTGACCGAAAGTCTGGAGCAGACACTTGCAATGGTCAGCACGTTCTATCAGTGACCTCATTCTTCCGAAAATTATCCTGACGGTGGGTCGGTTGGCCAATCATAATTAGCGGATTTGCATTGAACATAACCTATCCATGTCACGCGTTGGCCGCTATCCTCGATCGGGATAGTCTAAACACAATGTCTGCGATCTCTGATTCACGTTGCAGTATCACGATCGCGCGAGCAAGCACCCTTCAAACATGCATAAGAATTCCGATAATAGATCTCGAGGTTGCTGATACTACATTTTGATCCAACGGCTTGAAGATTGTTGATGCTCTCTGCGTGTGACCAATGCATGTCTCTTCTGTCAATACCATTGGTTGATATGCTGGTCATGTCAGGACTCATCATTACATTGACACAGCAATCCAGTGCAAAGATATCCCTAAAGTCGTTTATAGGCGTTGGCCCAAAGGATGGACGCACCAGTTCGATCCACTTGCTTATTGCAAGCTTACCAAGTCACTGGATGTCTTGGTTGGCGAATGGAGTACCTCAGGCCACTGTTCCGCAGTCCAGGATATGACTGTCCACGCGGTGTATCTTTGTAAAATTCGCGGCTGCCGCTGGACTTTGCCTCGTAAGGAATAATTATCCATGGCCTGAATAACTGTCCTTCCTAGGGATCTTTGCGGGGGACTATTGCTTGCTGGATAGCTGTGGATGGGCGGGGCAAATGCACGAGGTGCAGTGGGCAGTGAATCTTTTGGTCATTGGCACGCGCATAGCGATGTTGTGACGTGGTTCACTAATCGGGGTATGGTTGCGCAACGGTAGTAGTAAGAGCTGCTATCTGTGGGTGTTCCTCAGGTACCTGGTCCCTAGGATCCATGTTACAACCCTTGTCCCCAGACATGACTGCTTTTCGTGCTTGCCAGAAGGCCGTCACCTCTGCCGCAGGCACAATACATCTATGTTCCGCAGTCCGGCATACGACTGACCACGCGGTGTATCTTTGTAAAATTTGCGGCCACCGCTAGAGACTTGGCCTCATAGGGTATAATTTTCCATGGCCTGAATGGGTATTCTTCCCAGGGGTCTTTGCGGGAGGCTATCGCATACTGGATAACTACGGATGGGTAGGGAGAATGCACGAGGTGCAATGGACGTCGAATATTTTTGTCTTTGGCACTAGCGCATAATGATGCTGTGGCATGGTCCACTAATCGGAGTGCGGATGCGCAACAGCGATGATAGTAATAAGAACTGCTATCCGTTGGTGCTCGTCTACTCGGCAGACTCGGGTATTTGGACCTTAGAATTCGTGCTACGACCCTTGTCTCCAGACATGACCGGTTTTCGTGCTTGCCAGAGGATCGTTTCCTCTGCCGCAGGCACAATACGTCTATGGCTTTTGGCATGCTAGTCATACCCTATCGAGAGTGTCGACTGTGACTCGGATGGCAGGCTTCCTAGCGGTCGAAATGCATCGGAATACCGACATGCGGGAGGTACCTGACGTAGTGCATCAGAAGGCACTTACCGACGAGTGTGCAGCCCCCAAAAATCAGCTCTACTTACGGGGTTACATTTCGCCCATGGATTCACCATGATCTAGTGCGTGAGGGTGAATGCGGTGATCATAGGCGCACCCGTTTCTTCACCGGTGTTTGTATTTCTATATCACTATCGTCGTCGTTTTGGTTATTAAAAGTGCTGAGACGTGACGACGAGGATGACGAGTGCTCGTGCGGTTGAAGAAGGACCAAGTTAGGGGAACTATCTGGCAACCAAATTTCTTCATCTTGCGCTTCGAAGGGATCCATGTCTCGATTGTCGGTCCCTATATTCAGTATCGGGGAAGGAGAAGGGGTGCGTCTTTCCCTCGCGCCTATGCTTCTTTTTCGCTTACTCAAGCCCAATTTTGTAGGGGTGGCAGCGACGAGGGTAAGCCCTTGCATATTTCTCTCTCGTTTCCTGGCATCCGGAGCAAGGCGATGACTTGGGTCTTGCGGTTGGGAGTGCACTACTTTGTGATCTTCAGGCCCCTTTAATGTGGCAGCTGGACGAGGTTTGAATGTCCGAGACATGCTAACTTCGCGGCTGAGTGCCCGCTTCAGCGTTGTGGACGTGTTCAAGTTTGACCTCCTTGTAGATGCATCTTGTGCGAGAGAGACAGAGAGTGAACGCGAACGGGCCCGCAAGCGCGAGCCGGCGGCGCTCGATGAGACGGAAGCTGATCCGTTCCGGTCCTGCTTTGAACGTTCCCTCTTCTTCTCCTTCTTGGAGGGTTTCGAAGTCAAAGGCTTAGACGATGGCACCGGTGACGAAGAAAGATCAGAGGGATCTGCCTCGCTTTCATCATCATCAGCAAACGGTGATCGGGGGAAAAGTTTGCTTCGCAGAATTTTACACAAGCCTGGGAGCGCAGCCTTGAATCTGGTTCGTTTCAGGTATATAGTTGATTTTCCACGGCAAAATTTTCTCGGTACTCACTGTGGTTCAACGACATCTTCGCAAAATGCCTGCATCCAATCTCGCTCTCTGGGGAATATGCCATGCGCGTTCTGCGTATCGTCCATCCTGCTTATAAGCTGCCATGTCGAAAGCTTGTCCATGAATGATTCCAGACGCTGGGCCGGAGAAGGCATCACAGTTATTGGTTTCTCTTTTCTACGCTTCGCACTCTTGGCCAGTTGTGCGTCGTTCCCTGTTCCCAAAGGTGGGATCGTTACGGGCGGGAGTGGTCGACACGGACCAGGCAAGGAAAGCTTCAGTAAGTAGAGCAGGATTTGTATCTGCACTCTTGGAAAGTGTCATTCCTTGGATTCATCGATGACACCGGTATACGTACTCACGACGCTCCAACCGTTCGAGCCAAGTGTTTTTCCACTTATCCTCCATCATGATCGAGTCCTCATTACTACCACCCTGTAAACCGTTCTCCCCCTTCCGTTCCCCCTCCCCCTCTCCAGTCCCAACCTTTTCGTAGTTGAGAGCATACCACATCGTAGTTTCCTCGATCTCGCCTTCTCCACCGCTATTGGCTAGTATTTGAGGGAGCTCCGTATGATATTTTGTGGACGATGAACGAGTAGAAAGAAGGAGTGGTTCTAGCAAGGCGTGTAAAGGATGTTCTGAGCCGGGGGAAGATGATGGGGGTTCTTGCACGCGCCTCAGGGATGGCACTAAGAGAGTCAGAGGCATGATGGACTTGGATATGCAAAGAGAAACAAGTCAGTATCAACTGAAGGATCGTCAAGCATTTGGATAGATAAGCCATTCGTTACCTCAGGAAGCCAAAGAAATTGAAGATAAGTTCTGACCACATATTGCTCTGGGGACTCGAGGTGGAGATTGGTGAACGGGTAATCACTGTTTATGGACTTTTCTTGCGTATTTGTCCATTTCACGTTTGTGCTGTTGACGAGGGCGAACGGTTGTACGAGGGCCATGTTAACGTGTTCTGCGAGTCGGACCAGACGCGTCCGACAACGCGATATTCAGAGGTGGGCACGTGACTGATGACGCACAGGACAAGCGTTTAATTCACGGTTTCGAGTCGCATCATACGAGCTACGCGGGGGACATGTCTGCTAATAACGGTCTGCAGAGTCTGGCCCTCATGTCGACGGTCATAGGGACTGTGTCATACGGGGTTGGTCTCGTCCCACTGTCGATCGCATTATCCAGTACGTAGCACATTATAACTGCCGACTCGGCAGCACCCTTGGCGCACAGAAGTTCCCTGAGGCTCGCTCACATTATTAAGGAAAACACCTGTCCATCCTGTCCACCTTGGGTACTGGATTGCTCATAGGCACGGCTCTAGGCGTCATTATACCCGAGTGAGTTCGTTCATCGTGTTAGATTCCGGCCCACTGCCTTGGCGCCGCTGCGACATTCACACTCACTGTGCGAGATCGTTGTGTAGGGGTGTCGAGGCAATTGCGACAAGCGACTCGGATCGGAGCTCTCTTTCTGTCCGGGTCGGCACCTCTGTCTTGACTGGCTTCGCTTTTATGCTTTTCATCGAGGAGTACTTTTCATCTCATGCGGCTTCGCTACTACCCCATCATCAAGTCCATGGGAACACACAGAGTGATACATTCCAAATCGATCTGGAGGACCTCGAACGCGAACAGGGGATAAGCGTACCGTCCATAGCAGGTTCGCGACCACTACCCTCTGCACGTCACTTTGGAAACGACGATGCATCCCATCGTGTACTCCCGTTGTCCCTCGGCTTGGTTGTGCATGCTCTAGTCGATGGGTACGCTTTGGGCGTTTCTGCCACCGCCGACGAACGTTCCTCTGCCTTATCGCTCATTGTCTTTCTTGCCATCATCGTCCATAAAGGTCACTACATATTCCTCTGCCGGAGGGTCTTGGCTGTCTGATTTTTACTTACCCTCGATTTACAGCACCCACAGCACTTGCTCTCACCACCTCACTCCTTTCCAAATCGCTCCCTGTCGTGGAATGCAAGAGACATTTGCTGGTCTTCAGTCTCGCAACTCCCGTCAGCGCGATACTTTCCTATTTGTTATGCTCCTTGCCATTCATGAACCAGAGACTCGGTCCAGGCGTCCCATTGTTATTCAGTGTAAGTTCCTTTTTTCTCCGCATCATCTTTGAGAAGAAAATTAGAGGTACATGGTTTGGCTGAACACTTTTACCAGGGGGGAACGTTTCTTTATGTAGCCACGGTGTTGCAGCACACTACTGACCGTGTACCAGATCCTCCACTCAGCACGAGTGGGATTAACAAAGTGGCCCGTAGTGTCATTCTAGTAGTTGGGATGTTCTTTCCCCTCGTAGTTAGCCAGTTAATAGGGCACGGGCACTAGGCTGCTTGATCCAACTAGGAAACGTGTCGCTATTTAATCAGAGAACGATGGTATATTGCCGGAGTGTGATAATCTAATTACCCCCACCATCAACTTCAACCTTGTCAGTAGCAGCGACGACCATGAACAACAACAATCCAGTGAATCTACCTCCGCTGTCCGTTTCGATTCTGGGCGTCGAGCCCCTGGACGAGTTCATAAGAGAGATCGCCGACTTCGTGCACCACATGATCATGAGCAGACCAAACGTGGGCCCGGAAGCGAGGGTCGAGGTAGAGGCCAAGGTCGGTGTTCTGAGGGACAAGACTTCCAACACACGTCTTATGCTACCCGTACTGGTAGAAACGAGTACGTGAGCCCCCACTGGGTTTTTCTTCGCTGTCGCCGTTTATCACGCACTGGCACAGTACTGGCCCCGAATGATTCCGACTTGCGATTCGAAACGAACATGTCAGCAGTCAGTGTCTCGCCGCTTGTTTTCCAGACTCGTTCGAAGAGTTCTCTGTCTCTCTGTCTCTCTTTCTTCTAAATAGGCGCAGCACAAGCACTACAATACTCTTCTCAACCAGCTACAGCAACAATCGCGCGAACCAAGTCATCCAAGTTCGCCTCTGGGTTACAAGCACGTAAAACTAGTGGATTTGTTTTACGCGTCGGAAAACCCTCGCGACCGCGAAAAGATAAGGATTACTCAGGATGAGAAGACTGGGACCGTTCTCGAGGTCATGACGAAGATACGATTAGGGGATCTCAATATATACTGCCCGAAGCGGACTGCGGATTGGAGAGTCAGTGTCAATCTGGAAGTACCAGTACCAGGTAACATATTTCGTCGTCTTTCTCGTGTGTGCATGTGTATATATGGGCCCCGTTCTGAGCGATATATATGCTACAGCCTTCAAGCCCGCAGGACCGCCAACACATACGAGAAAGAAAGACAGGATATGTTATTCGCACGAGGAATTCAATATTGACTTGACGCAAGTCACCACCACGACGAGCCCAAACTCTCCGGTGCGCTAGTTGACTTACCGTGGCGTTGGTTAACCTGCTTATTTTTATGTCTATATTTGCGCGGTAGCCTGAGGTCACGCACGAGCTAGAGCTGGAAATCGCCCGACCTCCTTTATTGCTATTCACCGCCTCCAGGAGGGGGGACATGAATGCACCGGAACATGAACGGAACGCGTTCGACGAGCTGATACGGTCTTTTGTCAATAATGCTAGAATTCTTGTGAAGAATGCGTCTGATGGATGGCATTGACTCCAAAAAAAAAAAGAATAATCATTGACATGTGCATCTCGTAGCAGTACAAAGGTTAGAGTATCTTGTCTCGATCGACCTAATAAGATTAATGCATAGCAGAGCAGCGGTAGCAAGTGAGACTGAGAACGACCACCCATTAGCCCAGAATATTAGTTGTAGGATATGTTCGCTTGCGATATTTATATACCAACCACTTCCACCAAGTCACCATCCTCCAAGTCGGCGTCTCCAATTTCTGTGGTGGAAGTCTGCTTATCTCCGTCGATCTTGAGCTGCGGGTAGGGTATTGTCTTCGAACCTCTGCCTTTGGGCGGAGCATCGCTGTAGATGTCGGGAAGACCAGCGGCCTTGAGGAAGGCCTTGACGATTGCACCACAAGTTGTCGTGGGTCGAACGGTGAGAGTGACGTCGTCAGCAGCTGTGGATCGGAAAACGAGTTTGAGCTTGTCTCCCCCCGACGATTCGGCGTCTGATTCGCTATGGGAATGGTCGTCGCTCGGCGCCTCATCTTCCGATGCGTCATCTTGGGGTGGGGGAGAATGAGAACGTTGGAGACGACGAGTGCGCATATACTCGTAGGTGTTCTTGTCGCAAGCCTCTGTTGAAACGGTTCAGTAATCATCTTTATGTATCAGCAAAGGGAATGCACCTAGTTCTCCCTCAGTCCAGATGCGAAGACTGTGAGGTGTACCAGATGGGAAGACGCGCTTGCCATCGTAGGTAACGACCAAGTGGTCGACCAAAATGCTCGCGAGATCAGCAGTTTCTTCAAAAAGCACCCGGAAGGAATCGTGCTAGTAATGTAATTTGTATCGTACGTACCCATTCGAGCGAAATAACACGCACTCGTTTCATTTCGCGAGTCCAGGTGGGTTTCGGTGCGGCAACGTTGAGAGGGTGTGGGATCCAATTAACGTTGAGGGTGACCGTCTCGGGCCCACCTGTTTGCTCTGCATCGATCTTTTGCCGTGCTGCTTGTTTCTTAACTTCTTCGACTATTTTGGCCAGTTCCGGGTTCAAGACGATGTTGTCGAGCGAATCGTCTGGGAGAAGGGTCGGTGAAGGCGTCCGGGATTCCACAGCCAGCGCTTTTCTTTGGGATGCCCAGAACGCGTGAGCAGGGTGGCCACACAGGGAGCGTGGAGAGACGGGTATACTGACCGTACGAGGTATTTGGCATTGGCAAGCTGATGGTCGGAGAGTGCAGGAGGGGGTGTGATTGACCTTGAGCGGCTTCTTTGGCGTTTCCGCTTGTTGGGGGAGCTTTCGCCGGCTACTTGGGTATCGCGAATGGATTCGATGATTTCTATGTCGCTACTGTCGCCGTCCGACGATAGTCTACGTGGTTTGGGAGCGTCAAGAGTACGAAGCGCGCAGTGACCAGTCGCATATACGCACAGGTTCTTCTGCAACTTGGCCACGTCGACTGTCTGCCACCTGGGCTGGTCGTTGTGCTTCTTCCTCTTGAAGCGCCTGGCAGGAGAAGGCCGTGATGCATCCGAGGACTCCTCTGACCCGTCGTCGTCGTCGTCTTCTGCGTGGACAGGCGTGCTGTCTGACCAAATCCCAATAATATGAGCAAACTGGCCACGGCTGATTTGTAATTATTGGCTTAACTCCTCGTCAGTTGGTGCAGCTGTTTCCACTGCGCGGCTGTCCGTCCGCGGTTGCGCATGAACTGGGCATCTTCGTCCGCGGTCGGCGTGGAGGTCGACGGGGGGACGTCGGTCCGGTCACGGTGGTCGTTGGGGGTGGTGCGCGGTTTCAATTTGGCGACTGGACGGGGTCTCGGACGAGGCCGCGCGGACATGGTGCAACTCGAAGACACACTGCGTGGGAAAATTGGCTTCCTTGGGGGGTCATGTCACTGTCACGTGTCACTGTCACGCCTCTCCTTTCGATGCTCGCCTTCAAGAAATCCAAAGCAAGATCGGGCCAGCGGACGAGAGAAACAGAGGAGTCGGTCGAGGAGGTCGACGTGGACGAGTCGCCGATAAGCATAGCTTCGTCCAAGGTGAAGAGCAAGGCGAAGCGTGCAAAGGCAAAGTCTAAACTCAGCTTTGGCGGCGGCGACGAGGAGGACGATGCCGACGCTGGGACCTTCCAGCTTAAGAAGTCAAGCTTGAGTCGCAAGTTGACACTGGGAACGCATCCAGCGTACGCTTGCTGTCGTCCTTTTCTTGGCTCTGTCTTGACCACCACTCCGAATAGCAATGCCCCACCCGATACCTTGGATCAAGCAACTATTGGTGCTCGTTCCAATGGCGCACCCGTTTACGACGCCGCATACCTCTCGGAGTTGAAGGCGAGCATGCAGTCCACGCGGCCACCCATGCCAGATCATGGCGTTTATGACGTGGACATTCCGATGGACGTGGAAGATCGTGCTATCGTATCTCTCGACACCCCAGGTACGCTGCTTTCGCATACGGACGCACCTTATCCTGATTACTCTAGCCGCGAGCGGTGTTTCAATACCTACACAGTCGCACATTCAAGCTGTGAGGGAGAAACGCGAACGTCTGCGTGCAATCGGTCCAGAACAAGACTACATATCTCTCGCCGTCACGACACTCACAGACACATATCAAGGTCCACACCCTGAGAGTCGGTTGATGCGAGAGGAAGACGAACTGGGCGAGGGCGATGACGGTAGGTAAGATATTCGACCAGCGCCCGTGTCAGCTTGACACCTCAATGCCATAGAATACGCCCACTATACGAGCGCGCAAGAAAGGATCGCCCTCGGGAAAAAGTCCCGCAAGATAGAAGCAATCAAACGAAAAGATGCCATGCAAGAAATGATTGCTGATGCGTCAGTTGTCACCACCACTTCTCTCGTGACGTCGTTAAATCATTTCGTAGGGACGAGCAGGATGAAGAGACCGTAGAGTGGGAAAGAGAACAGTTGCGAAGGGGCGGCTTGGATCCATTTGCAACCGCCAGCGCAGCCCCTGAAAAGCAGGTTTACAAGCCAGCACCCAGTACGCCTACTGCCCACATAGACCTCTCCCGTATTCATCGCTCTTTCAGTCCCTCCACCGACAAACCTGCCCGAGCTGGGCCCGGCAATCGAACGCCTGGCACAGTCCCTCGCCGCACTAAAGGCCTCCCACACCTCCAACGTGAATGTGGCGGCCTCGTTTTCCAACGAGCAAGAACAATTGGATATTCGAGAAACGGAGCTGCGTGATATGGTTGCGCAAGCTGAGACTAAGAGAAGTTGGTTTGCCGACTTCAAAGAGTGGATGGAAAGCGTGGCTACGTTTCTTGATGAAAAGGTGCGCTAATACTTGTCACGAATCGAACTTGCGCTGACTATGTTCAGTACCCTGAGCTCGAACGGCTGGAGAGTGAACACATATCTATGCTGAAGGAACGCGCAGGGATGATCACCCAGAGGCGCAAAGAAGATGACGAAGACGATCTTTCCGTTGTATTTGGCACTCCCCCACAACGTGATCCTCAACCAGACGAATTGGATGAGCTAGGTCGCACTGTTCCCAGAGCCGATCCTGTCGCGCTCAGGAAAGTCAGGCGGGTTGCACGGGTCGCACGCCGCAAGTGCCGTCAGTCTCGGAATGCACTATCGGAGGATGACTGGGAGGAAGAAGGATACTCAACTGATTCGTCTCTCCCTCCCTCCGATGCCCAAGATTATCGAGCCGCCATTCAGAGGATCACCACTGGCGGGGAAGAGCTTCTTTCTGACGTGGCTGCAGCTGAGTTCAAGGACCCAAGTCTAGGACTCGCTAAATGGTTCGGCGAGTGGAGAAAGCGTTATGGCGATAGTTATACCGGTGCATGGGGAGGCCTTGGTCTCGTCGGCGCATGGGAGTTCTGGGTACGTCTAGAACTCCTAGGCTGGGACCCGTTAGACGTAAGTGTCGTCCATCGTTTTGTCATGCACCTGTGTTCATGCTTGACATATCGGAAGCCCTCTGATAATCTCGATGATTTCTCGTGGTACTCGGCCCTTCACGAGTATTCTCAATCGTACGATGAAGATGCAGATGCGGAAACCTCGGAGCCACCTCCAGACGGTGATCTAGTATCAGCCATGATATCCACTGCAGTTGTTCCCCGCTTATGCAAGATGCTGGAGAGCGGGGGTCTCGACCCTTACTCTGCCCACGATGTCAAAAGAATCATTGACGTCGCTGAACAAGTGGAAGCTTCCATTGGTTCCGACCATCACAAATTTTTGGTCCGTGTCGTTCATTCCACGCGTCGAGAAATTTTTTTTCTGATCTTATCGACCTCAGATGATTCTCAAGTCCATGCACAGCGTATTCGAGAACGCCACAATCGCTGCGGAGACGCTCTTGTCTCCGTTCCTTCGATTTAACCGTCCACAGTTCGATCCGGAGGCAATCGCCGCTCGTAACCGCTTACTCACTAGGGCATCCAAGCTGGTTAGCGTGATGCTACGATGGCGGAAGTACACAGGCGACAAGCTCGGCGCTGGTGCGCTCTGTGTGCGACTCATCAATAACTACGCACTTCCGATCGCACGAAGTGGATGGGAAGTCGGAGGCGAGCAGACAACGCGCCAGGTGAGTCTTATGAATAAATGATCAAGTGAGTTAGTTTAACGTCCTCGGTTTTTTTTGTGTTTCGCGCCATTCCAGATGGTAGATGCATTGCCTCAGGATTTGGCGACTTCAGTGAACCTGTGATGTGGCAGTCGTCACTGGTTGCTGCTGTATTGTTGGCCTGTTGTAGTCTTTACACGCCTAATTGATAATGATATGCATGAAGTACGTGTCATCTCTCATTTCGACCCACTACAAATGCCCCGAGTGTGCGCCAGACCCGAGGCATGATTATTATTTTCTTCAGCCTCTCAAGGGTGATAGTGCGAATGGGAACATTTCCTTGTGCTACCCATTTTCTCTCTCTACATTATCACCTTTAGCGACCTCGGGGAGATTGATACTGCGAAGCCTCTTAGACCCTCGTGCTAGCGGGTGTAAGTCCACGCATGCGTGGCAACCCAGGTAACAGGTTCGCGTGTGGTTCGTTCGGCTGTCGGACACAAACATATCATCCAGTCTGTTCGATGGAAGTTGTGGGGTGATGCACATTCACCCTTGAGGCGGACAGGCCCCTCAGTAAGTCGAGTGTTTTACTTGGGTACTCTGACGAGAACATTGGGAAAGTTGTGTGTTACGGTCGCTTTCTTCCTGGATTCCGTTCCTTTCTTTTAGTTGCAACGAGACCGCTTGCGTGTGCGGTAGTGGCGAATACAGAGCTGAAGCAATTATACGAGTGCGAACCTACAGTATTCCTACTCATTGCTTACTGCGCAAATGTCATAGAATCATCTGAAAACTAGGAGTTTCAGGGAGTGTGCGTGAACCAGACGAGATCTCGTCATCCGGCGCTGCAGTGGAACACGCAGACCTGAAGACTCATGTACTCCTGTTCTGTGGTCTAGTTGCCGGTTACTGGCGTATGTGCCATGACACTCACCACGTCTGAATTACAGTCGGGTCCGCCTTACGTGCAAATCGAAAGGAGTTGGCGTATTTGTCAATGTCCACCACAAAGTGATCAGGACCTCATCTATTATAATGTCCTAGACTGACTGGCAAGGGTAGTGCGACGCCCGGCACGTCATCCAAGAAAGCGAGGATATAAGCTGCTCAGCATTGCTCGTGATGAAGTGGTGTATCCGGCTGCCTCGGTGGGAATAGAGAAACGACGCGGGTGCACACGAAGGAGGCTGCGAGAGCGCGAATCTTTTCTGTGGGCGCGCCAGTTGGTCGCACACACGTTCGAATCAGGGTTTCAACTCTTCTCGATGACAGTGGTCTCTGTCCCTTGATATTCTCAGAATCGTTCACCTGCAAATTGTAAAAACGTGCCGAAGTCGTCAAGTCCGTCCACCATCGTCGGAGGGGTTGGGACCAACACCGACGGACGGCGATGAATCGTAGCAAAACATCGAACGAGGTGCTGACCTCAGAACAGGCTCTTGTCACGGGTGGCATGGAGGCTGCCGGGGTTGATGGAGACGGCCCCGATCCTACCTAGTATAAACCATTCATTACCGCCAAGGACTCATCGCGTAACAACAACACAGGTGCTAATGTCCGACCGGTATTTGAACAGCGCGACGAGCAGTTAGATTGTCGGTCTCCGTAACAGAAGAGGTGGCCCGAAGATGCACATTGAACTCACGCTCCGCAATCCTGGACAGACATTTGTGTCAGAAATGATACTGTCACCAAATTCTGCTACCTTTGAAACGACAGCGACACTGCCATAAAGGGGCACTAGTGGGACACCATAGTATAAGGCCAAATAGTACGCAGAGGTGGCAGGCGGATACTAACATCAAACCTGACGGCGGAATCTATTTTGAGGCTATCCGACTTCTATGCACTGTTATTGGGTATGGTGCATGTCCTATGCCGCAGGTGCGAGTGGGTCTCCGAGTGGGAATCTCGGCCGCCACAGCTACAACGTGCCTACAGGGCGCCTAGCTTCGAAACCTACTCCTTCCTCGTCTACACCCTCAGCATTGAGTCAAACGGACAAACCTTACAACAAGTATTCATTTCTCAATGGCCAGAAAGTGGCTCAAGAAATGCCTCGCCAGAAATGCGAAGCCCTCCAACTCTGACATTCCCGCAGTACGCAATCCATTTATCGCGAACGACGGTGGTTATCGATTTTACATCTAATCACCTGCAGGTATCGTCAGAGGCTCCCCCTGGGAATGTCTCCTCTACTTCAGAGACGTCGGGAAATGCCTCTCGAGGACCGTTTTTTAGGGCAAGGAACCTCCATCCGTCTCGCGTACCCCCAGGTCGAGGCGTATGTAATCGACGTTTTTCCATCGTTGCCACATAAGGCTGATTGGTCCAAATTCACAGAGTCAAGGACCCGCTGCAGAATCGGACCTGGGCCCCGTGACGGTCGGAACCCAGGTCGATGCTGCTCGGTTGGGACTGGATGCCATGACGTCCGTGCCACGAATGGGCCAGACAGCAGTGGACTACGTGGCGAAGGCTAATACCGCTGACGCAGACATTCAAAGTTTGAAAAATACGTACCTCCAACCTCTCAAACTGTTCAACTCCGTCGTTACCAATATTGCCAACGTATGCCGTCGACCCTCCTGTGCAAAAACGTGTTCTGACGTAGTCGCGCAGGTTCACCCATATGCCCAGGTGGCATTGGGAATTTTAACTGCTGCTTCTAATGTATAGCTCCTCCGTCGAATTTGTACCTTCTCGCTAATGCGATCATTGTGCCAGTTGATCATTACCCAAGCGAACCTGGACAGCGCTGTGTCAGGTCTTCTGGAGAAACTCGGATTCGTCTACAAGTTACTTCTGGAGGAGGATACGATGAAGAATATCGATGACATGAGAGATACCCTGGCCAAGATTGCGCGGGTCGTGAGCGACGCTGCACAGTTCGTCACGAACTACACCGAAACGAAGAGCTTCTGTAAGTCTTATCATATCTATTTGGCTCCGAGTTTACCGGTGAACCGTGTTCCCAGGGAAAAGATTGGGCAAAAACATTCTTTCCGAAACGCAGTCCGTCGTCGATAGCTACACCCAGACCCTAGATTCCTTGATGCAACAATACCGTGACCACGCGGTGCAAGACATTCAGATTAACTTGTACCGCGTACTGGAAGACGTGAACCTCGAAGGGATGACCTACGCAGCTGGGGCCGGCCTCGACAAAACCAAGAGATGCCTCGATGGTACGAGGACAGAAATTCTTCAGGAGATCATTCACTGGGCCACCGGTGGTGGTGTCAATGCCCCTCGTATTTTGTGGCTTCACGGGCAAGCCGGAAGAGGGAAATCGGCTATTGCCCATACGGTTGCATCATGGATCAAAGACGTGGGAGGACTTGGGTCATGTTTCTGTTTCGCTCGTGACAGGCAAGCCGAGCATCGGGAGCAGAAGATATTCGCGACTATCGCCCGTGGTCTGGCAGACCGTGACATGGCGTTTCGGCGAGCGTTGGCGGATGCGGTGTCGAAGGATTATGATCTTAAGACGACATGCGACGTGACGCAGCAGTGGCAGCAACTCATTTTGGAGCCTTTGTCGAAGGTTCATAGATCGATAGTTGGAAACGTGGTCGTGGTGATTGATGCCCTGGATGAAAGTGGACCCGAAACATCGAGGGGAAATATCCTCTCCCTACTCACCTCGACGGAAGCCGCGAACTTGCCTGACAATTTCCGCATCCTCTTGACGTCCAGACCTTTACCGGACATCGAACATGCGTTGGGTGCTTGCTCACACGTGAAGTCAACTTCATTGGACAATATTTCTGCGGAATCCGTAGCACACGACATCCGGCTGTATGTTTCCAAGAAGCTTAGCCATCTTCCGGAGATCGAAGATGCCGAAGTTCAAGTCATTGTCCAGAAGTCGAATGGCCTATTTGAATGGGCTCGTCTGGCATGCGAGTTCGTCAAGCCGAATAAGCCTGGTCGGACAATTAGGGAGCGCTTTGACGAGGTTGCGTTTCGTCGTTTTGGAGGTGGGGCAGCCTTGCTGGACGTCATGTACAAGACAATCCTGGATGACACTATACCCAATGATGATACCACGTTGGCACGATTCCAATCTGTGATGCGGCAGATTTTGTCAACATTCGAGCCTCTGCGTATGGATACCTTAAACAAGATGCGCTCTAGCTTCCCTTACGACGAGGACCATTTCGACATGATCATCATCCTCGAATTCTTGTCTCCGCTTTTAGGTGGCATTGTAGACAGGACCTCGGTTGTCCGGCCGCTGCATGCATCATTCTACGACTTCCTCGCTGATCCTGGACGAAGTGGGAGATATTATGTTGGTGGATCCCACATGCACAGCCTTGCATTTGCTTCATTGCAGATTCTCCATGGAAACCTATGCTTCAATATTTGTAAACTTGAAAGTTCCTACTTCAGTAACTCTGAGGTTTCTGATCTGTCAGAGAGAATTGAAAAGTTCATTTCCCCTCAACTGTCTTACTCATGCCAATTCTGGGCTCAACATCTGCACAAAAGTAGCTTTGACTCTGCACTTGCAAGATTGGTGAAGGATGTCATCCAAAGTGAAAGATTTCTCTTCTGGATTGAGACTATGAGCCTGCTTGGTGCATGTGGAGGTGCTGCAGATTCTGTTGGCTGGATGGCAGGGTGGCTGCAGGTGAGTGCCTCACCCTCATACTTGATTTTGTCTAACATTGAAGAGCAGGACCAGGATGGTTTTGAGGATTTATTAGTATTTGCAAGGGATGGGATCAAGTTCATTCAGAACTTTGGCAACATAATCTCATGCAGTACACCACATCTTTATATTTCTGCTCTGCCATTTACTCCTTCAAAGACTGCATTTTCAAGGCTAGTAATACCAAAGTTCTCTGGTCTTGTTGGAGTTCCTGGAGGAGAGCTTAAAGACTGGCCAGCTGTTCAACTTGCCTTACAAGGACATATTTCTGCTGTCACATCCTCTGCAATGTCTTGTGATGGGAAAAGGATTGTCTCAGGTTCATATGACAAGACTGTGAGGATCTGGGATGCTGAGAGGGGTGTGCAGATTGGTGACCCTCTTCAGGGGCATACTAATTGGGTTGACTCAGTTGGATTCTCTCCTGATGGCAAGAGGATTGTCTCAGGCTCACATGACAACACTGTGAGGATCTGGGATGCTGAGAGAGGTGTGCAGATTGGTGACCCCCTTCAGGGGCATACTGATTGGGTCCAGTCAGTTGGATTCTCCCCTGATGGCAATAGGATTGTCTCAGGCTCACATGACAACACTGTGAGGATCTGGGATGCTGAGAGAGGTGTGCAGATTGGTGACCCCCTTCAGGGGCATACACATTGGGTCAAGTCAGTTGAATTCTCTCCTGATGGCAAGTGGATTATCTCAGGCTCATCTGACAACACTGCGAGGATCTGGGATGCTAAGAGAGGTGTGCAGATTGGTGACCCTCTTCAGGGGCATACTCACCAGGTCAACTCAGTTGGATTCTCCCCTGATGGCAATAGGATTGTCTCAGGCTCACATGACAGCACTGTGAGGATCTGGGATGCTGAGAGAGGTGTGCAGATTGGTGACCCTCTTCAGGGGCATACTGATTGGGTCATGTCAGTTGAATTCTCCCCTGATGGCAAGAGGATTGTCTCAGGCTCACATGACAACACTGTGAGGATCTGGGATGCTGAGAGAGGTGTGCAGATTGGTGACCCTCTTCAGGGGCATACTGATTGGGTCATGTCAGTTGAATTCTCCCCTGATGGCAAGAGGATTGTCTCAGGCTCACATGACAACACTGTGAGGATCTGGGATGCTGAGAGAGGTGTGCAGATTGGTGACCCTCTTCAGGAGCACACTCATCAGGTCAACTCAGTTGGATTCTTCCCTGATGGCAAGAGGATTCTCTCAGGCTCAATTGACAACATTGTGAGGGTCTGGGATGCTGAGAGAGGTGTGCAGATTGATGACCCTCTCCAGGGGCATGCTGGTAGGGTCAATTCAGTTGGATTCTCCCCTGATAGCAAGAGGATTGTCTCAGGCTCAAATGACAAGACTGTGAGGATCTGGGATGCTGAGAGGGGTGTGCAGATTGGTGACCCTCTTCAGGGGCATACTAATTGGGTTGACTCAGTTGGATTCTCCCCTGATGGCAAGAGGATTGTCTCAGGTTCATATGACAACACTGTGAGGATCTGGGATGCTGAGAGAGGTGTGCAGATTGGTAACCCCCTTCAGGGGCATACTG
Source organism: Pisolithus thermaeus (assembly GCA_024663475.1). NCBI lineage: Eukaryota > Fungi > Basidiomycota > Agaricomycetes > Boletales > Pisolithaceae > Pisolithus > Pisolithus thermaeus. Next base: position 11,549 of record JANFAF010000123.1, on the reverse strand, counting down.
ATTGGATCCAGTCAGTTGGATTCTCCCCTGATGGCAAGAGGATTGTCTCAGGCTCATCTGACAAGACTGTGAGGATCTGGGATGCTGAGAGAGGTGTGCAGATTGGTGACCCTCTTCAGGGGCATACACATTGGGTCAAGTCAGTTGGATTCTCTCCTGATGGCAAGAGGATTGTTTCAGGCTCAGAAGACAAGACTGTGAGGATCTGGGATGCTGAGAGAGGCATGCAGATTGGTGACCCTCTTCAGGTGCATACTTGGGCAGTCAATTCTGTTGGATTCTCCCTTGATGGCAAGAGGATTGTCTCAGGCTCATCTGACAGCACTGTGAGGATCTGGGATGCTGAGAGAGGTGTGCAGATTGGTGACCCTCTTCAGGGGCATACTGATTTGGTCAAGTCAGTTGGATTCTCTCCTGATGGCAAGAGGATTGTCTCAGGCTCATCTGACAATACTGGGAGGATCTGGGATGCTGAGAAAAGTGTGCAGATTGGAATCCCTATCCAGGGGCACATTGGCACTGTCTACTCAGTAACATTTTCCCCTGATGGAATGAGGATTGCCTTGGGTTCAGAGGACTGTTCTGTGAGAGTTTTGGATGCTCAACATTTTGAGGATATGATCAACACCTATGGGAAATCAACACTGTCTACATGTCATGCAATCAGAGCACCTGCACCTTCTGCAGATGGTGAGTAGTTATGTTCATTGTGTATCCTGGTTTACTGAAATTGCTCTTTCAAGCATACCTTATTTGCCTTTCATTTGTCTCTTCTCATTCACTTGAAGATGCTCAACAACTTCTGGATGGACTGCAGGAAGATGTTGCTGTGTGGGATGAACCAGTTAGGCTCCATCCTGATGGCTGGATCAGAGGTCCCAAGGGCAGATTGTTGCTCTGGATACCTCCAACCTTCTGGAGGCCATTTTATTCCATCTGGACCAGATCAGTGATGCCCAGGGGCTCTTGCTTAGAGCTGGACTTAAGCCAAATGGTTCATGGGAATAAATGGCATCAGTGCTTCAAGGCAGTTGTGTAGTCCCAAAATGTAGTATATCCATGATGACTGTAGCCCTGAGTGCCCAAATAATATTTGCAAATGTTACAGACTTTTTTCTTAGTAGTTGTGTCTCAACTATAGATGTACCTACATAGGCCAACATTGACTGACAACTGGCTGACAAGGGCCAACAGAGAGTGATGATGGCCAAAGGGTGGCCAACAGTCATGACAGAGGTTCCAGAGAGGGCATCAGGTTCAGCTCATGTGCCCCCTTGTATGAGCCCAGCCCTCAGATTTTGGAGGTAGAGAAGAGTTGGTACTGAGCCAACAACTGAGAAGAAGGCCAGTCAAAGACCATTGTAGAGAAGTACAGTAGACTATCTCATAATGCATAAGGTAGTATTGCATAAATCTCATAATGCATTGAAAATAGCTGGTCCCACTGTGGGACAGTGGTAAATCATAACAATATTGCATATTGCATAATGCATTGAGCTGCATTGTGTCATGTCCATGCCTCCATTCTAGCCCTCCACATTTCAACAGCCCCTTCCTGCTCCGCTCTGCATGCGTCTGCCCGCCCTAACACCTGTATGGTGCATTTCTGCCCCGCTCTCTGTCAGACCCCATCAGCCACTGTCGGGGCCATCATGTGATTGGTGCCTCTCAGTCAGGTGACACCTTCCCCCTTCTCAGGGGTCACCTTCCTTTTGGGTCGATGGGCCAGCCTAGGCACAGCACAGCTACCACACCATATGGGTTGGCACAGGGTCGCTACTCATTTAGGCTTTCGGTCCAACATCTGATTGGTTATCGGTGAGCACTCCGAAGACATTCCGTCTGTACTATTCCTTTTAGATCTTAAAAGGAATAGTACAGACGGAATGTCTTCGGAGTGCTCACCGATAACCAATCAGATGGATGTTTCTTCTTTGTCCTGTCCTTCACCTCTGTCGTATGTACCCATTCTCTGATTGAAGTTTTTTGACATTTCTACCCCTTGAAAATTTACTGTATTCTGTATGTTAGTTCCAACATTCCGATACTGTACTGCCTCGACGGTGTGCCTACTGTATATAAGCCCACCACACTCAGCAGTGTCTCCTCAGTATGAATATCTGATCGCTAGAAACAGAGAAACGTCTCAGTCGTTGGACAATGGACTAACTAATTTACACGAGAGCTGCGAACCTAGAAACAGAGAAACATCTATCGAAGTCAAGTCAGTCCTGGTGTAACACATAATGTACTGTAAGCATACCTCAGTCGTTGGACAACAGACTGAGGAAAGAAAGAAAAGATTACTACTGTAGCATCTATGCGTATACATGTCATGTGCTGTCCTTGGTGTCTGCGCTGTAAAGGTACACTACACGAACCTGAACACTAGTTCTCGAACAAGACTCCAACACACCCCCTCAGCATGGCACCAGCAACAGACCTGTGCGATGAACCTGGAAAGAAGAATGGGCAAGAGACTTGGTAAGAAGGTCAGCGACATTCTGATGAGTCGGGATCCACTTGGGCGTGAACACCCCCTTGCTGATGTGTTCGCGAAGGAAGTGATAGCATACATCCACATGTTTAGTGCGAGAGTGATTAAGTGGGTTGGAGGATAGCGATATCGCTCCCATATTGTCTGCATATATGATAAACGGAAGTGTGACCTCCTGATTCAAGGAACTGAATGCTGAGCATATCCAAAGTCCCTCCTGAACACAGGCTGCGAGCGCCATGTACTCAGCTTCAGTAGATGACAGTGCCAACGTTTGTTGCTTTTTGGAAACGTGTGCTATTGGACCTCCATAGAAGAACCAAACATAACCTGTAACCGAGACTCGGTCTGCTGGACACGTTGCCCAGTCTGAGTCGGTGAAAGTGTGTACATCGTGATTGATGTTTGGATTTCCATATCGAATGCACAAAGACTTTGTTCCCTTCAGATAACGTAGCAGGCGTTTCGCTGCAGCGTAGTGGTGTGCCTCCGGATGTGTGCACTGTTGCGCTAGTCGTTGAACGGCCTGTGCTATGTCTGGTCGGCTACACGTGGACAGGTACATCAACTCCCCGACTATCTTTCTGTACGTGTGCATCAGGTTCAGGACGTCCGGATGTATGTCGCTATCCTGTCCAAAGGGGTGAGTAGGGTCCATTGGGAGCGACACCGGATTAGCATCTCCAAGCCCGTACTCTTCGCAAATGTGGTCGATGTAGGACTCTTGATGAATCCAAACCTCCCATGTCTCTTGCCTTCTTTCAATTTCAATTCCGAGGTACAACAAAATGGGCCCGAGGTTGCTGATGCCAAAGTGCTCCCCGACCTTTCCCTTTACCCAGTTCAGAAAATACCTATTGTTTGAACCCCTGAGACCATCGTCAACATGCCAGATGATTATACAGATTATCCTTCGTCCGTCCTCCCCGGCCTTGTCAAAAATGAAAACGGCCAAATCCAGATCAGAACGAGTGAAACCGAGCTTGCTGAGAAGCTTGCACAGCATGATGTACCAGTCAAACGCGGCCTGCTTGAGTCCATACAATGACTGCAGGAGTAGACACACCAGAAGCGCCCCCGTGTCGCTATACTGTTTGAATCCCCTCGGTTGTTTCATGTAGATTTCCTCTGTGAGTTTGCTGTGGAGAAAGGCCCTCTTTGCATTGAAGCAGTCGAGTTCCCAGTCATTCCTTGCTGCGAGCGCTATGAGCAGTTTTACAGAACTCTGTCTGGCAACTGGAGCGTAGGTCTGATGAAAATTGACTCCCAGAACCTGTGAAAAACCCTGCACGACGAGCCATGCCTTGAACCTCGAGCCTCCCTTTAGGTCTACTGGCTTGAACTCGAATACCCAGCAGTTTCCCACGAGCTTTCAGCCGAGTGGTGGCTCCACTAATCTCCAAACTCCCATCTCTTTCATCGTCTTCAGTTCCTTCTCCATCACCTCTCTCCATCCATTGTGATCCGAGCACTTTACAGCTTCTTCATACGTTGCCGGAGGGATTGACATGTCATACCCTGGTTGACCTGGATCGCGTCGCCTGTCACTTCTGATCGATAGGTGTGACTGTTCTGTTATTATTAAGTTGACCTGATGTTCCGAGAATGTTCCACCATCAACCTCGCCCTCATCACTAACATCTCTCGAGTTGTCATCCTGCATCACCCCCTCACTTGTACCCGGAACCTCCTGAAGATGATTGCCCCTCAACTGATGAAACTCGTCTTCTACTGCCTTGCCTTTCTCCATCAGGGTGCAAAGATGGCCAGATCTGCAAGGAGCCCCAGTGGTTGACTGATCAGTGGAGGGTGCAAGTGTTGAAGACGTTGATCCAGGTCGGGAGGAATCGGAAGGTGCGTCCAGCACCCGCCATGGAAGAGTGAGATCCTGCTGATGCATGACTGAACCCTCATCAAACACTACATCCCTGCTGTTGAAAAAGGCGCCCATTGTGCAGTCTCTCAACCACCAGCCCTTGACTCTGTCGGGGTATCCCATGAACAGTGCTTCGGAGGAATGAGGTCCATTCTTTACTCGACGCTCTGGAGGTATTCGAGAGAAACAGCGGCAGCCGAACACACAAAGGTGAGACACATCTGGCTTATACCCATAAAGCATCTCAAACGGTGTCTTTCCCTCAGGGAGAATGCACGTTGTGGTCAAGTTCCATAGGTACCCCACAGTGATAACGGCTTCACCAAAGTACCCCACAGAGAGATTGGCCTGACTCAGTGCTGCTAGCGCCCTACCCTGGATCATGTGTATGCCATGTTCCGCCTTTCCATTCTGCTGATGTGCATATGCCACGGACCTGCAGTGTTCAATTCCTGTGTCGACCAGGCCTCTGGTAAACTCTGCTCCCATGTACTCTCCCCCATTATCCATTTGTATCGCCTTCACTCTGGCATTAAACTTGTTCTCCCAATGGGACTTGACCATCAACCATGCCTCATGAGTTTGGTCCTTCGTTGCTAAGAGCTGGATGCTGATGGCATTTGTATAGTTGTTGATGAACACAATGAAGTACCGTTTCCCATGCAGGGTGGTGAGTGGAAACGGCCCGCAGAGGTCTGTGTGAATGAGTTTGAGGAAAGTGCACGTGGGTGAGGATGTTGAGGTCAGATAAGGCTTGTGTGGGTGCTTCACCACTATGCATGCCTCGCAATGAGACTGAGCCGCTGACGAAGTGACCTGCATGCCCCTTGCTGTGATTGGAAGATACCTCGCAATGTCACCCCCTGCATGCCCCAACTGCGCATGCCACAAGTCCCAGGTAAGTGGACTTGGTACGAAGGCTGTGAAGTTGAATGGCTCAACAACGTTCCGTCCATCAGAGGGTCGAATAAACTCAATATCAAGGAAGCACAACTGCACCTTCATGTCGATGCTGCTGGGAACTACCTCCTCATGTGCCAGTTCGCACCGACTGGGTCCCCCTCGAAATTGCACATCCCAGCCTCGTTCCACCATGCGGCCAACTGACAGTAAATTGACAACAGCGTTTGGAGCATATAAGCAGTGCTGCAACCACAGATGAATTTGATGGCCTCCAAGTTTGAGAACTGCCATGCAGTCTCCATAGCCCTTAGTGTCCAAACTTCCCTGATTCGCGGTTTTCATTGACACACTTGAGTCCTGAGTGAACATCCAGAAAAACGATGGGTCTCGAATGAGATGTGTCATTGTGCCTGAATCTAGTATGGTGGACGACTCCGAGGTCACCAGAGAGGTGAGGCTTGTGTTTTCACTCGGACTAGTCTCATCTGAGATTTCCTCCATGAGTGCGCAAGAAAGATCACAGAAGAACATGTCGGTTGGCAGACATGAGATTGCTGCAGCTGCCAATGGTACACCAGGTGTCGACTTTGCACTCCCCTCTGCCGCTGGCTGTACTGATGCTGTTGGTGGTGTTGCTATCGCTGCCACCTGTCCTGTTGTGTTCGTCTTTCCCCTCTGCCAGGGTGCCTGACCAGCCTTCCCCCCGCCTGGCTGAAAACAATTATTCCAGTCGTGATTGGTCCTCTTCCATCCCACACAAATGGGTGTGGTGCATGGCGTGCTGCTGGGATTATTTCTTGTCTTCCTTAGGCCAGTTTCAGGGTTGACCTCCCCTCGCTTTCCTGCTATAGCCACACTTGTGTACTCTGAGCCAGGACCAGGTGTCGACGATTCACTTATCATCTGCACTGCCTCCTTTATGACTGTTTGTGCAGCATGTTTGAAGGTGTAAGTCCCGGCTCCAGATGCCTGTGTATGCTGCATCACTGGCCATGACATGGAAGTGAGGAAGGGATTTGTTGACTGTCGCACTGGAATGAAAGGGTTCGCTGGTGTTACCGGGGTGCTGGCTGGGGGTGGCCATCCCAACTGCGAGACAAGACTGCTCCCGGTGGGCACTGGTGTCAGAAGACTGGACAAAGCCCTCATTTGCTGTTTGCTGCACTCCAGATCCATCTCAATGCCCCTTTGTATCATCAGCCACATCCCTGTCTTTGGCATCCCCTGCAAGAGTGCATATATTGCATCAGCCTCCGACAGTTTCACCCCCATGCGAGCGAGTTTATCATTTGCGTGTATATGCGCGATGACATACTTCTCTGCATTGGCTGCCCCTTTCATCTGAAGTGATGCTATTTGGGCGTGTATGGAAAACTGAAGTGAGATGTCTGTCCGGTCGTAGAGCTCTGCGAGTGTATTCCAGACTTTGCGTGCAGTGATATCAATGTTGTCAGGAATGAGGGTTAAGACTGACAAGTTTATCCTTCTTAGGATGATTGACTTTGCCGAACCATCATCTTTCAACCATGTTCAAATCTCCTCTTGTTCTGCCAGAGTTGGAGCCATTGGGAGCAGAGGTGTTGGACAGACAGAGGCATATCTGAGATAGTCAAATGGGTTCGTACCAGTGCTGACATGATTGTAGACCCCTTGTCCAATAAGCAACTGTTCGGTCTGTCTTCTCCACTCGTAGTAGTTCTCAGTCCCCTGCAGCTCAGGAACATTTTCGAACTTCCCCATAATGCAGTCTATGGATGTGCCTGTATGCGCTCCAATCTTGTGCGTATATTCCTCTGATCCAACCAGTTCTCTGTTCTAGATGTTATCGAGTTGAGCTCGCCTTTCTATGGGGCCAGCTTGGGGCTCATAACCTGATCGCTAGAAACAGAGAAATGTCTCAGTCATTGGACAACGGACTAACTAATTTACACGAGAGCTGCGAACCTAGAAACAGAGAAATGTCTATCGAAGTCAAGTCAGTCCTGGTGTAACACATAACGTACTGTAAGCATACCTCAGTCATTGGACAATGGACTGAGGAAAGAAAAAAAAGATTACTACTGTAGCATCTATGCGTATACACGTCACGTGCTGTCCTTGGTGTCCACACTGTAAAGGTACACTACACGAACCTGAACACTAGTTCTCGAACAAGACTCCAACAATATCAACTTAGTTCTCCCTCTTCTGTGGTCTTCGACCGGCCTTCTTGGTCATCTGTCAGATCTCCTCTGACTTCTCTCTCTCTCTCTAAAATCTGAGGGCTGGGCTCGTACAAGGGGGCAGTGCATGAGCTGAACCTGATGCCCTCTCCCAAACCTCCATCACACATGTCGGCCACCCTTCAGCCCTTGGCACTCTCTGTTGGCCTTTGTCAGCCAACCCTCGGTCAACGTTGGCCAACCTTCAGACATGTCCCCCGGCCTCTGTGAGCGTCGAAGATCATCGGAGTAGGCCTGGACTTGACACATTGCCATTATGCATTATGAGATAGGTGTTTTGGTGTGTTGGGATGCAGCAGAGCACAAAGACCATTGTCTATTTTTTTTAGTATTAATAGCATAGCAACAGGAATATGTTAGAATAAATTTTCTGAAGGTGTCACCATGCTGGTTGAGAAGTGCAAACCCCATAATAACCCCCCACTGCCATACAATTGGAAGCCAAGAGTGGCAAAACTCAAAGATGCACCTGTGACATCTGCTCACCCAATCATCCATGCCTCACATGAAAATCTTACCCTTAATGACTGGCTCACAGTCTTTGCCTATATTGACTTGCATCCAACATTGCCACAAGCAAATGTTGATCACTTCAAGACCTTGCCATCAGGGTCATTAATTTTCACACAGTCAACCCTCTCATGCAAACTGAAGGACCAGAAAAAATTAGAGGAGCATGTGAATGACAACCCAAGTGCTTTGTCATCAAGGTGTCCCTGTGTTGTTATGAGGCCAGATGTTGAAAGGGCCTTATTCCTCTGGGTCAAACAAATGGAGAATAATGGGGAACAGGTTAATGGGCCAATATTAAAAGAGAAGAGACAGCAATTGGAAGCCTTGTTTGATGTTCTGGAGGAGGAGAGGCTTAGTGGAGATGGTTGGTTAACCCCATTTTGTAGAATCTATAAGATCTGAGAACATTGTCAGCATGGTGAAGCTGGCTCAGTTAATCTCAATAGGGTTGAAGTTGAATGAAGTTGTTGTCAAGCTATTTTATCAAAATTTGCACCATGAGATTGCTGGAATTTTGATGAGACCAGTCTGTTTCCCTTGTAAGATCTGATTTATTAGTCTCAAATTTATGGGGGTTTAATGATCAGTGCACCACCAGACCATGGTCTCTCAACCAAACTTATGAGTGGAAAAAAGAAAGAAAAATTCTGTATTACCATTGGCCTGGCCTGCAACTTTGATGGCAGTGAGAAGTTTGGTCCAATTTATATTGGGTGATCTCACAAGCCATGATGCTTCAAGAAACAGACTCCAGAACAATGAGGTTTCTATTATGATAGCAACAAGAAGGCATGGATGACAGCAGACCTTTTCGAAGAGTATGATAGCCCAATTTCTCTTTACTAGACCTGTGGGCTGACTGGTAAACCACAGATGGGTCAAAAAATTTGATTTCAAAATGCATTCTGAGAAGTGGCATGTGTGCCTTTTTGTTGACAACTTTGCTGGTCATACAATAAGCTACAGCTCCACAAATGTGCAGATTGAACCCTTCAAGCCCAATATGACCTCATTTGTGCAGCCTTGTGATGTTATGCTGTGGCGCATGAAAGACCTAAGTAAGGTCAAGTGCTAGATGCCAGCAGTATAATGATGACTTTGGGCTGTTATGACTTTAAGACCCCTTGGTCTGCACAAGCTCATATCTCCAAAGAATGGTGATAAACTTGGGGATTTGCAAAGTATCAAAAGATGGAGTGTAAGGAGGGTAATACTCCTACACCAGTACTGTAGCTACTAGTGGGATAATACCTACAGATTTGTAGGTATGCAGGGTCACTTGAACTCTGATACTATATAGGTGTTACATAATATAGAGCGCCTGTATATAAGCAGGTGCTCATCACACAGGTAAAGGACTTCTTTTTTACCATACTCTATGCACTCAATATAACACCAGTCATGTTTATATTTGAGTGACTAAGTATACAAGTAAATGAGAAGATCAGAAATCTTACATTTTTTAAACACCTGAAAGTATTATGGGCCCCAAGTCTAACAAGAATTCCACACTGCAGAAGAAAACTTCTTGTGGTGCATCAAAACCTCTCGAACCCAATAGGATTTGAGAGGACAGAGACAGTGACGATCTGCCACCATCAGAGAGGAATGGGAATCATCCCCAAGTGTGATCATCTGAGATGACTGTGCAAGAAACCACCAATGATGCTGATTGTGCTATAATCTGTCACACAGCGATGATCACAGTTGCTTGTTCATAATGTTCCAGTTAAGTAAACCAATAGACAGGCAATAGGTGAGCCTCAGCTTGAGGTGGGCCTCTTGCAGGTATGTCGACTAGTGATATGTAGATATAGTCAGCAGGGACAGTCTTGATTACCACCTTGTAGGCTGGAAGATAAGTCATGCCAGGATTTGACAATAGTCGGTTCTAGCCAAAGATCATCCCAGCAGCAGAGCAGTGCTCCTAGTGATATGGGAGAAGTGTTGCGCAGCATTGATCACAGTTGCTTGTTCAAGGCAATGACTGACGTGCACTCTTAACCTTTTGATTAAGTACACCAATAGGAAGGTAATGGGCAAGCTACGGCTTGTAGCAGACCCCTTACAGATATATCGACAGTGGTATGGAGACTTGTCGACAGGGACGACCTTGACTACCTCTTGGTATGTTGAATGGGGAGGCTGGCAGTACAATAGAGTTCTAAGCTCAGTTGACTGGCAGAGGTTCAAGATATGAGAGAAGCAAGAGATTTATAAGGACTAGCCTAACTTGCTAAGTAGGTAGCTTGGTAGCAAAAGTACAAGGAATCCTAGCTGCATTCTGAGGGGTTTATATACCCCACAGGCTACAGGATTACTAAAGGTACTAATGCCCATAAACGCATAGGTAACAAACAAGATGGGGTTGCAAACAAGATCTCTCCACAGGGTATCGAGTCAGAGTGACTGTGGCAACACATGCCAAGTCATAGGTGATGCACACCTACTCATCATGACTCCTCACCATGCTGGACTGTTTGTGACGGATGCAAACAGGAGATCCTCAGGTGCAACGTGACAGAGTCACGTGCCTGGGAAAGCAAACCTCATAAGTAAAGAAGGCCCCTAGATCCCATTGGGATCTAGGAAGCAAGAAGTGTAAAGGTAAAGATGAAAAAGGAAAGTGTACATAAGCATAGCTGCGTCGTATACGTAGAGTCCATACACTTGCCCCTAAGGTGGGCAGAGGTGTAATGCGAGGTGCCACGAAGGCATGGGAAGGGGAATGACAGTGGGCTCAGGGTGGGAAGTGTACAATAAGCGATCTGGAAAGGAAAAGATGGAAATGGTGCATGACATCACCCCCCTCTTTTATGCATGGCAACTCTGTCATGCTTCTTCAGTTGAAGTCATCAAAAGGAAGGTCCAGGTTCATGTCTATGATTGGCAGAAGACTTGGGCTGCTTAAGAGGATGTCCATTAGGGTCAGTCCACTTTGAACCTTTTCCGTTCCTGCATGACCAATGTCTGAGTCTTCGACAATCGAGGCAAGTGTGCTTGTAGAAGGGGTGGAAAGGATTGAGGATGACGTGTCCGGTGAGTTCGAGACAGAGTTCACTTGTTGCTTTGATTGGGTAGAACGTGTCATTAGGGAGGGCATCTGTGGTCTTTGTGGCATTGAATATATTGAGCGTCCAGAATTTGCACTTGTCATAGACCTGTTGGAGGAAAGTCCTCCACTTCTTGACTTGTTCTTTTTCTGACACCCAAGCATCGTCACATCTTTCTCTGAGGATCTGGGCTGCAATGTTGAGAAACTTTCTTCTGGCAACCTCTTCCTGTTCTCGATAGTGACATTTGTGAACCCAGTGGGCTCCTGGAACAGATCTGTCTTCACTCATTGACTCCCTTTTCAGAGTCTTAGTATCACCTGCCTCTTCCCCATCGCTGCTAGATATTGAAGATATGTCCATTCGGTCTGACTGTAGGCTTCATGTCTTCCCTTTACTTGGTCCACCTTCAGGTTGCTTCCTGAGTGAGTCGTCTCCATCCCTCCTACTCGAAGGGGTCAACGAGATGTCACCTTCATGAAGAC
>JANFAF010000122.1:0-219024 GCA_024663475.1 Pisolithus thermaeus | reverse complement strand
GATCTACATCTAGCCCCCCCCCTCCCCATCCTCCATTCCTACTATAGCTGCATACGTGAGCGACTCTGTTGCTGCTGATCAAGCATGTCAACAATGAGGCTAACATGAAGTTGGATGAGTTTCACTCATGAAATTATTCTTCTGTACCATTGCTTCAAGCTCACAGAACAACAGGCCCACATTTGGGTGCCCCCTCCTCCCGTTGCTACCCATGCTTCAACGATCTGTGGGACAGATCAAGCATGTTGACGACGAGGTTAATATGTAAGTCACACTAGCTTTACTCTTGAAAAATCCTTCTGTACCTTAGCTTTGAACTCACTGAGCAACAGGGCTGTGTTTGCCCCCCCCCCCCCCCCCTCTCCCACCTCCCATCCACACTCCAACAACCTGCAGCACAGATCAAGCATGTAGACACAAGGGTGGGATGTAAGTAGGAAAGATCTATGGTTCACTTGTCCACATGGCAACTTGGGCATCATGAAATCAAAATTCAGTTCTAACCTTCCACCACAGGTGTCTGGCACCAGTCTGCACATTGTAGTATGTCTATTAATGCCTTGGTTTCTGTCTATTATGGTTGCCTGACTGGTCATCCAAATACTAGATGCTTTACCTGTTCATCAGCACTACCCAGCCCTGCCTAGTGTATGATCATCATGTCCTGCCATCATGGGGCATTCTTTATCACAACATTGTACTGGTGAAGTGCCTACATAGCCACATGATATATGTATATAACACTGCAATTTTTTTTTCTTCAGATTGCTTGCAGACCACGATGAAGAATAAACAGTGGATGTCGTCAAACTGCATTAGAATGAGTGTTTTATCATCATCACTCTCTCTCACTATGAGCACTGCATCAATCTCACAAATTCAGAGGGCAAGGCTAGTGTGAGAAAAGCAACAGGAGGAGGCATGAGGTACACTATCTCAACTTTGTTCTTACTTCTTGCCCAAGATTAGTTAGCCAATACCCAGGCCATGCAAGTTGTGTCTGGCAGAAGCATGCATGGAGATTGTGATACAGATGACCTTGACTGTGGCTCAAATGGTGGTCTGGATTACAGTGACAGTGATCAGGGCACCATTGGACTACCACCACTGGATGAAGATAACAATGATGAGCTCGATGACAAAGCTCGACGATGCCCATCTGGTGTACTCGAAATATTTTCAGCCATTCATGCATTCATGCATTCGATCTCACCTTGGCCAATATACCCTGAAACTTTCTCTAAAATCTATACAGTCAACCCCAGTCCCATCACCACCATGATACATGCCCTTGTGCACAGTGCAACAGACATGCCCATCAAGCATGGCAAGCACAGTTGCCGACCCTGGTGGATCACTATCTGGCATGGAAGCATAATGGACCCAAGGAGCTGGCTGGTGACCACATCTTTCATGTAGATGTCATTGGTGTCTTTCGTAAGTAAGCAATAATTAACTAATGGTAGGGTGCTCTAGTGCTGACAGTCTAGAGTACGAGCGGCATGTTAATGTGATCCAGAAAGCTGATGAGAGTGCAAATGCAGCCTTACTATGCATAGGGTTACTTGGGTGTTCACCTTCCCAACCTCACATTGCAATCAGGTTAGAATGCCTTGAGCTGTACCACCAGATATGATGCTGCCAGTTGTTGTTTAGTCTTCAAGCAATGATGAAGGTGCTTTGTGCCTTGCAAAATGTAAGTGGGTTATGGTCATACAAGGTTCAATCTAATCTGTATTCTAGATCATGTATTCTCAACACCTCCACACTCAACTCTCTGCCACATTTGACATTTATCTTCATATCCTCTGATCTGTGCATATGTTACTTAAGCAGGCTCTGGGCCATGATGGACCTGCATGGAAATTATGTGGGGCTTGCCCAGCATGTGCATTCGAGGTTAGAGCAGTTCTTTGGAGTCTGCCATGTGCCTAACAGCCATTACAGCAACCTGATGAACCTCCATTGAGCCCTGCATGGCTACACAGTATGGATGGCAATCAATCTGCCAAGCACTTGGATGGGTCAGGATCTGCAGACTCCTGATTATTTCACAGTGATTATTTCATTCCTCATGCTGAGGTGGAGAGGTTTAAGGATGAAGTGCAGGATAGGCCAGGTGAGGCTGCCAGAGAAAAGCAGTTTACTACTTGCACTGACAACTGGACCACTGCAAAGGCCATCGAAGAAAATCAAATTCAAGTATTTGAACAAACCAGTATCTTTGTAATGGCCTGCTGTCATGGCTTCGTAGAGTGTATCGCAGAAATGAAACGAAGTGGAGAACTGTACATGACTCATCAATTTGTCATTCAGGTGCTCATGTCACTCATAGCATGAAATATGGATTGGCAGCTGTTAGTCGGTTGCTCAACGTTTGTGGGGAAGACCAAGCTGTTGGGCATGATGTGGGCTGTGCATCTAAGAAGACAATCGCCTCAAGCTCACTTGGAAACAAGGTGCAGGAAAAATGGCTGAAGGTAGTGGTCAATGCCTTCCATGGATTTGCCCACAATCATTTGTGTCAACTGGAGAATCACCCACTTTATCAGGTAGGATTCAGCAACAAAGACTTAGAAACCTGCAAGCGCATATTCTCAAGTTCTAATAATATGGCACCACTCATACATCATGCATCAGAGTTCCATTGGAAACAATTCTTAGATCTCCATTTCAGCCAATGGGATTCAGATAAATATCTCGAGCTAAGTAAGGTTTGTGCTGAGTCATGATCCAATATGATCTAGATTTCTTCCAGCAGGTCAATTCCTCTACAATAATTACAAGCAGGCACTGTATATTATCCAAACCCACCTGGCAGAACTAGAGTAATTCAAGTGCAGTAAGGACATCACTGATGACAATTTTGAGTCCTGGCATCGAGAGGAACTTGAATACTTGAAGTGATGTGTGGGGGAGTCAGATGCTACCTCGATCGCAGTGCAGTATGTTGAACTGCTAGAAAAATTGAACTTCGCAGAGTATGTAACAGCATCTCCCTCCTGCACAACTGACCCTGACACATCGTATAGAGCAACTTATGGCAGCATCACCCAGGTTCTGTATCTTACCTATACACCTGCTGAATTTACTTCAACAGCAGGCCTTAACGAAAGCGCTTGGCAAGGGACGAACACTATCAATGCTGAGTATGCTTCCACACTCCAGAAGTATCAGCTGCAGCTGAATGTCATGGCCAACTTCGAATGCCAGCACAACATCATCGACTGCTGGACTCCTCTGCACTGTGAGTACATCAATGCCCACAAATACATGAAGCACTGTGCCTTCATTCGCACTGTAGAGGAACTTGAAGGTTTGGTTGTGCAGCAAATGTTTGAACTCTCAAAGGCCAACCTTGCAAAAATGGGTATGTGCAAATGAACAGGTAACATAAATTGCTGAACTGTGTGTAGGCTATAAGATGCATAAGCACATTTCTAAAGCAATTAGCAGGTGTTTGGCTGCCATCTGTGCCACTCTTGAGCGATATAATAAATTAGCACCTCATCAACATCCACCATGCCCTAAGCTTGACTATGCAGAAGTGATCAGCTACAGCCTGCTAGGAGAATTTTCACTTTTGAAACATTCACACTACGAGATACTGGAGAAGCCATGGGCCTTACCAGATAATTGTGAGATGATGATGAAGTACTACAAGCTTCAGCGATCACAAGAGGAGATTACTCAACTCAATGTCGAGATTTGAAGACTTCAAGCATGGCTCAATTTTGATGGTGAGCAGATGAAGGTCACTGCACAAGGATTTTGGGATTTGGGGTCGTTGGAGCTCGCCTTTGAGATGGAGTCAATGTACGCAGAAAGAGTTCGTGTCAATGATTTTCATCATGCACAGTTGCAGAAGATATATGAGATGCCCGGTTATATGGGTTGTAGACCTATTGGATACCAACCACAAGTCATGGGCGATGGAACTGGCAATGAACACGAAGAGGATGATAGCAATGACGATGACAGCAAAGCTTTCCATCTTGGAGATACATTGGATCGGGTACCACAGTATTAGATGACATGTCTAGTACACTACTATAATGTAACTTCTGTTGTGTTTCATCAGTAAGGAATTGCGAGAGGGAGTTCTACAATACAATCATACAAACATCTGTGACAGCATGGTGCCCCATCATGCTGATGTTTGTGGCTACTCAATTTGGGATAGAATGGCTCTAAAGCGTCCATGATCGAGCATCCTACTCTTGCAAGGATTCCACCAACTCATATGGATGTGCATTCAACTACAGTGGGACCTAGCTGGTGGGATTACATAGAATACCATGTAGTTCTAAGTTACAATCATACAAACATTCACTACACATGCTAATATTATCATTATTTGAACACCACTCCCAGCTCATCCCACTCATGATAGAATGGCACCAAAGCATCTGCTGCATCGATGAAACATGACACAAGGCTTATCATAAGCTATCAACATGTTTTCCTCAAACCACCAATGTGAATAACACCAAGGCCAGTCCACTGCATCGATGAAGCATGACATGAGGATTGCCATGAGGCTTATCAGTGCATTCTCCTCAAACTTGCAACAAGACTTATCACATTGACATGCTTTTCCTCAAACTGCCATCCTGTCAACGTCTTTTTGACTACTGCTCAGCTCACACAGGTCAGGATGGAATGGCACCAAAGCATCCACCACAATGAGAGCAGTTCGATATAGTGCAACCTCATGAAAATCTGACAAGGCTTGTCATGGGTAATCAATGTGTTTCCTTGCACCACCAGTGCATTACTGATACCTCTGAACTCAGACTCATCGACATCCAGCATCTCGCAGTCAAAACAAGCACTACTGGCAGGTGATGAAATTCAGCGGTCAGTTGGTTAATTTACCATTGAAACTATCTACTGAATTCGTTGATACACAAGCCTGTCTCACTTGTTGCGCCACTCCTCTTCCATCTTTCCAAGTGATCCTTCACACTAACACATCCAGAGGGTAGTGCCTAATGCTACTGGGTGGTATGGCTGTAGAAGAATTCGAGACTGACATCTACAGCTAATGCATTTGGAGTTGAGAGGGGAAGCATCCCAGCTTTGGGAGTTTTGCTGCATCATGGTAGCTGTTATTATGCATGTTTTGTGCTGTGAGTCCACGAGTCTGTGAGCAATGCAGCCGACAAGGCTGGAGTCATGCCTGCGAGACCTCACTGAGTAATGTATGTAGTTATTCTCTCTGATGCACTGGGGATGACATCTAACTCTACAACTCACAGGGGAATTGACACTGATGAGTCTCAATGCAGGCTGGAGGTGGTTGTTGCCTGTGTCTTCTGTTGTTCATTTGCAAGTCCATGAGCAATACAGCCAACTGGCCTATTGCAGGCAGGGAATGGCTACCAAAGCAACATTGAAGAGCTATTGCTGCACCTTGAGTGGCTTGCAGGATTTGAGATGTGCTGGGTGGCTTGTGATAGAAGGCCAGTGGCTGTTGTTAGGCCCCAAGAACAGACAGTGAGTCAACTTCATTGGTCCCTCAAGGTATCTCATGAAGAGGGATTATCACACCTATCTCTACCAACTAATGCTCCCCCTCTCACAGGGAAAGGTGCATCCTGAGAGGTACTTCATCCCCCACTGCAGATGCTGAACATCGAACCCATTCCAGTGTCTAGTGAACTGGCATGTGTGGCTGATGTAAAAACTGCCAGTGTCAGACATGGCACACAACTGACAGCCTACATACCATAGCTATTTCTAGTGGGCAGATGCCGGATGATGCCAGTGATCTTGGATTGGCCGTAACCACTCCTCTGCTTGGCTCTGATGCATAGCACCACTCGCAAGTTGCATTGGCTCTGCATCCTCTGGCCCGAGGTAATTGTTACTCAGGTAAGCCTATATATTTGTGCCTGGTCAGGTTTTGCACCACCCTGACCACTAGCCCACAGCAAAACAGAATAGATTACTGTAATATCATTGGTCTCGACTCTCACCTAATTTATGGTGTGCCTTTCCCTCCATCCAGGATATAAAATGGTGTGGTTTTACATTTTCAGTCCAGCATTTCACTGAGATGGCTCACACAACTACTCTATATGGTAAGCATGTACGTCCTAAGCTCAGCAGCAGTCAAAAGGAGGAGCATCACGCTAGGCAAATGAAACTTGCCAGTGATATTGCTAGCATGTGGGGGGCTTATGCCCAAGAGGTGAGGGACATCTCTCAGACTCATGGATGGTATGTGCACTTCAACTCTTTACTGCCCAAACTTATTTTTCTGTGCTTCCAGGTCTCTTAAGTGGACTTGCATCCAGCGCCTAATGGGTCAGAACCTCCATGACCACCGACGCATCAACTTGTGGAATGTGTTCATCAGAGCAAAGCTTTGCGAGGTTAATGCTGGTAGAGATCCAGCTCACCATTGAATATTATCACTTTTAGTCATTGTTTTCTTCCACAGGCCATGACTGAGGTGATCGTGTCAAACTCATGCAATTTGTGGCACAAAACAAAGATGATTTACTAGTTGCCTACAAGAACTTGACACTGGCACAGCAAGAGGCTTATAATGCTGAAGTCCAGGTTGCTCGAGATACAAAGGTCATGATCATGTGTTCAAACCCCAAGGCCATCAGCCACACTGTCTCTGCTGCTTTTGCGAACATGGACTGGGAGGTAAGGTTATTTTTTTCTGTAACATTTTCACACTATGATTGGAATGCCAGTGGACTGCGCTGTGTGCGCAAACTGGATTAGAAGGATTTTATATAGCTGTCCAAGGAACAGTTGAAGACCTCTTGGAGCCAAAGGTTTTTTTCACCCAAAAAGCAGAGAATTTTGTTCAGACTGTTCTGGACATTGAACTGCATCGCCTAGCACTTCTTCTCGAGTCTTGGGTCATCAGTGGACTTGGTACGTATGTCTCCCTTGCTTGTCATTGAGTTTTATATGTATAAATCTATTTTTTAAATGTCAAGACATGCCCAACATGACTAAGTACCAATGCCCTCTCAACAAACTAATCAGCAAGTGCTGTGCCCTCATTCAGGAGGAACTTGGTGGGTCTTTACCCATAGTTTTCATATATTATAATCTTATGAAATGCATATGTCACAGACTACTTACTGATGAAGAAGAAAGTGTCAACTAATGTCAAAATGAATTATACTAACTACAAGCATCAAATTGTCGAGCACTATGGTGTTATGCTGACAGGCTGGCCATTTTCAGGTGCAGTGTGGAACCCTTCAAAGATTGGTGGCTGGGCAGAGGTGGAGAAGCTACTTGATGCCCTGAATTCAGAGACTTGCAAATGGGTTAGACTGACAGATGAAGAACTTAGGGCAAGGGTCATCCACAACAAGGAGCATCAGGCATGAGGGGAAACAGCTTACCAGCCTTGTTGCACTTGCACAATAAAGGCTTCAACCACACATGCTAGAACTAGTTCTGTATGCTCAGCTACAAGTGCTGACTCAAACTCAGACTGAGTGCAGAATGTTATTGGAATTAATTATCAGTTACTTTGGCTAGAAGAACTTCCAATACAATTAACAACATGATTCCATAGCAAGGTTAATGTTCTACTGTAAGCACAACAATACCTATGGTACACTACAGAGGACCCACAGAATGGCAGGTAGCCAAGGAACAACAGACTCGACTAAATGGCATGTGGACATTGGGGGAAGTTGAATGTAAATCAGTTGACACTGCCATCAGCATCCACATACCTA
The DNA here is from genome assembly GCA_024663475.1 of Pisolithus thermaeus. NCBI lineage: Eukaryota > Fungi > Basidiomycota > Agaricomycetes > Boletales > Pisolithaceae > Pisolithus > Pisolithus thermaeus. The sequence continues at coordinate 211,300 of JANFAF010000122.1, read as the reverse complement.
TCGGTGCAGCAGGTCGTTGGATGCACAAGCCTATCTGCAAACTGGACGAATTACAGCATCCGCTTCCTATGGTTTTTGAATTCTTTGAGTGCTCAGCAAGTCCTGTCATGTACTATACTGGGAAGAGGTGACCATTAAGCATGAAATGGCCAGCCACTCTGATGCCTAACACTTGTAGCCTAACATTTGTAGATGAGCAGAAGCAGGAAGGAAGGGGGGAGGCCAGAGCACAGCTCTGTTGCTCAAGTGAGTTCAAAGCCATGGTACAGAAGGATTTTGCAGGAATGACATGATGATCACACACCTAGGCAGGGCTGGGTAGCGCTAACGAACAGGTAAAGCATCTAGTATTTGGATGACAGGTCAGGGTGATGATAAAACACTCATTCTAACACGATTCGATGTCGTCCACCATTTATTCTTCATCATGGTCTGTAAGCAATCTGAAAAAAAAAAAAAAAAATCACAGCATTATATACATATATCATGTGGCTATGTAGGCACTTCACCGGTACAATGTCATGATACAAGTGCCTCATGACAGCATGACATGATGATCGTACACCTAGGCAGGGCCAGGTAGTGCTGGTGAACAGGTAAAGCATCTAGTATTTGGACAACTGGTCAGGCAACCATGATAGACGGAAACCAAGACATTAATAGACATACTACAATGTGCAGACTGGCACCGAATGTCCATGGTGGAAGGTTAGAACTGAATTTTGATTTCATGATGCCTGAGTTGCCATGTGGACGAGTGACTGTAGATCTTTCCTACTTACATCCCACCCTTGTCATCTACATGCTTGATCTGCACTGCAGGTCGTCAGAGCATGGTGGGAGTGGGAGAGGGGGGGCAAACACAGCCCTATTGCTCAGTGAGTTCGAAGCTAAGGTACAGAAGGATTTTTCCAGAGTAAAGCTCGTGTGACTTACATATTAACCTCGTCATCGATGTGCTTGATCTGCCCCATGGATCATTGAAGTGCAGGTAGCAGCAGGAGGAAGGGGCACCCAAATGTGCAGGCCTGTTGCTCTGTGAGCTTGAAGCAATGGTATGGAAGAATTTTTCATGAGTGAAACTCATCCCACTTACATGTTAGCCTCATCGTTGATGTGCTTGATCAGCAGCATGGATCGTTCATGTGCGGCTTATAGTAGGAACAGGGGAGGGGGAGAGGGAGAGCTAGACGTAGATCTATCAGCACTCAGTGAGTTCGAAGTGACAATATGGAAGAAATTTTCAGGAGAAAAACCCATCCAACTTACATATTATAATCTCGTCGACATGTTGGATCAGCAGCACAGATTGTTCATACATGACTAATAGTAAGAATGGAGAGGGGGGGGAGGGAGCCTGATGTAGATCTATCGACACCTAGTGAGTTCGAAGCAATAATATGGAAGGATTTTTTGGGAGTGAAACTCGTCCAACTTACATATCATAACCTTGTCAACGTGCTTGATCTGCACTGCAGATCATTGAAGCACAGGTGGGAGCAGGAGGGGAGGGGGGGATCTGAACACAAATCTGTTGCTCAGTGAGTTCGAAGTAATGGTACAGAAGGATTTCTCATGAAGTAGAACTCGTGCAACTTACATACTAGCCTCGCTGTCAACATGCTTGACCTGTGGCATGGATCGTTTGATAGTAGCAGCAGAGGGTGGGGCTAGATGCAGGTCTATTGACAGTTGGTGAGTTTCGAAGCAAGGGTATGGAAGGAATAAAACTAATCTTGACTTACATGCTGGCCTCAGCAACTTATGGTTGGACTGGTGATGAGGAACCTGGCAGCAACCTCTTGTACTGCGTGGGTATGGGCAAGACAGCCATGAGAACAATCTGAGTTGGAGTACAATGTGATGAAAGGGGACATACCTGTATCACTATTGCAACATAGGAAACAAGAGCACATGTACTCACTCTACACTGCAGATCATTGATGCATGGCTGCATGGGCGAAAACGACATTGACAGGGCCGGCTGTTGCATGAAAATTGATGTGGGCGACCAGTTGGAACGAGGGGGCATAGTCTCGAGCAGCACGATGGCCACAGCATTGTGCTCATCGTTGCAAGCAGCGAGAAAGATGATAAGAGATAAGTACAAACTCTGCTTAGAGTTGGACACTGTACCTGACACAGCCCCACATCGGAACTATAATTCTGGGAATGCCTGGGTGGTTGATTTTCGACCATGTCCCAATAGTACCCCATATTACATTTTTACCTTAATTAACATTTTCTATCGTGCTAATAGTGCAGTGCTAGTAATATATAAAGAAAACCGCATTAAATTTGGCCCATAATCAAGTGAGATATGTTGCTCGTCATGGGCAACAGCAAGCATGACAGTCCTGACATCATGGGAAACAGTGGGCAGAGGCAATGTTGTTGGGAGGCAGTACCAGAGTTTGTTTCGGCAGATTGCACAACAATTATATAATGCCATGCTCTTATCTACTAGTGGATCAGCTGATCTAATCTTGCCCTATCTAGCTCGTAGTTTTCTCACCACTAAGTCAGTGCTGAGTGCTGCAGCAAGTGCTGCAGCACTGTAGTATTAGATTCTCCCTCTAATTAGTAACAAAGATTGTGTCACATCTTTGTTACTAATATGTAATGTGAATGGTGACACACAGGTGTTTGTGCCATCTGCTGCTAGCTTTGGCACCCTTAAAAATTCATCTCCAAGTTTAGTTTCAAAGGACATCTCGTAGTTCTTCTTTTAGTAGTCTTTCTGTAGTCTTCCCTTGTGTGCAGTTAGAGCTCAGGGCTCATAACCTGTCAGATAGTTACTTCCTCAGTAACACCAAGCTACTGTATTAATATCTACCTGTCAGATAGTTACTCTACAGGTTGTCAGTAAATGTGAAGCTAAATAGAAAGAGTGACTTACTCCTCAGTAACACCAAGCTACTGAGGAGACTAGAGGAAAATTTAATCTACTGTAGTCCGCTTTTCTGCTTATGTAAGCAACTAATCTTCACACCTAAAGAATGTACTAACTAGGGGGCAGTTTATATTCCAACAGGCTACAAAGGAGAAAGATGAGGTTAGCAACTTGAAAGGAAAAGGGCACAAGAAAGCAAGCGAGAAAGCTGCAGTCACAGATGAGTTGAGCAGCATGGCAAGCAATGCTGAACCCAATGGAGTGTGGTTCATACACATGGAATATTCTAGTGATGAGGAGAACAAGCTATCAGATTGGCTCACCAAGGCAGATGAAGAAATACCTGAAGCTGAGAGCACAGCAATGACTGCTGGTGCTATACAAGAACTTACCCTATGCCAGAGTTGTGGGAGCAGGAGTCCAGCAGTGACATGGCATGATAGCCCACTTGAGGGTGAAACAGAAGACAGGTCGAGCGACCACGAAAATGAGTCAAGCACTTGCCGAAACCTCGAAAATGACTCCAAACAGAGCACACACAGCAAGCACCTTACCCCTGAAGCCAAATATCAAGTTGGAGAAACGAGCATTTATATATCTGGAGATACCCTACCCATGGGAAGATGGAAGTATACATTTGGGACTATTGAAGCGAGCGACGACGAAGAAGAACTATCACTATCTGGAGGAGAAACGGGTCAGGACAAGGTTAGGAGTGAAAACACGAAGCGAAACTTACCTACGCCCCCTGTACAACCCACTGAGCACCCCTGCAAGGTCACCCCTACCAGCTGTCCTCGTAAACGAAAAGAAACAGAGTCTAGAAACGTTATCAGACGAGGTCCGGATAGGCAAGAAACTCACCAGGATCATTTTGAGGCCAAACGAAGTCTTCGAAGCAACGAAACCTGCAGAAATCGCATCAGAACCTACCTTGGAGACTGTACAAGAGTTCTGGGGGAGCCGCCAGTACACGAAACCGACTGGGGAGGCAGCGGCAGCATCAGCGTAGCTGCACGCACAAGCACGAGACGGCGCAACAGCCACAGACCCGCGCGTGGCCAAATCGGGTAATCACACCACAACATGATGCATCAACACTTCGAGAACTCAGACTAGACAACATTTGCTTGCTTCACACATGGGTACATTCATTTTTGCATTTCTATCATTTAATCCTTGCAGTTTATGGGGGAGTGTTGGAATATAAACTGCCCCCTGAGTAGTCATTCTTTAGGTGTGAAGATTAGTTGCTTACATAAGCAGAAAAGCGGACTACAGTAGAGTAAATTTTCCTCTAGTCTCCTCAGTAGCTTGGTGTTACTGAGGAAGTAACTATCTGACAGAGGAAGGCTATAATAAAAGTCCAGGTAGTTTGGAGTTTAGTGTACAACTTAGTATGCCAGTTCCTGCTGAGTCCCAAAGGTCAGAGCTATCCAGAAACTATCTGGAGTCAAGTGAGATTGATGAGTATCTTATTTGATATTTGAACTGATGTGCTATGACATATGTACAAGGCTTTTATAGTACAGAGGAAAGTCCAAAGCAATGTCCAGGGTGTATTGACTACTGGAACACAGTACAGATGAGTAACAATGTTAGTGAGCCATTAGTAAGGTAAGTCAGTAGTCACCAGATAGCTGGATAGTATGGGGATTAGTAAGGCATACTAGTATGGTAGTGTCGTGAGTCACTTAGAAGTGTGAGAGAAATATACTAAATATAGAAAACAGAAACAGAAGTAGATCATAAGTCAAATCAGAGATGGAACAGAGTTTTATGATGGAAAGCTGTAGGGCTAGAACAACACCTCAGATGGTCAGTCCTTGGTCCAGACTTTGTGTGCACATCATGGATGTGACAGCATCCCCCTCTTAGGGCTGAGCCCTTGAGGCACTTGTCATGCTCAAGCATTGCTTTGGGGTTTCAAAGTCTGCATTGTTGGAGTCCAAAAAATTTCATAGTAAAAAGAGCTTGACAGGGTTTTGTCAAAGTCCAGATGCCCATCTCCCATTTTCTCTAAACACTATGGCTCCCACTCCCTGACTCAACACCTCTCTCAACCCTGCAGGCATCACCTGGGATGCCCTCAATGTGGAGTTGCTACAAGAATATCCAGACAACCCTCCTGCCATGAAGATGGCTAAGTTCAATGAGCATCAGCAGCACCAATGCACTGCTATGCAAAAAGTGATTGAGGAAGAGGAATGCTGGAAGGCTGTGGAGGCTGAAAAAATTCAAAAGGCAAGAGAGGCTGAGGAGTGGAAAAAGGTTGAGGAGGCTGCTCAGAAAAGAGCAGCAGAGGAAAAGAAACTCCATGAGTTGGAAGTGGAGGAGAAACAGCTAGAGGAGGAGATGCATTGGGTGCAGCAGGCAGAGGGTTCTTCAGTGTAACAATATTTATCATTCAAAACTCCATACTGACAAGTCTGTAACTTATTCAGCGCATCATATTGGTCAGTGGGAAGTCCACAGAGCAGGCTAAGGCTTGCTCTGTGTGTGTCAAGGCTGGTGAGCCATGTGTGCCAGGTACCAGACACAGCAAGTTGTGTGTCTGGTGCCAAAAGACAAAAGGCAAGTGTGACTTGAATCTGAAAGCTCCAGAATCTGAGAAGCCAACATCAACCATGATGTCACCTTGTGGTGGGGAGAAAAGGAAATGGAGAAAGTCAGCACACTTTGGTGAAGCCACTGATGATGAAGACATGGACAATATGCTGGATGTTGAGGTCATCTCAAAATCTCACCCACCCCATGTGCAAGCCCCACATCCAGACCCTTTGGTGGAGGTCCTGGACCATTGGCTTGGAGAGATCATCAATGCGATCCAGAGGAATATTGCAGCAGTGGAGACAATGTCGAAGGAGGTCAAGGACCTGTCTGGGGTGTTGGAGGAATCATTCAAGATTCTCAAGACCACAATGACCAGCCTCATCAACCAGGCAATGAATGACAATGACATTTAGTTGTTATTTTTTAGTTTATCTGTGTCCATAGCATACTTTGAGTTTCCTGTCTCCCCCCTCCTCTTTCTTTTTTTTTTTTTTTTTGAAATATACTTTCTGTTGTCCATCTTAGAATTGAGTGAGCATGAGTCTTCATAGCATAGATGGAGTAAACTCTGAAAAGTCCATTTATTTCCAGGGTGGGACAATGCTCAACAGACCATCCTTGTGGGGGTGCACTCTGTGGAAATCTGTGACTAAGTCAGGGGCATTGCTTAATTTGGTAGCTATTGTCAAGACTGGTTCTCAACAGTCTCCAAGAGGGTCTGAGGGCAGAGGAAGGCTAGAGTGAAAGTCTGGGTAGTCAGAGTTTAGTGTACAACTTAGTACACTATTTCCTGCCAAGTCCCAGAGGTTGGAACTATCCAGAGACTGTCTGGAGTTAAGTGAGATCAATGAGTATCTTATTCGATATTCAAACTGATGTGCTATGACATATGTACAAGGCTTTTATAGTACAGAGGAAAGTCCAATGCAATGTCCAGGGTGTAGCAACTACTGGAATGCAGTACAGATGAATAACAATATTAGTGAGCCATTAGTAAGGTAAGTCAGTAGTTGCTGGATAGCCAGATGGTATGGGGATTAGTAAGACATATGTGTATGGTAGTGTAGTGAGTCACTTAGAAGCATGAGAGAAACATACTAAATATGGAAACAGAAACAGAAATAGATCATAAGTCAAATCAAAGACAGAATGGAGCTTCTCAATGGAAGCCCATAGGGCTAGAACAACACCTCAGATGGTTGGAACTTGGTCTGGACCTTGTGCACGTGTCATGGATGTGACAGTATCCCCCTCTTAGGGCTGAGCCCTTGAGGCACTTGTTGTGCTCAAGTGTTGCTTCGGAGTTTCAAAGTCCACATTGTCAGAGTCCAAAAAGTTCCACAGTAAAAAGAGCTTGACAGGGTTTTGTCAAAGTCCAGACACCCATCTCTAGATTTCTAAATGCTATGGCTCCTACCCCCCAACTTAAGTCTTCCCTCAACCCTGCAGGCATCACTGGGAAGTCCTCAATGACAATTTGCTTCAAGAGTATCTGGACAACCTGCTGACTATGAAAATGGCAAAGCTTGACGAGTGACAATGGCATCAGCATGCTGCCATGCAGGCAGCAATTCAAGAGGAGGAACACTGGCAAGCTGAGGAGGTCTGGAAAGCAAAGGAGGCTGAGGAACATCAAAAGGCTGAGGAGCATAGGAAAGCTGAGGAGGCTGCTCAGAGGAAAGCAGCCAAGGAGAGGAAACTCCATGAGTTGGAAGTGGAGAAGAGGCATCTTGAGGAGGAGACACATCAGGCACAGCAGGCAGAGAGTTCATCAGTGCATAACAATATTTATTGTTCTAAAATCCATGCTGACAAGTCCATACTAGTCTCAGCATGTCGCATCAGTTGGTGGAAGGCCCACAGAGCAGGCTAAGGCTTGCTCTGCCTGTATCAAGGCTGGGGAACCATGCATGCCAGGCACAGGTTGCAGCAAGTCATGTGTCCAGTGCCAAAAAACTAAGGGCAAGTGTGACCTGAATCCAAAGGTGCTGGAGTCCAAGAAGCTGGCATTGACCATGATGTCTCCCCAAGGTGGAGAAAAAAGGAAGCAGAGGAAGTCTGCTCATTTTGGAGAGCTGGCTGATGATGAAGACCTGGATGACATGCCAGATGTCGAGGTCATCTCAAAACCTCACCCACCCCATGTACAAGCTCCATGTCAAGATCCACTGGCAGAGGTCCTGGACTGTCGACATGGAGAAATTGTCAATGCGATCCAGAGGAACACTGTGGCAGTGGAGTCCATGTCGAAGGAGGTCAAGGACCTTTCCAGAGTTCTGGAGGAATTGTTTGAGGTTCTCAAGACTGCAACAACCAGCCTTGTCAACTGGGCAATGAATGATGATGACATTTAGTCATTATTTTTTCTTAGTTTATCCATGTCTGTAGCATACTTCAAGTTTCCTGTCCCCCCCCCTCCTCTCTTTTTTTCTTTTTTTTTTTCTTGAAATATACTTTCTGTTGTGTCCATCTTAGAATCGAGTGAGCATGAGTCTTCATAGCATAGATGGAGTAAACTCCAAAAAGTCCACTTATTTCTGGGGTGAGACAGCGCTCAACAGACCATCCTTGTGGGGGTATGCCCTGTGGAAATCCACAACTAAGTCAGGGGCATTGCTTAATTTGGTAGCTATGAGCCAGGACATTTCCTTGTCTGTGCCTTTGTAGCCAGCCCACTTGACTAGATACTGCAGTGGACATCACCTACAGTAGTCCACTTTAGAGTCTAGGATTTGTTCTATCTTGTACTCTGGGTCTCTGTTGATTTCAACTGGTGGAGGTGGAGGTTGGACAAGGTTGGGGATAGTATTTGGAGTTGCCAGTTCTAGCTGCGAGATGTGGAAAACAGGGTGTACAGACTTCATAGCATCAGGTAGTTGGATAGTGAAGGATAACAATCCAACATGTGCAATGATGGGGTATGGCCCTAGGTTCTTTTCTGAGAGTTTCTTTGAAGGTCATGCAGACCTGAAGTACTTTGCTTTGACATATACCAAATCTCCAATCTGAAAGTCCAGAGGTGGAGATCTTTTAGCATCTGCTGGACCTTGGTATCTCTGCTGAGCTTCCTTCATCTCTTCTTGTAGGAATGTATGCAGGGAGTCTAAGTCCACTGTGTAGTCTCTAGCTCAAGAAGATGTTAACTCTCTTTCTGGGTGTACAGTAACATTGGGATGATAACCCTTATTGGTGAAAAATGGTGAAACTCCAGTTGTAGCACTGGGAGTGTTGTTGTACACAAACTCCACAAGTGGTAGCAACTCAGACCAGTTGTCTTTGTTGGTAATTACAGTAGACCCATAGGTACTGCTCCAATGTCTGGTTAGTTCATTCAGTTTGACCATTGCCTTCAGGGTGATATCTGGAAGTGAAATGGAGCTTCATGTCCAGTGCCTTGCCTAGTGACCAGAAGAAGTGGGACATGAACTCCATGATTGGGGAAGACATGGAGTAGGAACAATTTAGTGAGTTGTGGAGAGGTAATTGTATCTTTGGTGGGGATGAATACAGCTTGTTTTGAGAGATGGTCTACAATGACCAGTATAGTGGTATGGTTTCCAGAGTTTGGTAGTTGTTCAATGAAATCCATTGAGATGGAGTTCCAAGGTCTCTCCAGTATCAGTAGTTGCTTCAACATACTGTATGGTTTGTGTCTCAGGGTTTTAGTATGTGCACAGGCAGTGCAAGACTTGACATAGTCTTTGATATAAGTCCAAGCATTTGGCCAGACATACTCATGATGGACAAGTTCGAGTGTTCTGTTTTGTCCAAAGTGACCAGCCAAGGGGTGGTCATGCTTGTAATGGAGTATGTGAAGCCTGAGGTCATTTGAGTCAGGAACATATATGTGACCATCCAGATGTAGAAGTCCAGATTCATCTACCTGCCAATGAGGGTTAGATGGGTCAGAGAGGTGGAGTTGACTGAGTGGGTCAGACATTAAGGCAGACTTGATGTCCTCATCAAGTTTCTCAACATCCATGATTATACTAGCATGCAGTACCAGGCTTTCTAAGTAGGTTGCCTGTAATGAATTGGATAGCTGTTCAGTGGTAAACACCAGTCAGAGGTTTTGTGGGTTAGCTTGGGCATAGCCCCTATCCCCTCTTTGGGGTAGACATCCCATTGTCTAGTCAAGGCATCAGGCTTTGCTCCAAGCTTACTGGGGTGGAAACGAATGACCATATTGAATTGAGAAAGGTACTCAGACCAATGTGCTTGGCACCTGGTGAGCACTTTCAAGGTGGAGAAGTACTTGAGATTCTTGTGGTCAGTAATGATGTCAATGGGGTGTGCAGGGCCTTTGAGGTAATGGTGCCAGGTCCGGAAGGCTTCATGAATTGCCAACAGCTCTTTGTCATTTGTGTCATAGTTCAATTCTGGGGCAGTCAAAGTCCAGGAGTAGAATGCTACCAGTCGTACCTCACCATACAGGCAAGCAATGGACAGGATGCTGGCAATGGCATAGTCCAAAGCATCCATTTCTACCATGATGGGAAGTCTGGGTTGGAAATGAGTTTGTATTGGAGCCATGGAGAAAGCTTCTTTGAGATGATTGAAAGACCAGCGACAATCCTCAGAGAAATTCCAAGGTGCCCCCTTTTGTGTGAGACATGTCAGTGGGACCATGATGTCTGAGTAATTGAAGATGAAACAACAGTAGAAGTTTGCAAAGCTGAGGAAGGACTGAATGTCCTTCACCTTGCAAGGTTCAGGCCAGTCATGGACAGCCTTTACCTTATCCTCAGACATTGACAAACCATCAGGGGATAAGAAGAAACTGAGGTATTCCATGGACTCAGAGTGGAATTCGCATTTCTCTGGTTTGGCATACAAGCCATGCTCCTGGAGTCTGCAGAGTACCTCATGGACATGTTTTTTGTGGTTTTCCATATTATCGGAATAAATAAGGATGTCATCTAGGTAGACAACAATGCATATGTACATCCAGCAGGTCCACGAAGATGGAGTTGATGAAGCATTGGAATGCTGCAGGGGCATTGGTAAGTCCAAATGGCATCACCAGCCACTCATAAGATCTGTAATGGGTTCTGAAAGCCATTTTCCATTCATCTCCTTTGGTGATCCACACCAGGTGGTAAGTGTGGTGCAGATCAATTTTAGTATACACCTTAGCCTGACTAGGCAAGTCAAGTAAGTCTGAAATGAGAGGTAGCAGGTAATGGTCCTTCTTGGTGATCTTGTTGAGGCCCCTAAAGTCAACACAAAGGCAAAGTGACCTGTCCTTCTTTTTGACAAAAAGGACAGGTGCAGCATACAGGGACCATGTTGGATGAATAAAGCTGGTAGTGAGATTTTCATTGATGAAGGTCCAGAGAGTGGCAAGCTCAATGGACGAAAGCAAGTAGAGGGTTCCCAATAGTGGAGTAGTTCCTTCCTCCAATTCTATCTTGAGGTCAAACTCCCAGTGAGGTGCAAGTGTAGCTGCCTTGGCCTTGCTGAACACATCAGCTAAGTCATGATAGTCTGGGGGTACCAATGACAAGTTTGGGGTATCCTGTATGGTGGCAGCCTGGAGTTTGGTACCATCCTGAGGTTGGATCTGGAGGGAGAACTGGGTTGAGCCATCTAGCTTGCAAGCATGGACAAAGGCCACTGCATTGACAAGGGAGATGTTCAGTGCTCAAGTGCTGGGTGGTGAGGAGTTATCAACTGACTTGGGAAGGGTGATGTCCAGAGAGCCCAGGGGGGCATCTACAGGGGTTCTCGGAATTGACTCAGAGTCAGAGGGTGATGTCAGTGCTGGCAAACAAGATGTAAGGTTCAGAATTTAATACTGCTCAGTACCCAATCAATCGATGGATTGTAATGGGTGAGCCAGTTATGTCTGAGAACTATCTTACACTCAGAATCCAATGGAGTTACAAAGAAGATCATGTCGGTGATATCTCTGGAGGGGAAATGGACTGAGAGGTTTGAGGCTTTAGTGATTGATGTCATTGTCACACTGTCAAACAGATGGAGGACAAGAGGTGGGACGGAGTAGGTTGAAAGACTGTGATTATTGACAAAAGTAGAGTCTACAAAACAATGGGTTGAGCCTGAATCTATTAATGCTGGAAAGTCCAGAATATTATACAAGTCAAGGGTGACAGAAGGTTTTAATGAATTAGCATTTAAAAGAGTGGATGCATTGAGGTGTGCCTCCGAGGGTGCACAGTTGGTATCAATGCAACTCCCAGGCTGTGCAGAGTTCTGAGAGTTGCACTCTATTTTTTTGCCTCAGAGGAAGCAGTCAGTTTGGCTTCTGACTCAGTAACTGTGGTTGCATGAGCCTTAGCTGCATGAGATGTAGACTTAGGGCATTCTTTGGCCTTGTGCCCAGGGTTTCTGCAGAACATACACAGGTTCTGCTTGAAATGTCTCTTTTGCTCAGCAGGTGTCAACTTGCCATCTTTACCAAGCTTGTTGGACAGTGTGGATGGTGCTCTGGAGTTCTGATTATTCAGAGGCTTGGGGTTCAAGGTAGACAGAGTTTGCTGGTTACCACCAGATTGGGGGTTGGCATTACCAGTTTTCTGCTTGTCCCCCTTGTTTGAGCTGGCCTTACCACTGGAGTTATTTCCAGAGTTGTTGCCAGAGGACTTTGCTTGATGAGAGATCTTGTCCTTGTGCTCCCAGTAGTGTTGAAGAGAAATAAGTGAGATAACCCAGGGAGTGACACTAAAGGCTAGTTAGACCCTATAGGGAATCCTGTTGAAGAGAAGAACTAGTAGGAAAAGAAAACAGAAAAAAAACTGAAACACTTAGCCTGAATAACTCAACTGAAAACTCTGCTGCACCACCACCTTAGGACTTCCCTAAGGCTGCTCAGACCTCACTCTCAAGGACTGTAGCAGTAAGAGAGCTGCCACAGACTGGTCCCACCAGTCTGTGATCTCCAGCCTCTATAGTGGTAGCTTGTTCTCATAACTAGTACAAATTCAAAGTCAAGACCACATGTGCTTACTAAGCAACCTCTCGCCTCGCCACTAAGTCCCCATCCCACTTACAAAATGGGGATCAAGCCCCTTAGAAAAGTAAATAAATCCCTCCACATCTCAAACCTCTCATTTCCATCTATTCCCTTACCAGGGAGCTCCCACTCCCTACAGCATGCATCAATTTCTTGGGCTAGTGCATGCAGTCTGTATAGTGTAGTGGGCTTCCCAACCCTACTGATTTTGTCCTTAATGCAATCTGGGAGCCCAATGTAGAACAGGTGGCAGAGAGCACCATCTCTGTAACCTTGGACTTGTGATGCCAATCTGTTGAAGTTGACCACATAATGGTTTACATGATGTGTCTCTTTCATGTGGAGGTGGTTGAGCTGGTGTTCGGCATCTGCAACTGGGTCATGAGGTCCAAAGGTTGTCTGGAGATCTGCTATGAAATCCAGCCAGCTGTCCATCCAAAGTGGATGGTCTGCTGGGTCTCCAGAGTTTAGAAGGTCTGGCTCAAACCATTTGAGAGCCATTCCTTTGAGATATGACTGGGCAAACATAACCTTGTTTCTGTCCAGGTGGAAAGCCTTGGGATAATCTTGGAAGCACAGTTTGCACTGAACTAAGAATGTCCAGAGTTTTTTTGGGTCAGTTCCATTGAAAGTGTCTGGCTCTTGGACTTTGGCATGTGAGGACAAGGTGTCATCAGAGCAATGGGTGGACCATGACAGATGGTCAACAGCTGTTGCCAAACTTTGCAGGACCATCAGTTGGGGGTCTAACTGTTCTGGGGTGTCAACAAAAGGGTTGCCATCATTGTCATTGTCATTGTCATTGTTGTTGTCATCTCCGGGGCCATCATCTCCAGAGTCATCACCTCCAAAGAGGTCTGGGGTTGGTCGTGCCATAGATGAGGAATGTCTGTTGGAGGAGCTGGTTCTAGGGGTCAGGGTAGCAAGGGGTTCACCCCTGGCAGAGAAACTTTGAAATTGGCTAACCAATGGTGGAGGATGTCAGTGGCTTGCTAATGCGATATGTGCACTAGACTCATGCATATCATCAATCACAGCTTGTTCCAAAGCTTCAACAGCCATGGAGCAGGAACAGAGTCAGGTAGTCATAGTCATTGGTATAGGGGGTTTGGTGGACTCATGCAAGGGTTTGAGTTTGAATATACTGTCAAGACTGGTTCTCAATGGTCTCTGAGAGGGTCTGAGGGCAGAGGAAGGCTAGAGCAAAAGTCCAGGTAGTCGGAGTTTAGCATACAACTTAGTACACTATTTCCTGCCAAGTCCCAGAGGTCAGAACTATCCAGAGACTGTCTGGAGTCGAGTGAGATTGATGAGTGTCTTATTTGATATTTGAACTGATGTGCTATGATGTATGTACAAGGCTTTTTTATCATACAGAGGAAAGTCCAATGCAATGTCTGGGGTGTAGCAACTACTGGAATGCAGTATGGATGAATAACAATATTAGTGAGCCATTAGTAAGGTAAGTTGGTAGTCACCAGATAGCTGGATGGTACAGGGATTAGTAAGACATATGGGTACAGTAGTGTAGTGAGTCACTTAGAAGCACAAGAGAAACATACTAAATATGGAAACAGAAACAAAAATAGATCATAAGTCAAATCAAAGATGGAACAGAGTTTCTCAATGGAGGCCCATAGGGCTAGAACAACACCTCAGATGGTCAGAACTCAGTCCAGACCTTGTGCATGTGTCATGGATGTGACAGCTATGAGCCAGGACATGTCCTCATCCATGCCTTTGTAGCCAGCCCACTTGACTAGATACTGCAGTGGACATCATCTATGGTAGTCCACTTTAGAGTCTAGGATTTGTTCTATTTTGTACTCTGGTACTCTGTCAATTTCAACAGGTGGAGGTGGAGGTTGGACACAGTTAGGGATGGTATTTGGAGTTGCCAGTTCTAGCTGTGAGATGTGGAACACAGGGTGTACAGACTTCATAGCATCAGGTAGTTGGATAGTGAAGGATAATGATCCAACATGTGCAATAATAGGGTACAGGCCTAGGTTCTTTTCTGAGAGTTTCATTGAAGGTCACATGGACCTGAAGTACTTTGCTTTGACATGTACCAAATCTCCAATCTGAAAGTCTGGAGGCAGAGATCTTTTAGCATCTGCTGGACCTTGGTATCCCTGCTGAGCTTCTTTCATTTCTTCTCATAGGAACATATGCAGGGAGTCTAAGTCCACTGCATAGTCTCTAGCTTGAGAAGATGTCAATTCTCTTTCTGGGTGTACAGTAACATTGGGGTGGTAACCCTTATTGGCAAAGAATGGTGAAACTCTGGTTGTAGCACTGGGAGCATTGTTGTATGCAAACTCCATGAGTGGTAGCAACTTGGACCAGTTGTCTTGTTGGTAATTACAGTAGACCCATAGGTACTGCTCTAATGTCTGGTTAGTTCATTCAGTTTGACCATTGCCTCCAGGGTGGTATCTGGAAGTGAAGTGGAGCTTCATGTCCAGTGCTTTGCCTAGCAACCAGAAGAAGTGAGACACAAACTCTGTGCCTCTGTCAGAGGTTACATGTTGGGGAACTCCATGCTTAGAGAAGACATGGAGTAGAAATAGTTTAGTGAGTTGAGGGGATGTGATAGTATCTTTGGTGGGGATTGTCAAATCTGGGCCTACTCTGATGATCCCTGATGCTCACAGAGGCTGTGGGAAGTGTACAGGGGGTAGACTGACATAGGCTGATGTTTGGCTGACATGGGCTGATGGAGAGCAACATGGTCTGACAGGTGGCTGATGGTCATGACAAAGGTTCGGAAGAGGGCATTGGGTTCAGCTTGTGTGCTGCCCCCTTGTATGAGCCCAGCCCTTGGATTTCAGATAAGAAGAGGAGTCAGGGAGAATCCGACAAGAGACAGTGAAGGCTGGTCGAGGACCACAGAGGAGGGAGGACTAAGTTGATATTTGTACTGAGGAAACACTGCTGAGTGCAGCAGGCTTATAAACAGTTGTGTGCCATCAAGGCAGTACAGTATCAGAGTGTTGGAACTAACATATGGGGTACAGTAAATTTTCCAGGGGTAAAAGGTGTCAGAAAACTTCAGTCGGAGAATGGTACATATGACAGAGGTAAAAGATGGGACAAAGGAAAAACACCTAAGAGGAATAGTACAGACAGAAGGGCTTCAGAGCACCTGCTGACAGCCAACCAGAAGATAGACTGAAAGCCTAAATGGGTAGCAACCCTGCACTGAACCATGCAGTGTGGTAGGTGTGCCATGCCTAGGCTGGCCCATTGACCCAGAAGGAAGGTGACCCCTAAGAGGGTGGGAGGTGTCACCTGACTGACAAACCACAGCCATGTGGTGGACCCAACAAGGACTGACAGTGGCCAACAGAGAACCAGGCAGGAGCACACCATACAGGTGCTAAAGGGAGCAGACAAGTGCAGAGTGGAGCAGGGGAGGGTTGGTAGTCCAGAACAGAGGCAGGGGGCATGACAGGGATGAATACAGCTTGTTTCGAGAGATGGTCTACAATGACCAGTATGGCAGTATGGTTTCTGGAGTTTGGTAGTTGTTTGATGAAATCCATCAAAATGGAGTTCCATGGTCTCTCCAGTATCAGTAATTGTTTCAACATCCTGTATGGTTTATGTCTCAGAGTTTTAGCACATGCACAAGCAGTGCAAGATTTGATGTAGTCTTTGATATAAGTCCAAGCATTTGGCCAGACATACTCATGATGGACAAGTTTGAGTGTTCTGTTCTGTCTGAAGTGACTGGCCAAGGGGTGGTCATGCTTGTAGCAGAGTACATGAAGCCTGAGGTCATTTGAGTCAGGAACATATATGTGACCATCCAGACATAGAAGTCTGGATTCATCTACCTGCCAATGAGGGTTAGATGGGTCAGAGAGGTGGAGTTGACTGAGTGGATTGGATGTTGGGGTGGACTTGATGTCTTCATGGAGTTTCTCAATGTCCATGATTATACTAGCTCATAGTACCAGGCTTTCTAAGTAGGCTGCCTGTAATGAATTGGATAGTTGTTCAGTGGTGAACACTGGTCAGAGGTTCTGTGGGTTGGCTTGGGCATAGCCCCTATCCCCCTCTCTGGGGTAGATGTCCCATTGTCCAGTCAAGGCATCAGGCTTTGCTCTGAGCTTACCAGGGCAGAAACAAATGACCATATTGAATAGGGAAAGGTACTCAGACCAATGCGCTTGGCGCCTGGCGAGCACTTTCAAGGTAGAGAAATACTCAAGATTCTTGTGGTTGGTAACAATGTCAGTGGGGTGTGCAGGGCCTTCAAGGTAATGGCCCCAGGTCCAGAAGGCTTCATGGATCACCAGCAGCTCTTTGTCATGTGTGTCATAGTTCAACTCTGGGGCAGTCAAAGTCTGGGAGTAGAATGCTACTGGTCATACCTCACCATCCAGGCAAGTGATGGACTGAATGCTGGCAATGGCATAGTCCAAAGCATCTGTTTCTACCGTGATGGGAAGTCCAGGTTGGAAATCAGTTAGTATTGGAGCCATGGAAAAAGCTTCTTTGAGATGATTGAAAGACCAGCAACAATCCTCAGAGAAATTCCAAGGTGCCCCCTTCCATGTGAGAGATGTGTTAGTGGGACCACAATGTCCAAGTAATTGAAGACAAAACAATGGTAGAAATTTGCAAAGCCAAGGAAGGACTGAATGTCCTTCACTCTACAGGGTTCAGGCCAGTCATGGACAGCCTTTACCTTATCCTTGGACATTGACAAACCATTGGGGGATAAGAAGAAACCAAGGTATTCCACAGACTCAGAGTGGAATTCACATTTCTCTGGTTTGGCATACAAGCCATGCTCCCAGAGTCTGTGGAGTACCTCACAGACATGTTTTTTATGGTTTTTGATGTTATCGGAATAGATAAGGATGTCATCCAGGTAGACAATGATGCATACATCCAGTAGGTCTGCAATGATGGAGTTGATGAAGCATTGAAATACTGCAGGGGCATTGGTAAGTCTGAATGGCATCACCAGCCACTTGTAAGATCCATAACGAGTTCTGAAAGCTGTCTTCCATTCATCTCCTTCAGCAATGTGCACCAGCTGGTAAGCATGGTGCAGATTGATTTTAGTATATACCTTAGCCTGACTAGGTGAGTCAAGTAAGTCCAAAATGAGAGGCAACAGGTAATGGTCCTTCTTGGTGATCTTGTTGAGGCCCCTAAAGTCAACACAAAGACAATGTGATCTGTCCTTCTTTTTGACAAAAAGGACAGGTGCAGCATATGGGGATGATGTTGGATGAATAAAACCAGTAGTGAGGTTCTCATTGATGAAGGTCCAGAGAGCAGCAAGCTCAATGGATGAAAGCAAGTAGAGGGTTCCCAATGGCAGAGTAGTTCCTTCCTCCAATTCTATCTTGAGGTCAAACTCCTGGTGGGCACAAGTGTGGATGCCTTGGCCTTGCTGAATATGTCAGCAAAGTTGTGATAGTCCAGGGGTACTGACAACAAGTCTGGGGCATCCTGTATGGTGGCAGCCTGGAGTTTAGTACCATCCTGAGGTTGGACCTGGAGGGAGAACTGGGTTGAGCCATCTAGCTTGCAAGCACAGATGAAGGCTGCTGCATTGACAAGGGAGATGTTAGGTGCTCGAGTGCTGGGTGGAGAGGAGTTATCAACAAACTCAGGAAGGGTGGTGTCCAGAGAGCCCAGAGGGGCATCTTCAGAGTTTCTCAGAATTGACTCCAAGTCAGAGGGTGACATTGGCACTGGCAAATGAGATGTAAGGTTTCAGAATTTAATACTGCTCAATACCCAATCAATCAACAGATTGTAGTGGGTGAGCCAGTTATGTCTGAGAACAATCTTACACTCAGAATCCAATGGAGTTACATAGAAGATCATGTCAGTGATATCTCCAGAGGGGAAGCAGACTGAGAGGTTTGAGGCTTTACTGATTGATGTTGTTGTCACACCATTGAACAGATGGAGGATGAGAGGTGGGACAGAGTAGGTTGAAAGGCCATGATTAATGACGAAAGTAGAATCTACAAAACAGTGGGTCAAGCCTGAATCTATTAATGCTGGAAAGTCTGGAATATTATACAAGTCAAGGGTGACAGAAGGCTTTAATGAATTAGGGTTTAAGAGAGCAGATGCATTGAGGCATGCCTCCAAGGGTGCACAGTTGGTATCAATGCAACTCCCAGGCTGTGTGGAGTTCTGAGAGTTGCACTCTATTTTTTTGCCTCAGTGGAGGCAGTTGGTTTGGATTCTGACTCAGTAACCATGGCTGCACAAGCCTTAGCTTCATGAGATGTAGACTTAGGGCATTCTTTGGCCTTGTGCCCAGGGTTTCTGCAGAACATACACAAGTTCTGCTCAAAATATCTCTTTTGCTTGGCAGGTGTCAGTTTGCTGTCTTCACCAAGCTTGTTGGATAACATGGATGGTGCTCTGGAGTTCTGATTATTTGGAGGCTTGGGGGTTTGAGGTAGATGGAGTTTGCTGGTTACTACCAGACTGGGGGTTGGCATTACCAGATCTCTGCTTGTCCCCCTTGTTCAAGTTGGCCTTACCTCCAGAGTTATTTCCAGAGTTGTTGCTGGAGGACTTTGCTTGACAAGAGACTTTGTCTTTATGTTCCCAGTAGCATGCATCAATTTCTTGGGCTAGCATGTACAGTCCATATAGTGTAGTGGGCTTCCCAACCCTACTGATTTCATCTTTGATACAGTCTGGGAGACCAGTATAGAATAGGTGGTGGAGGGCACCATCTTCATAGCCTTGGACTTGTGATGCCAATCTGTTGAAGTCGACCACATAGCAGTTTACACAATGTGTCTCTTTCATGTGGAGGTGGTCAAGCTGGTGTTCAGCATCTGCAACTGGATCATGGGGTCCAAAGGTTGTCTGAAGGTCCACCACAAAATCCAGCCAGCTATCCATCCAAAGTGGATGGTCTGCTGGGTCTCTGGAGTTTAAAAGGTCTGGCTCAAACCACTTGAGAGCCATCCCTTTGAGGTATGACTGGGTGAACATAACCTTGTTTCTGTCCAGGCAGAAGGCCTTGGGACAATCTTAGAAGCACAGTTTGCACTGAACCAGAAATGTCTGAAGCTTCTTCAGGTCAGTTCTGTCAAAAGTGTCTGGCTCTTGGACCTTGGTGCATGAGGATGAGGTGTTGTCGGAGCAATGGGTTGAACATGACAGATGGTCAACAGCCATCACCAAGTTCTGCAAGACTGCCAGTTGAGGATCTAGCTGCTCTGGGGCATTGACAAATGGATTGCCATCATCATCATCATCATTGTCATCATCATCTCTGGGACCATCATCTCCCAGACCATCATCTCCAGGGTCATCACCTCCAAAGAGGTCTGGGGTTGGTCATGCTGTGGATGAGGAGTGTCTATTGGAGGAGCCAGTTCTAGGAGTTGGGGTAGTGAGGGGTTCACCCCTGGTGGAGAAACTTTGACATTGGCTCACCAATGGTGGAGGGAATTGGTGGCTTGCTAATGCAATACATGCACTTGATTTGTGCATATTGTTGATTGTGGCTTGTTCCAAAGCTTCAACAGCCTTGGAGTGGGAATGGAGGTGGGTAGTCATAGTCATGGTCTAGGGGGTTTGGTGGGCTTGTGCAGGGATTGAGTTTGAATATACTGTCAAGACTGGTTCTCAACAGTCTCCAAGAGGGTCCAGGGGCAGAGGAAGGCTATAACGAAAGTCCAGGTAGTTTGGAGTTTAGTGTACAACTTAGTATGCCAGTTCCTGCCAAGTCTTAAAGGTTGGAGCTATCCAGAAACTATCTGGAGTCAAGTGAGATTGATGAGTATCTTATTCGATATTCAAACTGATGTGCTACAATGTATGTACAAGGCTTTTATAGTACAGAGGAAAGTCCAAAGCAATGTCTGGGGTGTATTGACTACCAGAACACAGTATGGATGAGTAACAATATTAGTGAGCCATTAGTAAGGTAGGTCAGTAGTCACCAGATAGCCAGATAGTACAGGGATTAGTAAGGCATACTAGTATGGTAGTGTGGTGAGTCACATAGAAGTGCGAGAGAAATATACTAAATATAGAAAACAGAAACAGAAATAGATCATAAGTCAAATCAGAGATGGAACAGAGTTTTATGATGGAAAGCCATAGGGCTAGAGCAACACCTCAGATGGTCAGTCCTTGGTCCAGACTTTGCATGTGCATCACAGATGTGACAAACTGGGCCATGAACAACAATGACATTTAGTTGTCAATTTAGTTTTATCCATGTCTGTGGCATATGCAAGTTGTCCATTCCCCCCCCCCTTACTCCATCTTTTTCCCTTTTTTTTTGAAATATATTTTCTGCATACAGTGAGTGAAAAAACATGTGCAATGTTTGGCTGTTTTGTACTAAGTCCGGTGTAGCGCCATGAGGCGTGGGAATCATGCTTAGCCTTGGTGAGGTGGGTGGTAGTACTCGCTCTTGGCTACAAAATGGTCCCAGGGCCATGTGATTTGGTGCAGTAGTCATTGAGATATGTCCATTATAAAACAGCTACACCATTGCACATGTTTATTCACTTTTGGGCTGGAAGTAAAATCTGAGTCAAATGAAGAGATAATTGTGGTTGTTTGGTCCTACAAACAAAGATACACATATAAACATTGTGTCTGAGTTTGAACAAGTTCACACGCTTCTTTATTTCCAACCTTTACCACCATGAGATCCATCTCCTCCACCCAAAGGAATACTATCCTCACTATGCTTGATTCTGGTCATTCTCCTTCCTCTATTGCCTCCAGTACTGGCCTACATTGCTCTACCATCTCTAGACTTCATTCCAAGGAGCGTTCCAGCCTGCAGAAGTCCACTGGAGGTCGTCCATCCAAGCTTTCCCCTGCTAATGTCTGCCATGCCATCCACCTCATCTCAACTCAGAAGGCAGACAATGCTGTGCAGGTGACCAAAACTCTCACCAATGTCATCAACCAGCCCCTCCACCCAAATACTGTTCACCAGCACCTGAAGAAGACTGGTATGAAGGCTGTGGTAAAGCAAAAACGACCTATCCTCTCTGCCAAGCATCACAAGGCAAGGTTGGACTTTGCCTATGCCCATAAAGATTGGACTTTGGAGGACTGGAAGAGGGTGGTATGGTCTGATGAGACTAAAATTAATCGCCTGGGGTCAGATGGGCGCAAATGGGCATGGAAAAAGCCAGGGGAGAAGCTGAATGATAGGCTAGTAGAGGGGACACTGAAGTTTGGAGGAGGGTCTCTCATGATGTGGGGCTGTATGACCTGGGAGGGTGTTGGGTATGGCACCAAGATTGATGGTAGGATGGATGGAGACCTCTACCTCCAAATTTTGAAGGATGAACTACAAGATTCCCTTGAGTATTATGGTCTCCATCCTCCTGACATCATCTTCCAGCAGGACAATGACCCCAAGCACACCTGCAAACAGGTCAAGGAGTGGCTAGAGGAGCAGGATTTTAGGACTATGGTATGGCCTGCACAGTCCCCTGACCTCAACCCCATAGAACATGCCTGGGGTTACCTCAAGAGGAGGCTTGCAGAGTATGAGCATCCTCCCAAGGGAATACTGGAGTTGTGGGAGAGGACTCAGGTGGAGTGGAACAATATACCAGCTGAAGAGTGTCAGAAGTTGATTGAAAGCATGCCTAGGAGGGTGGAGGCAGTGATTAAAGCAAAAGGAGGCTATACCAAGTACTGATATTCCCCAAATACCCCTCACTTTTCAAAAGTGAATAAACGTGTGCAATGGTGTAGCTGTTTTATAATGGACATATCTCAATGACTACTGCACCAAATCACATGACCCTGGGACCATTTTGTAGCCAAGAGCGAGTACTACCACCCACCTCACCAAGGCTAAGCAGGATTCCCACGCCTCATGGCGCTACACCGGACTTAGTACAAAACAGCCAAACATTGCACATGTTTTTTCACTCACTGTAGGTAGGTCACCCATAGTGAATTAGACAGTTGTTTGGTGGTAAACACCAGTCAGAGGTTCTGTGGGTTAGCTTGGGCATAGCCCCTATCCCCCTCTTTGGGGTAGATGTCCCATCATCTAGTCAAGGCATTGGGCTTTGCTCTGAGCTTACCAGGGTGGAAGTGGATAATCATATTGAATTGGGAAAGATGCTCAGACCAATGTGCTTGGCACCTGGTGAGCACTTTCAAGGTGGAGAAATATTTGAGGTTCTTGTGGTTGGTAATGATGTCAATGGGTTATGCAGGGCCTTTGAGGTAATGGTGCCAGGTCTGGAGAGCTTCATGGATCACCAACAGCTCTTTGTCATGTGTGTCATAGTTCAACTCTGGAGTGGTCAAAGTCTGGGAGTAGAATGCTACTGGTCATACCTCACCATCTGGGCAAGTAGTGGACAAGATGCCAGTGATAGCATAGTCCAAAGCATCTGTTTCAACCATGATCAGAAGTCCAGGTTGGAAATGAGTTAGAATTGGAGCTGTGGAGAGAGCTTCTTTAAGATGATTAAAAGACCAGCAACAGTCCTCAGAAAAATTCCAAGGTGCCCCCTTTTGTGTGAGACATGTCAATGGGACCATGATGTCCAAGTAATTGAAGATAAAATGACAGTAGAAATTTGCAAAGCCAAGGAAGGATTGAACATCCTTCACTTTACAAGGCTTGAGCCAGACATGAATGGCCTTCACCTTATCCTCAGACATTGACAAACCATCAGGAGACAAGAAGAATCCAAGGTATTCCACAGACTCAGAGTGGAATTTGCATTTCTCTGGTTTGGCATACAAGCCAAGCTCCTGGAGTCTGTGGAGTACCTCATGAACATGTTTTTTGTGATTTTCCATATTATCAGAATAAATGAGGATGTCATCCAGGTAGACAATGATGCATACATCCAGTAGGTCCACAAAGATGGAGTTGACAAAGCACTGAAATGCTGCAGGGGCATTGGTAAGTCTGAATGGCATCACCAGCCACTCATAAGATCCATAATGGGTTCTGAAGGCCATTTTCCATTCATCTCCTTTGGTGATGTGCACTAGGTGGTAAGCATGACATAGATTGATCTTAGTATACACCTTAGCCTGACTAGGTGAGTTGAGTAAGTCTGAAATGAGAGGAGGTGGATATCAATCCTTCTTGGTGATCTTGTTGAGGCCCCTAAAGTCAACACAAAGGCATAGTGATCCATCCTTCTTTTTAACAAAAAGGACAGGCAAAGCATATGGGGATGATGTTGGGCAAATAAAGCCAGTAGTAAGGTTCTCATCAATGAAAGTCTGGAGAGCAGCAAGCTCAGCCAGTGAGAGGGAGTAGAGGGTTCCCAGTGTTGGAATATAAACTGCCCCCTAGGTAGTACATTCCTTAGGTGCGAAGGTTAGTTGCTTACATAAGCAGAAAAGCGGACTACAGTAGAGTAAATTTTCCTCTAGTCTCCTCAGTAGCTTGGCATTACTAAGGAGTGAGTCACTCTTTTATATTTAGCTTCACATTTACTGATAACCTGTAGAGTAACTATCTGACAGGTACATACCAATACAGTGGCTTGGTGTTACTGAGGATCTAAGTATCTGACACCCAGCAGTGGGCTAGTTCCTTCCTCCAAATCTATCTTGAGGTCAAACTCCTGGTGAGGTGCAAGTGTAGACACCTTGGCCTTGCTGAACACATCAGCAAAGTTGTGATAGTCCAGGGGTACTGATGACAAGTCTGGGGTGTCTTGCATGGTGGCAGCCTGGAGTTTAGTATTGTCCTGAGGTCAGCACTGGAGGGAGAACTGGAGTGAGCCATCTAGCTTGCAAGTGCAGACAAAGGCCACTGCATTGACAAGGGAGATGTTAGGTGCTTGGATGTAAGGTGGAGAGGAGTTGTCAACCAAGTTGGGGAGGATGGTGTTTGAAGAGCCCAGAGGGGCATCTTTGAGGTTTCTCAGAGTTGACTCCAAGTCAGAGGGTGACCGCAGCACTGGCAAACAAGATGTAAGGTTTCAGAATTTAATACTGCTCAATACCCCATCAATTGATGGTTTGTAATGGGTGAGCCAGTTATGTCCAAGAACTATCTTACACTCAGAATCCAATGGAGCCACATAGAAGATCATGTTGGTGACATCTCTGGATGGAAAGTGGACTGAGAGATTTGAGGCTTTACTGATCAATGTCATTGTCACACTGTCAAACAGATGGAGGACAAGAGGTGGGATGGAGTAAGTTGAGAGATCATGATTATTGATGAAGGTGGAATCTACAAAACAGTGGGTTGAACCCAAATCTATTGATGCTGGAAAGTCCAGAATATTATACAAATCAAGAGTGACTGAAGGCTTTAATGAATTAGGGTTTGAAAGAGTGGATGCATTGAGGCATGCCTCCAAGGGTGCACAGTCAGTATCAATGCAACTCCCAGGCTGTGTGGAGTTCTGAGAGTTGCACTCTATTTTTTTGCCTTGGCGGAGGCAGTCAGTTTGGCTTCTGACTCAGTAGCCATAGCTGCATGAGCCTTGGCTGCATGGGATGTAGACTTGGGGCATTTTTGGCCTTGTGCCTGGGGTTTCCACAGAACATGCATAAGTTCTGTTCAAAGCATCTCTTACACTCAGCAGGTGTCAACTTGCCATCTTTGCCAAGTTTGTTGGATAGCATGGATGGTGCTCCAGAGTTCTGATTATTCAGAGGCTTGGGGTTTAAGGTAGACAGAGTTTTTTGGTTACTACCAGACTGGGGATTGGCATTACTAGATTTCTGCTTGTCCCCTTTGTTGGAGTTGCCTTTGGCTCCAGAGTTGTTTCCAGAGTTGTTGCCAGAGGACTTTGCTTGACAAGAGATCTTGTCCTTGTGCTCCCAGTAGCACATGTTGATTTCTTGGGCTAGGGCACATAGTCCATACAAGGTAGTAGGTTTCCCAACCCTACTGATTTCATCCTTGATGCAGTCTGGGAGTCTGGTGTAGAATAGGTGGCAGAGAGCACCATCTCCATAGCCTCAGACTTGTGATGCCAGTCTGTTAAAGTCAACCACATAATGTTGGAGATTGAATCACCCCTGTGTGATACTTATTTTTGGTGTGCTTTTGGGTTGATTACATTTGCACTTAGAGTGCACACTTAGAGTACATTTTGGTACTGTTCCCTCAGTAGTTGAGTCACTACTGAGGGTGAGTCTACTTATTACCTAGTAGTTTCCTACTTACTGATCCCCTGTAGCTGCCTACAGGTACATCTAGGAGATTCTCCAGGAGGGCTTGGGAAATCTCCATGACAGGTTGGAGATTCTCCATGGTGATTTGGAGATTCTCCATGGTGATTTGGAGATTCTCCACAACAGGTTGGAGATTCCCCAAGGGGTCATGGGGATTCTCCACAGTGACTTGGAGATTCTCCATGGCTGGTTGGAGATTCTCCACAGTGACTTGGGGATTCTCCATGAAATGTTGGAGATTCTCCAGGGAGGTATGGAGATTCTCCATGACATGTTGGAGATTCTCCAGGGGGGTATGGAGATTCTCCATGACATGTTGGAGATTCTCCATGGCAGGTTGGAGATTCTCCATGCCATGTTGGAGATTCTCCACAGTGACTTGGGGATTCTCCATGACTGGTTGGAGATTCCCCAAGGGGGCATGGAGATTCTCCAGTGACTTGGGGATTCTCCATGGCAGGTTGGGGATTCTCCATGGTGATTTGGAGATTCTCCACAACAGGTTGGAGATTCCCCAAGGGGTCATGGAGATTCTCCACAGTGACTTGGAGATTCTCCATGACATGTTGGAGATTCTCCAGGGAGGTATGGAGATTCTCCATGACATGTTGGAGATTCTCCATGACAGGTTGGAGATTCTCCATGACAGGTTGGAGATTCCCCAAGGGGGCATGGAGATTCTCCATGGCAAGTTGCAGATTCTCCGCAGTGACTTGGGGATTCTCCATGACAGGTTGGAGATTCCCCAAGGGGGCATGGAGATTCTCCATGCCATGTTGGAGATTCTCCACAGTGACTTGGGGATTCTCCATGACATGTTGGAGATTCCCCAAGGGGGCATGGAGATTCTCCATAGCCAGTTGGAGATTCTCCATAGCCAGTTGGAGATTCTCCCTAGTGACTTGGGGATTCTCTGTGACAGGTTGGAGATTCCCCAAGGGGGCATGGAGATTCTCCCTAGCCAGTTGGAGATTTTCCACAGTGACTTGGGGATTCTCCATCACTGGTTGGATGCCCCCCTGACATATCTCTACAATCTATCAAAATAACAAATCCCCACAGGCATCCATTCTTGGGTTATGATCAGTTCTCTCCCTCCCCCTGCTGACTTATATCCTTCTCTCTGGTGTGAATTCTGATAGTTTGGAAGCATGGGGGGTGCATAGGACAATATATCTGTAAAGTTATATGGGGGGTTTAGATGACAGATATGATGTGGGTCCGCTTTTTCACCTTTTTCTTCAGATGGGTACCACCCATTATCCAGATTATTAACATATCTTAAAATTTCAGGGGATGTTTCCTGTTGTATATATCTGCCCACATACGATTTTCCAAGTCCATCCAATAAGTATTGAAGGTGCTAGAAGGAAGCCGAGTTCCTTGGACCGTGGGAAAGTGGCCGAAGAGTTTAGCAGACTTGCAAAACATATCAAAAACTGTCTCAATTTGGGGTGACTGAAGTGATAATATGTTATGAGTGAGGATGAGGGGCAGGGGAGGATGAAACAGGAGGGAGAAAAAGTGAGCCCATGGCTCAGTGGGAGTGGGAGTTGATGAGGGTTATGGCTGCATGATGGGGTGAGGAGGGGGGGAATACAATTAAACCAATCAACATATTGGGGAATTTTATAGTCCTTGGACCTAGCTCTCTTCTGGTGGTCTTTCTGTGTAGTAGATCTGATGGTACTATGGGTTGATTCCTAAGGCCTATGAATTGCAGTGACTATGTTGCTGACATTGTGATGGGTGCAATAATGAATTGGCACCCTGGCTGCTCTGTAGTCTATCCTTCCAATGACACCTAGTATAAAGAAGGTTTTTTCTCCACTCCTATCTCTAAGCAATGCTGACCTCTAAGGCTGCTATGGGGCATCCCACTTGCCTTCAGAGATGCAGATGAGATTTCCCACAGTAGCCTCTCACATCATTTCATTTAAAGAAAATCCCAGGGCAGGGAAGATAGGAAATCCCAGGCCTGTAGGCATGTGTTCCCCTGGGACATGAGCAGATGTCCTTGGGAGGACCATGGTCTGGGAGGCAATTAGCTGGAATGGTTTGGAGAAACTATTCAGCCTAAATGCCTGCAGAAAAGGGGTACCTGAGGTGCTTGGGGAATCCCCAACCTGACATGGAGAATCCCCAAGTCACTGTGGAGAATCTCCATAGCTCCCTGGAGAATCTCCAACATGTCATGGAGAATCCCCAAGTCACTATGGAGAATCTCCAACTGGCTATGGAGAATCTCCATGTCCCCTTGGGGAATCTCCAACATGTCATGGAGAATCCCCAAGTCACTGTGGAGAATCTCCAAATCACTGTGGAGAATCTCCAAATCATTGTGGAGAATCTCCAAATTGTCATGGAGAGTCTCCAAATCACCATGGAGAATCTCCAGCCTGTCATGGAGATTCCCCAAGCCCCCCTGGAGAATCTCCAACCTGCCATGGAGAATCTCCAACCTGTGATGGAGAATCCCAAAGTCACTGTGGGGAATCTCCAACTGACTATGGTGAATCTCCATGCCCCCTTGGGGAATTTCCAACCTGTGATGGAGAATCCCCAAGTCAGTGTGGAGAATCTCCAACTGGCTAGGGAGAATCTCCATGCCCCCTTGGGGAATCTCCAACCTGTGATGGAGAATCCACAAGTCACTATGGAGAATCTCCATGCCCCCTTGGGGAATCTCCAACATGTCATGGAGAATCCCCAAGTCACTGTGGAGAATCTCCATGCCCCTGTGGGGAATCTCCAACCAGTCATGGAGAATCTCCATGCCCCCTTGGGGAATCTCCAACCTGTCATGGGGAATCCCCAAGTCACTATGGAGAATCTCCAACTGGCTATGGAGAATCTCCATGCCCCCTTGGGGAATCTCCATACCCCCCTGGAGAATCTCCAACTTGTCATGGAGAATCTCCATACCTCCCTGGAGAATCTCCAACATGTCATGGAGAATCCCCAAGTCACTGTGGAGAATCTCCAACCAGCCATGGAGAATCTCCAAGTCACTGTGGAGAATCCCCATGACCCCTTGGGGAATCTCCAACCTGTTGTGGAGAATCTCCAAATCACCATGGAGAATCTCCAACCTGTCATGGAGATTTCCCAAGCCCTCCTGGAGAATCTCCAACCTGCCATGGAGAATCTCCATGCCCCCCTGGGGAATCTCCAACCAGTCATGGAGATTTCCCAAGCCCTCCTGGAGAATCTCCAACCTGTCATGGAGATTTCCCAAGCCCTCCTGGAGAATCTCCAACCTGCCATGGAGAATCTCCATGCCCCCCTGGGGAATCTCCAACCAGTCATGGACAATCTCCATGCCCCCCTGGGGAATCTCCAACCAGTCATGGACAATCTCCATGCCCCCCCGGGGAATCTCCAACCACCAGTCATGGAGAATCTCCATGCCCCCCTGGGGAATCTCCAACCAGTCATGGACAATCTCCATGCTCCCCTGGGGAATCTCCAACCACCAGTCATGGAGAATCTCCATGCCCCCTCAGAGAATCACCAACCAGTCATGGAGAATCCTGAAATCACTGGAAAATATCCAAAATGATATGGAGTATTTTAAACCAGTCATGAAGAATCCCCAAGTAATTGTGGAGAATCTCTAACCTGTCATGGAGATTCCCCAAGCCCCCCTCCCCCCCCCAGAGAATCTCCAACCTGCCATGCAAATTCCCCAATTCACTATGGAGAATCTCCAAGGTGCTGTGCATGGTTATAGTGATGTCGATTTGGCATGGGGATGCCAGAAATTCTTTCCCCAGGGGTAAGTCAAATGTGGATGGGGAATACTGTATCCAGGTGTTGCCTGTTCAATGGCCAGCTGCCACCCAGCCTAGCTCAACTTAGCATATGGCATGCCCATGTTTGCAATGGAACAGGGCTCAATTGGGCCTGGGTACAGCCCAATTATCACCAGGCATAGGTCAACTCAGCTTGGGAACTCCCAGGAGAAGTCCAGTTATCACTAGGAATAGGTCAATTTTACTGGGGAATGTCCAGGTACAGACTGGAGAAGGGGTCAACCTACCCTGGGAAAGTTTCAACTGCTACCCTAGGGTAGGTCAGAACAGGATGGGGAATTACCAGGTTTAGCCAAGTAGGGGTCCATTTTAGTCTAGACAATACCCAATTGCCTTCAGGGACTGGTCAGTTTGGCATGGGAAATGGCCAGAGTTGGACTGGCAGTGGGTCAATTTATGTAGCCTGGAGAAGATCCAGTTGCCACCTGGGCCAGGTCAATTTACCATGGGGAATGCCCAGGGTCATATTGGGAACTTGGTCATTTTAGGCTGGAGAAGATTCACCTGCCACCTGAGACAGGTCAATTTGGCATGGAGAAAATCATATCAGGACCTCAGCCACTCCTGTTATATGGGAGATTCCCCAGGCATGTTCTGGAGAATCCCCAGGTATTGGATATTCCCAACCACTTGACACCTATTAGGTCATAACATCTGTAAGAGTATATGAATCTAATAGGTCCCCATAGGGGGTTGACTGAAGTGAGTCTGGAGAACTCCCAATTGCCACTTTGGATGGGTCAAATTACCATAGGGAGTGCCCAGAATTGGTCTGGAAAGTAGGTTAATTTAGCCTGGGGAAACCCCAGTTGCCACCATGGATAGGTCAAATTGGCATGGGGAATGCCCAGAGTTGGACTGGAAAGTAGGTTAATTTAGCCTGGAGAAACCCCAGTTGCTACCATGGGTAGGTCAAATTGGCATGGGGAATGCCCAGAATTGAACTGGAAAGCAGGTTAATTTAGCCTGGAGAAATCCCAGTTGCCACCATGGGTAGGTCAAATTGGCATGGGGAATGCCCAGAATTGAGTTGGGAAGCAGGCTAATTTAGCCTGGAGAAATCCCAGTTGCCACCATGGGTAGGTCAAATTGGCATGGGGAATGCCCAGAGCTGAACTGGCAAGCAGGCTAATTTAGCCTGGAGAAATTCCAGTTGCCACCATGGGTAGGTCATATCAGCATGGGGAATGCCCAGGATTGGATTGGGAAGTTGGTCAATTCATCCTGGGGAATACCCAGAAGATGCAGGTAATATCTCGGAAAAATCATATTTAGACCCCAGCCACTCCAATATATTGACACCCAAAATGTATTTATTTTGGAGAAATGGATTTCTCCCACTTTCTCCAGCATCTATTGGATGGCAGGTCTGGAGATTCCCCAGCCATGAGTTGGAGAATCTCCAGAGGTTGGGAATTCCCAAGCAGTTGACACCTATTAGGCCAATACATCTATAAGAATATATAGACCTAATAGGTCCCCATAGGTGGTTGACTGAAGTGAATGTCCAGGGTGTAGCAACTACCAGAATGCAGTATGGATGATTAACAGTATTAGTGAGCTATTAGTAATGTAAGTTGGTAGTTGCCAGATAGCCAGATAGTATGGGGATTAGTAAGATATACTAGTAGTATGGTAGTGTGGTGAGTCACCTAGGAGTGCAAGAGAAGTATACTAAATATAGAAACAGAGACAGAAATAGATCACAAGCTAAATCAGAGATGGAATGGAGTTACACAACAGGAGCCTGTAGGGCTAGAACAATGCTGGAGTTAGTCAGACTATGGTCTGGACCTTATGCATATGTCATGGATGTGACATAGTGCCATCTTTGCAATCTTACCAGGCTTTTGACTGCATTGTATGTTTTGTGAGTGCCACAAGCTGTAAAACATTGCAAGTCCACTTTTCAAGAACATGACCTTTTTGGCTTTTTGAAAAATCTGGCCTATCAAGCTCAGCTTGAAACTTAAGTGTTCAATAAGGTCAAATCAGATTAAACAAGACTCTTATTAGTTTCCTGATGTGAGATGGGGTGGGTCAGGGAGGAAGGGGATTACCTGGCACATAGGGCTGATGTTGCTCTTCTGGGTGAGACATTACTGGCTCTAGGTGGGAGTGTCAGTAGTAATCACTGCTAAGGGCATATGTGTTGGAACATATAAACCTCCCCTGTATTGCAGGTCCTAGGTGTGATTACCTTGCTTGCAAGGTTTCTCCAGCCCATAAATGCCATGGGAACCATCAGACAGCTGAAAGAACTTCCTGTTTTGGAGTGGCATGGGAACACGACCTTGAACTAATACTGCACATTTCACCAAAGTAGCTCTTGCAAACAGCATAATACAGGGTGCATATCATTCTGAGCATAATATGGGGTAACGGATCATTCTGAGCCACTGATACATGACCACCATGATGCTGTCTCATTATCTAATAATACCAGATGATCATCCTCAGCGAGAAGTTCTGGTGTGTGACTGCACAGGAATATAGAGTCATCAAAATCCCTCAACAATCTGATACTTGCCCAGCCTGAACTCCTTGACAGTGCGACATATAATTTGAACAGAGTTAGAACACCGGTGGGAGGTTTTGCAATGTCCACAATGGTGTAGGGGATTGTCACATCCGTGATGTGTGCGTAAGGTCCGAACCACAGTCCGACCATCTGAGGTGTTGTTCTAGCCCTATGGGCTCCCATTGTGAAACTCCGTTCCATCTCTAATTTGACTTACGATCTATTTCTATTTCTGTTTCCACATTTAGTATGTTTCTCTCGTGCTTCTAAGTGACTCACTACACTTCTGTACCCATATGTCTTACTAATCCCCATACCATCTGGCTATCCAGCGACTACTGACTTACCTTACTAATAGCTCACTAATATTGTTACTCATCTGTACTGCACTCTGGTAGTTGCTACACCCCAGACATTGCTTTACACTTTCCTCTGTACTATAAAAGCCTTGTACATACGTCGTAGCACATCAGTTCGAATATCAAATAAGATACTCATCGATCTCACTCGACTCCAGATAGTTTCTGGATAGTTCTGACCTCTAGGGACTTGGCAGGAAAGTTGTGTACTAAGTTGTATGCTAACCTCCGACTACCTGGACTTTTGCTCTAGTCATCCTCTGCCTTCGGACCCTCTCAGAGACCATTGAGAACCAGTCTTGACAGTATATTCGAACTCAAGTCCTTGCACAAGTCCACCAAACCCCCTATACCAATGACTATGACTACCCAACTCTGTTCCCACTCCATGGCTGTTGAAGCTTTGGAACAAGCCACAATTGACGATATGCACGAGTCTAGTGCACATATCGCATTAGCAAGCTGCCGACATCCTCCACTGTTGGTCAGCCAATTTTGAAGTTTCTCCACCAGGGGTGAACCCCTCGCTACCCTGACTCCTAGAACTGGCTCCTCTAACTGATGTTCCTCATCTATGGTGTGACCAACCCCAGACCTCTTTGGAGGTGATGACCCCAGAGATGATGGTCCGGGAGATGATGGTCCCAGAGATGACAACAACAACAACGATGACAATGATGATGACAGTAACCCATTCATCGACACCCCAGAACAGCTAGACCCCCAACTGGCAGTCTTGCAGAACTTGGCAATGGCCATTGACCATCTGTCACAATCAACCCATCACTCCGACGACACCTCGTCCTCACATGCTAAAGTCTGAGAGCTGGACACTTTTGACAGTACTGATCTGAAGAAACTCCAGACATTCTTAGTTCAATGCGAACTGTGCTTCCAAGATTGTCCCAAGGCCTTCCGCCTGGACAGAAATAAGGTTATGTTCGCCCAGTTGTACCTCAAGGGGATGGCTCTCAAGTGGTTCAAGCCAGACCTCCTAAACTCCGGAGACCTGGCAGACCATCCACTCTGGATGGACAGCTGGCTGGACTTTGTAGCAGATCTCCAGACAACCTTCTGACCACATGATCCAGTCACAGATGCTGAGCACCAGCTCGACCACCTACACATGAAAGAGACACATTGTGTAAACCATTATGTGGTCGACTTTAACAGATTGGCATCGCAAGTCCAAGGTTACGGAGATGGTGCTCTCTGCCACCTGTTCTACACCAGGCTCCCAGACCACATCAAAGATGAAATCAGTAGGGTTGGGAAGCCCACCACACTATATGGTTTGCGCGCGCTAGCCCAAGAAATTGACATGCACTACTGGGAACACAAGGACGAGATCTCTCATCAAGCAAGGTCCTCTGGCAACAACTCTGGAAGTAACTCCAGAGGCAAGGCCAACTCAAACAAGGGGGACAAGCAGAAGTCTGGTAATGCCAGTCCCTAGTCTGGTGGTAACCAGCAAACCCCAGCTACCTTGAATCCCAAGCCTCCAAACAACCAGAACTCTGGAGCACCACCTGTGTTATCTAACAAGCTTGGTAAAGACGGCAAGTTGACACCTGCCGAGCAGAAGAGACATTTCGAGCAGAACCTGTGTATGTTCTGCAGGAACCCCAGGCACAAGGCCAAGGAATGCCCTAAGTCTACATCTCGCACAGCTAAGGCTTGTGCTACCACAGTTACTGAGTTGGAAGCCAAACTGACTGCCTCCTCCAAGGCAAAAAAATAGAGTGCAACTCTCAGAACTCCGCACAGCCTGGGAGTTGCATTGATACTGACTGTGCACCCTCGGAGGCATGCCTCAACGCATCCACTCTTTCAAATCCTAATTCATTAAAGCCTTCTGTCACCCTCAACTTGTATAATATTCCAGACTTTCCAGCATTAATAGATTCAGGCTCGACCCATTGTTTTGTAGATTCTACTTTTGTCAATAATCACGGTCTTTCAACCTACTCCGTCCCACCTCTTGTCCTCCATCTGTTCGACAGTGTGACAATGACATCAATCAGTAAGGCCTCAAGCCTCTCAGTCTGTTTTCCCTCCAGAGATATCACTGACATGACCTTCTATGTAACTCCATTGGATTCTGAGTGTAAGATAGTTCTTGGACATAACTGGCTCACCTGCTACAATCTGTCGATTGATTGGGTACTGAGCAGTATTAAGTTCCAAAACCTTACATCTCGTTTGCCAGCACCGATGTTGCCCTCTGACTCAGAGTCAATTCCGAGAAACCCCATAGATGCCCCCTGGGCTCTCCAGAAATCACCCTTCCTGAGTCAGTCAATAACTCCTCTCCACCCAACACCCAAGCACTGAACATCTCCCTTGTCAATGCAGCGGCCTTCATCCATGCTTGCAAGCTAGATGGCTCGACCCAGTTCTCCCTCCAGATCCGACCTCAGGATGGTACCAAACTCTGGGCTGCCACCATACAGGATACCCCGGACTTGTCATCAGTACCCCCAGACTATCATGACTTCACTGATGTGTTCAGCAAGGCCAAGGCAGCTACACTTGCACCTCACCAGGAGTTCGACCTCAAGATAGAATTGGAGGAAGGAACTACTCTGCCATTGGGCACCCTCTACTCGCTTTCAACCAAGAAGGACCGTTACCCGCTACCCCTCATTTCGGACTTACTTGACTCGCCTACTAAGTCAGGCTAAGGTATACACTAAGATTGATCTGTGCCACACTTACCACTTGGTGTGGATTGCCGAAGGAGATGAATGGAAGATGGCTTTCAGAACCCATTACAGATCTTATGAGTGGCTTGTGATGCCATTCGGACTTACCAATGCCCCTGCAGCATTCCAATGCTTCATCAACTCTGTCTTTGCGGACCTACTGGATGTATGCATCGTTGTCTACCTAGATGACATCCTTATTTATTCTGATAACATCAAAAACCACAAAAAACATGTTTGTGAGGTACTCTGCAGACTCTGGGAGCATGGCTTGTATGCCAAACCAGAGAAATGTGAGTTCCACTCCAAGTCTGTGGAATACCTCGGTTTCTTTTTATCCCCTGATGGTTTGTCAATGTCCGAGAATAAGGTAAAGGCCATCCGTGACTGGCCTGAACCTCGCAAGGTGAAGGACATTCAGTCTTTCCCTGGCTTTGCAAACTTCTACCATTGTTTCATCTTCAATTACTCGGACATTGTGGTCCCACTGACACGTCTCACATGGAAGGGGGCACCTTGGAATTTCTCCAAGGATTGTCACTGGTCCTTTAATCGTCTCAAAGAGGCTTTCTCCATGGCTCCAATATTGACTCACTTCCAGCCCGGACTTCCCATCATGGTCAAAACAGATGCTTCAGACTATGCTGTCACTGGCATCCTGTCTGTCACTTGCCCAGATGGTGAGGTACGACTGGTAGCATTCTACTCCCAGACTTTGACTGCTCTGGAGTTGAACTATGACACACACGACAAGGAGCTGTTGGCTATTCATGAAGCCTTCTGGACCTGGCACCATTACCTTGAAGGCCCCACACACCCCATCAACGTCATTACCAACCACAAAAACCTCGAGTATTTCTCCACCTCAAAAGTGCTCACCAGGTGCCAAGCACATTGGTCTGAGTACCTTTCCCAGTTCAATATGGTCATCTGTTTCCACCCTGGTAAGCTCGGAGCAAAGCCCGACGCCTTGACTAGATGATGGGACATCTACCCCAAAGAGGGGGATAGGGGCTATGCCCAAGCCAACCCACAAAACCTCTGACCAGTGTTCACCACCAAACAACTATCCAATTCGTTATGGGCGACCTACTTAGAAAGCCTGGTACTACATGCTAGTATAATCATGGATGTTGAGAAACTCCATGAAGATATCAAGTCCACCCTAACATCTGACCCACTTGGTCAACTCCATCTCTCTGACCCATCTAACCCCTGTTGGAGGGTAGATGAATCCAGACTTTTACATCTGGATGGTCATATATATGTCCCCGAAGCAAATGACCTCAGGCTTCATGTACTCTGTTACAAGCATGACCCCCCCTTGGCTGGTCACTTCAGACAAAACAGAACACTTGAACTTGTCCATCGTGAGTACGTCTGGCCAAATGCTCGGACTTTCATCAAAGACTACATCAAATCTTGCACTGCCTGTGCGTGTGCTAAAACCCCGAGACACAAACCATACAGTATGTTGAAGCAACTACCGATACTGGAGAGACCTTGGAACTCCATTTCGATGGATTTCATCGAACAACTACCAAACTCCAGAAACCATACTGCTATACTGGTCGTTGTAGACTGTCTCTTGAAACAAGCCATATTCATCCCAACCGAGGATACAATCACCTCTCCACAACTCGCTAAACTATTCCTACTCCATGTCTTCTCAAAGCACGGAGTTCCCTCACACGTAACCTCTGACAGAGGCACAGAGTTTGTGTCTCACTTCTTCCAGTCGCTGGGCAAAGCACTGGATATGAAGCTCCATTTCACCTCCAGATATCACCCTGAAGGCGACGGTCAAACCGAACGAACTAACCAGACGTTGGAGCAGTACCTATGGGTCTACTGTAATTACCAACAGGACAACTGGTCTGAGTTGCTACCACTCACGGAGTTTGCGTACAACAACGCTCCCAGTGCTACAACCAGAGTTTCACCATTCTTCACCAATAAGGGTTATCATCCTAACATTACCATACACCCAGAGAGAGAATTAACATCTTCTCGAGCTAGAGATTACACAGTGGACTTAGACTCCCTGCATAAGTTCCTACAAGAAGAGATGAAGGAAGCTCAGCAGAGATACCAAGGTCTGGCAGATGCTAAAAGATCTCTGCCTCCAGACTTCCAGATTGGAGATTTGGTATATGTCAAAGCTAAGTACTTCAGGTCCACTCGACCCTCGAAGAAACTCTCCAAAAAGAATCTGGGACCCTACCCCATCATTGCTTGTGTTGGATTGTTATCCTTCACTATCCAACTACCTGACACTATGAAGTCTGTACACCCTGTATTCCACGTCTCACAGCTAGAACCAGCAACTCCGAATACCATTCCCAACCATGTCCAACCTCCACCTCCACCTGTTGAGATTGATGGAGAACCAGAGTATGAGATAGAACAAATCCTAGACTCTAAACTGGACTACCGTAGGCGATGTCCACTGCAGTACCTAGTCAAGTGGGCTGGCTACAAAGGCATGGACAAAGAAAGGTCCTGGCTCATAGCTACGAAGTTAAGCAATGCCCCTGACTTAGTCGCAGATTTCCACAAAGCGTACCCCCACAAGGATGGTCTGTTGAGTGCCATCCCACCCCGGAAATAACTGGACTTTCCGGAGTTTACTCCATCCATGCTATAAAGACTCATGCTCACTCGTATTCGAAAATGGACACATGGAAAATATATTTCAAAAAAAAAAAGGAAAGAGGAGGGGGGGGGACAGGAAAACCCGAAGTACAATACAGACATGGATAAGCTAAAATAACGACTAAATGTTGTCGTCATTCATCGCCCAGTTGACAAGGCTGATTGTCGTGGTCTTGAGGATCTCGAATGACTCCTCCAGAACTCCAGACAAGTCCTTGACCTCCTTCGACATGGACTCCACTGCTGCAGTGTTCCTCTGGATCACATCAATGATCTCTCCGAGTTGATGGTCCAGGACCTCCACCAATGGGTCTGGACATGGAGCTTGCACACGGGGGCATGGGGTTTCGAGATGACTTCAACGTCTGGCATGTTGTCCACATCTTCATCGTCAGCAGCCTCACCAAAATGTGCCAACTTCCTCTGTTTTCTTTTCTCTCCACCCCGAGGTGACGGCACGGTCAATGCCAGCTTCTTGGACTCCAGAGCCTTCGGATTCAAGTCACATTTTCCTTTGGTTTTCTGGCACCGGACACACGACTTGCTACATCCAGTGCCCAGCACACATGGTTCACCAGCTTTGGTACAGGCAGAGCAAGCTTTTGCCTGCTCTGCAGACCGTCCACCGACCGACGCGATGTGCTGAGACTATTACAGACTTGTCAGTATGGATTTTAGAATGATAAATTATTATGCACTGTGGAGCTCTCCGCCTGCTGCGCCTGATGCATCTCCTCCTCAAGGCATCTTTTCTCCACTTCCAACTCATGGAGTTTCTTCTCCTCAGCTGCCTTCCTCTGTGCAGCCTCCTCAGCTTTCCTATGCTCCTCGGCCTTTCAATGTTCCTCGGCCTCCTTTGCTTTCCAGACCTCCTCAGCTTTCCGGCACTCTTCTTCTTCAATTGCTGCCTGCATGGCACTGCAAGCATTTCACAATTTTTCTTCAGAAAACATGGTGAAAAAATGGAAAAAAGAGATACTCTTTTATTTCACATAATTTGTCACAAAAAATGCAAATATAACTTTATCTGCTCTGTGCAGAAACACAGAATGATGGTAATGCCCATTACCTTCTGCACTAATTGACATTAGCATCAATCCATGTTTTCTGGAAGAAAATAAAACATTATCTCTGCATTTTTTCTTTCCAAACATGTAAAATAAAAGAGTATCTCTTTCCTTCCTTTTTCCAGTATGTTTTCTGAAGAAACATTGTGAAATGCTTGCAGTGTGGCAGCATGCTGGCAACATTGTCGCTTGTCGAATTTCGCCATTCTCATGGCCAGCAGGTTGTCCAGATATTCTTGGAGCAATTCATCGTCGAGGACTTCCCAGGTGATGCCTGCAGGGTTGAGGGAGGACTTAAGTCGTTGGGTAGGAGCCATAGTGTTTAGGAGAATGGAAATGGGTGTCTGGACTTTGACAAAACCCCGTCAAGCTCTTTTTACCGTCAAAGTTTTTCGGACTCTGACAATGTGGACTTCAAAACTCCAAAGCGACGCTTGAGCACAACAAGTGCCTCGAGGGCTCAGCCCTAAGAGGGGGATACTGTCACATCCATGATGTGCATGTAAGGTCCAGACCACAGTCTGACCATCTGAGGTGTTGTTCTAGCCCTACAGGCTCCTGTCATGAAACTCCGTTCTGTCTCTAATTTGACTTACGATCTATTTCTATTTCTGTTTCCACATTTAGTATGTTTCTCTCACACTTCTAAGTGACTTGCTACACTTCCATACCCGTATGTCTTACTAATCCCTGTACCATCCGGCTATCCAGTGACTACCAACTTACCTTACTAATAGCTCACTAATATTGTTACTCATCCATACTGCGCTCTGGTAGTCACTACACCCCAGACATTGCTTTACACTTTCCTCTGTACTATAAAAGCCTTGTACATACATTGTAGCACATCAGTTCAAATATCGAATAAGATACTCATCGATCTCACTCGACTCCAGATAGTTTCTGGATAGTTCTGACCTCTAGGGACTTGGCAGGAAAGTTGTGTACTAAGTTGTATGCTAACCTCCGACTACCCGGACTTTCGCTCTAGTCATCCTCTGCCTTCAGACCCTCTTGGAGACCGTTGAGAACTGGTCTTGACAGGGATGGTCTGGCCTTGTGAACAGTAATCTGTGAAGGCATACACACTTGTTATGGGAAACTGCTGCTGTTTGATTGTGCATGTAATGTCAACTCCTTCAGAAGTCTTGCATCAAACATGATAACTCCTTGAAACAGGCTCTACAGGTATGACACAGGGTTCGAGACCATGCAGCTGAGATGTGCATGTCCGGTGCAACTTCACCAGCACAAAAGATGGCAGCAGTTTCAGGCAAACAACACTGTTGATGCATGTAATAGGTGGCTCATTGGGGTGTAGGAAGATGTCCACAATCATTCTGCATGTGCCATTTGTGATATCTAAATCTGTCTTGACATTCTCAGTCACCATGACAGAGCATCCTACACAGAGTTCTATTGTATTGGGGAGCTCATGGTTTCCATGACAAGTTTGGTGTTCTTGTCTGCTGATGCACTTTTGGTTTCCTGTCTTCAACCCACACATTGCAAAGGCATACCATTCTGCCAGAGTCAATGGTTCCCCGCACATGGTATCCTCAGCCACACATTTGACGATGACAGCATCTGCCATAACAGCATGTTTGTGTAGAGCAGCATGGTTCCACTGCTGCTGCACAGCATGATGGGGGATGACGAGACATGCTAGGGCCCATGGTGATCTTGTAAAGTCTGGCCAACTGGTGCCAGGGCTTGTGAGAATGAGCATGCATAGCATATCCAGGTGATGTTGCTGCACTCACCCCATGCATAAGTGATGAAGAAACTCCTGCCAAACCTCATCTGTGACCTGCATCTGCTGTTGGAGCAGCACCACCATCTGGAACTCCTCATAAATGGCTCATCCAATTTGAGAGAGCATTGAATCTTTCCTTGGATTCCCTGGTATGTACAGTGCTTCCGATGCAGCCACTGCCACTGGTGGGAACTGGTGGAAATCCCCACACATGATAACATTGATACTGCCAAAAGAATCACTTGAGGCAGGGGTGCCTTCCACCATTTTACCGATGGCAATGTTGCGAGACAAACAAGCAAGAAATGTCTTACCCAACATTGAGATCTCACCAATGATGAGGTACTCGTAAGTTTGCCACAGCTGCTGCAACTTCACCTTGCTTTGCATCGTCATTGCCTTGTCATTGGTGCATGTGATCATAGTGAGCATATGTGTAGTCTTCCCATCTATAAGTGACACAGTGATGCCTGTATATGCAGCCTTGACAAGGAGATGCCGAGCACCACATGGAGCAAAACACTCTGTAATGGATTGGTTAACCCTGGATTTTCCGGTACCTCCTTCGCCATGAACAAGCATTCAGAGGGGTGGGGGCCTCTGGCCACTCAGTGTCTGGTCTAGGTGCCATGTCACAATGTCATATGCACATCATTGACCTGCATTCAACATAGAGGGCAGTGCAGGGGAGAGGATGACCTCAGAGATGTGCAGTGCCACTTCACTTGATACCCCCCCCAGATTTGCTCCTCATCTATCACATCTACTGTTGGCAGCACATGGGCGCCACAGCTGTGCATATGATCCCCTGGGGTTGACAGCATATTTTGCTCATACACGTTGCCTTGCATCTGTTCCTTCCACACCAGCAAATTTTGAATGTCAT
Source organism: Pisolithus thermaeus (assembly GCA_024663475.1). Lineage (NCBI taxonomy): Eukaryota > Fungi > Basidiomycota > Agaricomycetes > Boletales > Pisolithaceae > Pisolithus > Pisolithus thermaeus. The sequence goes on along the minus strand of JANFAF010000122.1, from coordinate 169,956 downwards.
GAGCTCCAGCCCTGTGCATGTCGTCTGCAGTGACCATCAAAGGCATGTGCTCTGAAGGTGATTTATCCTCGAAGATACCAGCATATCTCACTGCCTCCAGGGCATGGATCGCATGGATTTGTTCTCCATATGGCATCTGAGCTGCTAGCACCTCCAAAAGCGATTCTTCTGTGAGCATTGGCATGTTGAGACTTGCTATCCCTGTTGCTCACTCCTCTGATGGGACATCTTCCATACAATGCTCAGCATCACCTGCATTATCAATGGTGTGAGACAATGTCATGCCCATCTGCACAGACTCTTGGCAATGGTGGAAATACTGGATGCTAGACAATATTTGCTGAATTTCAGGAGGTGCATGTAGGACGAAGGAATTGAATGCCAACTGCCATGTATCTGAACTCTCCTTTAAATCTGTGGCAAGCAATTGCCAAGGTTTCAACAACATCAGCATGGATGCACAATAAAAGGATGAGGGATTAGGGTGATCTCTTGCTGGAAAGTAACGACCTATGGGGTTTGGCGGCATGTGGTGACCCTTGCGACAGACAATCCTGTGCTTCTCTTTGAAGTGAGGATGTGTCTGATCATAATCCACCTGTTCATGACACAGTTGCCCATGCTGATGTGCTGTGGATAGCGCCATGCACTGCTCCATAGAAGGGCATGTATGCATGGTGTCATGCCCATACCCACATTCTGGTCCTCCCCCACTCTGCTCTGCACTCATCTGCTCCCTCTGGTACCCATATGATGTGCTCCTGCCCGGTCCCTTGTCGGCCACTGTCGGTCCTTGTTGGGCCCACCATGTGACTGTGACTTGTCAGTCAGTTGACACCTCCCACCGCTTTAGGGGTCACCTTTCCTTTTGGGTCAATGGTCCAGCCTAGGCATGGCACACCTACTGCACCACATGGTTTGGTGCAGGGTTGCTACCCATTTAGGCTTTTGGCCTGTGTCCTGATTGGTTATCGGCAGGTGCTCCAAAGCCCTTCTGTCTGTACTATTCCTTTTGGGCATTTTTCCTTTGTCCCATCTTTTACCTCCATCATATGTACCATTCTCCAATTGAAGTTTTCTGACAATTCCACCCCTTGAAAATTTACTGTACCTTGTATGTTAGTTCCAACATTCCAATACCGTACCACCTTGATGGCACACTCGATGTATATAAGCCTGCTGCACTCAGCGGTGGTCCCTCAGTATGAATATCAACTTAGTCCTCCCTCCTCTGCAGTCCTCGACTGGCCTTCTCTGTCTTCTGTCAGATTCTCCCCAACTCCCCTGTCTATCTGAAATCCAAGGGCTGGGCTCATACAAGGGGGCAGTGCATGAGCTGAACCCAACGCCCTCTCCTGAACCCCTGTTGCAACTGTTGGCCAACCTTCAGCCAACATCACTATTCATCAGCCTACATTGGCCAACCTCTGTGTACTTCCTGTGGCCTCTGTGAGTGTCAGGGACCATTGGAGTAGGCCCAGACTTGACACATGGTGCCCATAGTTGCCTCTCTGTTATGCCATGTTACCTTGTTTACCTTGTAGGTGTTGGTGAAAAACTCAATAACATTAAGGTGCAAAGGTGTTTCACCACAAAGGACATAGTCTGTAACCTGACATTTTGCTATGAAATGGCCTGTCACATGGGCATCCAGCATGACTGTGTCTGTGCCACCAGCTGTCTGTTCAAAATAAATCTGCTGCATAGACAATCTCATGCAAGACCCTTACCTCTCCAGTGTCCCTGTCCACACCATGATCTCCCTGCGCATCCTGTTGCTGGCTGGTTGCACTAGCTCAAAACTTTCAGATGTGTACATGGAAGCTGGACCAGTCAACTCACTGTCAAGACCGATTCTCAACGGTCTCCGAGAGGGTCCGAGGGCAGAGGATATCTAGAGCGAAAGTCCGGGTAGTCGGAGTTTAGCGTACAACTTAGTACACTTTCTTCCTGCCGAGTCCCAGAGGTCGGAGCTATCCAGAAACTATCTGGAGTCGAGTGAGATCGATGAGTATCTTATTCGATATTCGAACTGAGGTGCTACGATGTATGTACAAGGCTTTTATAGTACAGAGAAAATCATAAAGCAATGTCCGGGGTGTAGCGACTACCGGAGCGCAGTACGGATGAGTAACAATATTAGTGAGCTTATTAGTAAGGTAAGTCGGTAGTCGCCGGATAGCCGGATGGGACGGGGATTAGTAAGACGTACGGGTACGGTAGTGTAGCAAGTCACTTAGAAGCGCGAGAGAAACATACTAAATATAGCAACAGAAACAGGAATAGATCGTAAGTCAAATCAGAGACAGAACGGAGTTTCACGACGGAAGCCCGTAGGGCTAGAATGACACCTCAGACGGTCGGACTACGGTCCGGACCTTACGCGCGCGTCACGGATGTGACACTCACATGCAAAGCTCACTGGCATCAATGGTGATGTGAGGGAACTTCGCCAACAAGGTGCTCACAAATGATGACCAGTAAATTGAGGCATAATGATGAGACCAGTACATATCACCCTGGCCCATGAGGTATGTCATTACCATGGGTCTGGCCAACTCCTGCTCCCGGTTTATGGTGTGCACTAGCTGAAACAGCAAGAGGTGCTGTTGATTCTGCAGGTCATCGACATAGGCTGTCTGGGTGGTGTGGTACACAAGCCCTTTGGCTGTCAAGACCGGTTCTCAACGGTCTCCGAGAGGGTCCGAGGGCAGAGGATATCTAGAGTGAAAGTCCGGGTAGTCGGAGTTTAGCGTACAACTTAGTACACTTTCTTCCTGCCGAGTCCCAGAGGTCGGAGCTATCCAGAAACTATCTGGAGTCGAGTGAGATCGATGAGTATCTTATTCGATATTCGAACTGAGGTGCTACGACGTATGTACAAGGCTTTTATAGTACAGAGAAAATCATAAAGCAATGTCCGGGGTGTAGCGACTACCGGAGCGCAGTACGGATGAGTAACAATATTAGTGAGCTTATTAGTAAGGTGAGTCGGTAGTCGCCGGATAGCCGGATGGTACGGGGATTAGTAAGACGTACAGGTACGGTAGTGTAGCAAGTCACTTAGAAGCGCGAGAGAAACATACTAAATATGGAAACAGAAACAGAAATGGATCGTAAGTCAAATCAGAGACGGAACGGAGTTTCACGACGGAAGCCCGTAGGGCTAGAACGACACCTCAGACGGTCGGACTACGGTCCGGACCTTACGCGCGCGTCACGGATGTGACATTGGCAAGTATTGCAGAGAGATTGTGGTGCTTGCCTTGCTTCTTCATTTGGTATGTTGTTATGTAAAATGTCAGGTTGGTCATCACTCATGAGTTGGTCAACAACTTGGCATCATTATTACACCTTGCATTGATCGTTATCCCAGGGACCCATGCATTCATGTAAGGGTGCATCCATTTCATCCCCCATTCCCCTGCTTCAGTCACATAGTCTTCCTCAGAAACAGCAAATGGTGCACATCATTTGCAAATCAGCTTGCCACCCTTGCCTGCAATCAGACATCTTCTCATGTCGCACATGTGCAGTTGCTTGGCTCTTGTGACCCGTCATTCGAAATTGGAGAGAGAGTCATCATAGTTGCTTGTGCCAGGCATCAGTGGTCGTGAGTAAGCAATGTCCACCTCATTGGCTATGTTTCTGATGCTCTCCACTGTCTCCAAACCTGGGAGGTATGCCCATATATTGGCCTGAATGAAGGCATGGACTTGTTCTTGGAAATTTTCTTGTGTTAACAGGACTTCCATCTCCTCCATCATTGGAGCATCCATCAACCAAAGCAACATATGTAGATGCAAGGACCCCCACCCCTGTGACTCTACCACTCCAAAATATGCATTCACATGCCCAAAAATACCTTTGTGTGACAGTGCCCAGTGAGGTACAATGTGGATACCAAAGAGTGTCTCCAGAATGGTGGTGATCATAAAGTGGAAGAACTCTGAGGCCATGTATGGATCAGCTGCAATGTTGTATGCTTGTGTCTCCTTATTGGGTCCTAACATACTGACAAAGTTGTCCATGTCGATCCGTTCACCTGCAAATACCTGGGCAATGGGGTCATGTAAGTCGCATGGGTTAATCATGATCCACAGACTGGGTGGGTTCAGCATGATACATGTCACCCATATCTGGCTTCAGAGTTGATGGTGGCTTTGATCTGTCCCCATGACACATCCTGTGGTAGAGTACAGGTGCTGCTGAAGTAGCTGGATGGCAGGGCCACTCACTGGTATATTGGATGCCTCTTCTTGTTGTGCTTGTTGCATCTTCTCCACAGTGATTGTGGACAGCAGTCATGCGTCTCATTGGAATGTATGCCGCTGCATCTGGATCCACACTGACCCCAGTGCCTGTTGCCTTTGCAGTATGCCAAAGCACACAAAGGAAAATGTCTCATGTCTGTGAAATCGTCGGTCCAAATACTGCAACAACCACCAGACATGCTCGCCAAAATCCAGTGGTATGGGCTGTTGTCTCTCAATTCCTCCTTCTCCATATGGGAAAAGGCATGGAAATGCCTTCTCAAAGAAGTTTGTCAGGTTCCCTGCAGTGGTGTCCATATTCACACTTGCATGGTTCCTCTGATGACCAAAATTGTTCACTGCCTGAGTGCCATGCCTCACTGCATACCCTCCCTCCTTGCTGTTTTCCCATAAATTGGCTAGTCCCCATGCCATCATTTCATTTGCTGTCACCGTCAACATTTCCATGTCAATGGTTCCCAATACTTGTAGTGGTATGACATCCGGGGCTGGTGTGCAGTGTCAGCCACTTGCATGAGGTATCCTTGTGACTTACATTCATGTTCTCCACCATGCATCTGACATCCACCTTGTGTATTGTCTGCTAGGACTATCCGAGGTCGGATCAACTTCCTCTGATCTGTGACTACTACATAAACCCACCTTCATCATCATCCTGGGGCACATAGCCCTCCACTTCTTGGTCTATGATGCCTGTATTGTCACTCTGCCTTATGATGCTCACAATCTCTATTGGCATGTCATCCATTGGCAGGTAAGCAAGGTGCTCTTCACTGATTTGTATGGACCTGTAATATTTGGGATTGTTGCTTCTCAACCAGACTAATGCATCTCTAACTGCCTCTCATTGTACCTGAAATGTCATCTGTAACCAGTTTGTTGGTAAACGCCCTACTCCAATAAAGGTTATTGTGATCAGTGATGCCAGAATTGCAGGTCATTGTGGCATTAGGTTGCCATCCACCATGCTACCAATCATGGGCATGTTCTGGTTGAAGGTTGTTATGTTCCCTCTCATGGCACTTTGCAGGCCCGACATGTCATGTACACCTCCAGAGTGCTTCGGAAAGAGTTTGAAGACATACACTCATGGATAGAGGTGAGCTATCAGCAACTGTTCTGGGAATGTTAACTGCTGTAACACCCACAGATGGTCTCCAATCCAGAGTTCATTAGCCAGGGAATACCATGGTGGCTTGTCTGATTGCTGACACATGTCTTCCTCGCAGCTCCAGCATACCACAACTGTAGTCTCCACCCCAATACCCTCAAGCGCTCTCCAATCCAACAGCATTCTGTTAATGAGCTTGTGCTCTGGGTGGGATTTTCATGGGCACAATTGTTCCTGGTGTGGAATATCTACCAGCTTCATCCAGCATAGGCCCCTTTGTCAGACATTGCACTCTCTTGCACATACACCACAGGGTGCTGAAAGGAGAGCCTGGTTATCCATGGCTGCATGGAACGCCCTGTAGCATGTGTTCAGCTCTTCAGCTGATGGGAGCTCTAAAAAGGATGTGCTCTTGTCCTTGTCATCTGTGCACCAGATTTTGTATGAGGTTCCAGTGTCAGGATCTTCCTCTATCCTGTGTTTCTCCACATGTCACTGTTGTCTTGCTGCCACTTTCTGTGCTTGATACCCCTGTGCAGCTGCTCGTAACATGTCTATAAGCTCCATGGTCCCATTGGCAACTATCCATGCCACCAGTTTATCCTTCTTTTTACTTTCCTCCTTACTGATGCTCATGATTCCTATCAGATGACACTGTATCTCTTTGATTGGGAGTAGACCAAGTTCTGCCACAACAGTGTCCATGCTGTTTGCTGGTGGGTAAGTGCTAGATCTCGATTTTTTGCAGGCCCATACTTTCCTGCGGCCCCCTTCCTCTATGTCTCTGACTAAGCTCCACTCCTATCTATCCCATGCCCAGGCTCTCTTCGACTGATATTCCCCTGTTCTTCATGCCCTGCAAGATTTGTGGGGTTCATGGGCCTCCTTTATGCTGCACTCTTAAAAGGTACAATCTATCCTTCCTTCTGCCGCCCTCCCCACCTCACAGACACACTCTTCCACTCAATGACAACACCCAGCATTCCCTCTTTCAGTTGTGTGATGACTGCACACAATTGCCTTCTCGCATCTGGTCTCTACCTTGGTGACTCCAGCATCATGGGTAACCTTCACTGGGTTCAAGATGGTCGCATGGATGTACTCTCCTATGTTCCTGGTTGTTTGTCTCCTCCCAGCACTGGTGACCTTGATTTGCCCCCCAATCATGCCATGTCCCCTTCCTCTGGTGTGGCCAAGCTCTGTGCAATCGTGTGCATTGACTGCGAGGACTTCTGGCTCATGGCAGATGGTGGTTATATGGGCCCCAACAGCCTCTGGAAAGAGATAGTTGATGTCAAACTTTTGTGCACTGTGTGTGACCCTGGTATTGCCCCCCTCACCTCTGACTTCGCTGTCATTCTTGACATCTTGTGCATGCTCACCCAAAAATGTGTCATGCCAGGGTATTCTGCTGGTACTAGTTTTTTTCTTAATACCAAGCAGGGCCCTTCGCATTTCAAGCTCCGTCACAAGTTATTCGAGGTATTTCCTTCTGCAATGCATGTATTCTTCACTCATATATTTTGGTACTTCACACTTAGACCCTTGACAGCAGTGGGGTGGACAGCGACGACCCTGATGTACCAAAGTCCTCTTTAGCTGGTGTGTCTCTCCATGTATCCCCATTTGCCTTCATTAAGTGTGGTCATCTGTTAGACCTGTTCTCATTGGAGACATGGCCTCTCACAAAGGAGTCCAACCATGCAGAGTTGCTGTCTTTAAAATCTATGCATCATCTTTTGCCTGTCCCCACCTATGACCTCAATAATGACCTCATCCATCCATCCACCTATTGGCATTCCCTGCAGGGAGCTCTTGTTGAGATTCACTTCACATTGTCCCACTGGGGGATCGCTGCTGTCTGATGTGATGTGTACAGTGCTGAAATCTGGCAGATCCACTTACTCATGCCACCTGTTCCATTGTCCCCTGTGAAGAAGAGGAGGATACCCCTTCACCTGGACACAGAGGACGGTCCCTCCAAGAAGCTCATGAGGATCTGATTGGTGTGGGTGTGCTGTACTGTTAAATGTGTCAGACCTTTCCTTCATGTCTCACATGTATGATGTACTCCCTCTCTGTAACTATGGCTACATGGTGTTTGCTATAGAGACATTGTGTTTTGGGAACTAGTCCTGCTCCATGGGTCTATGGCTACCTCTTTCAAACCATATCTCTCCTCAATCCCACAGTGTTACTGCCAGTTCCCCACTGCACATTTCACCGAACTAGCACTTGCAAACAGCATAATACAGGGTAACAGATATGTGCACTGGTGCCCCTATGGCTGTACTAGAGTGCATTATTATTACACATCTTCCAGTCCAAGCTCCTGTCCTTGTATGCACTGGTGTCACTTAACATGCTTGTCCTCCCTCATCCAATGTCCTCTCTGCACACACATACAGGACAGGTGTGGTTGTCAGGGGGCTACAGGGTGTGGGCCTTGGGGTGTGGTCTGTGAGGGCCTATCTGACAGGTCTCCTGTACTTTGCCTCTCAATCATCCTGCAATCTGTCCACAGGGGTGGTGCGGTCCAACCAGGCCATGATGCCATACAGGGGGTTCGCATGCAGTGGGGTAAAAGGCCTCCATACATATACTACCACAGTGTGGCAATCAACTGTTCCTGCCCTCCCCTGGATGCAAAGGGTGCAAGAGACAGTGGGTGGGTGTCTTCTTTCACACCTGCTGCACTTAAGGATATCATCACAGACTGCAATTCCATGCCAGCAATGTACACTGTTCTTGTGTTTGTGATGGGGGGGAACTTGGGTCCTTGGAGAATGAACATTCATGGTGATACCCTGCAGGGCTATCGCATCCTCCCCAACAACAACATTTTTGCTTCCAATGCCCTCATATACTCAACTGAGATTAGGGTCTGTGGCTCTCACTTTGAGGTGTACTTTGACCAGCAACAACACCTGCATGACTGCTGCAATGCCATCTATGTCTTTGTGGGTCTGGCTGGCAGTGGAAGGCCAATAAATATTTGTCCAGAGGACGATCTCCCTGCCATGATCGATGCTCTGCAGCTGTGTGTCATCTCACAAGCCATATCATGTCCACCACTGACATTCAGTCTAGCCTGTGTAGTATGATGGACAACACACAGGTTGTGGTGGTGTCATCAGATGAGACATAGTACCACATCCCCTTAGATACCATAGCCAAACCACATTCTCTCACCTGCATATCATGCAATCTGCCTTCATCTGCATTTTATTATAAGCAGCATGATGGGTGCCACTGCAAGATGTGCCATGGGGACTGGTCAATGCCACTATCATCTACAGGGGACATGTCAAAGTGTATGTGGTCAGGCCTGTGGTGTGCAAACACTATCGCAAATAATGCACATGATCAGTCACTCTGTAAGGTTTAATAGAATCTTGGCCAATCGATCTTGGATAGGACATGGCTGCGATTGGATATGCTGTCTACACCCACCATCAGGTGGTATGGTGTGCCCTCCCCTCGAATGTTTGGGGATATATATCAGATGCACCTGGACATGGGTGTGGGTCCCCCAGCTTCGAGATCATGCAGGCTAACTGAGAACTTGGACACAGGCCTCGCCACAGGTGGATGAGGATCTGCAAGTCCGTAGAGCTTGTGCTGTACATGATGGACTACTGTGATCTTGGAGACCTCCAGCACTTTGCTGCAACCAGTCACCAGGGTGCTGCACAGGTTTGGGATTATCTACAGGGAAGGCTATGCTCTGTGGGTGCTCAATACTTCCATAATGCCAACATCTTCCTCGATATTCTGCACACCTGTGATGCTGTTATATCGGGATCCATGGCACTGCATTTTCTTTTGCCAAGACTTGGCATGCCTTGGATGCCTGGCGACTTGGACCTCTATGTGCCACAGATCATGTCCATGCTTATGTTGAGCCATTTGATGGCACAGGATTTCCAATTAGTGACTGAGGGTGATGACAATGAGCCATATACTCCCTCCAATGAGGTGCATGTTGTGCACCTTACCAATGGGAAATGCAGGATTGACATTGTGGTTTCTGGGATGGCCTCTGCACTGAGCCCCATTTTTCATTTCCACAGCACTGCCGTCATGAATTTCATGAGCACAAACACAGTTTTCTGCTGTTACCCCAGGCTCACCCTTCAACACCTGTCATTGGTGAATGTGGGTGCACTCTGCAATGGTGAGGACACCGACGACCTGTCACGTGCTGTAGGGAGTGGGTACTCCCAACTATGATATTCTTTTGGTTTTGTAGCTTTTACTTTTACTTTTACTTTGCTCTTTTATTTTATTTTATTTTGTTTTTGTTCTTCTACCTTAGACTTCACTTAGCTTCGAGTTTAGGCACGTGAGGTAGCTTACATAAGCCCACATGCACCTACACTCCTCTGTAACTACTTACAGAATATAACAATGAAGTACTGAGTTACAAGTTCAAGTTTGAGTTAGTGAAGGCCATTGTGAGTTGCCTTCAGTGATCAGACAGACCTCAGACTGCCTCAGACATCTTCTCCACAGACAGTACTCTCTTCCAGGCTATAGAAGCCCCTTTGGAAGACCTCTCACCTTCAGATCTCCTTATCCCATCCTCAGTCTCACTTCATCAGTCTCTTCAGCACCATGCAGAAATACACAGTGTGTGGCTTTCACTACATACACTACAAAGACTCTCACCAGATCAGTAACACCTGCAAGATTGCAACCTGCACCATCACTGATCCCACCACTATGTGGGTCAATTTGCATGCAATGTTGCAGGTGACACACACCTGCCCTGAGGTTTTCCACCAATTTGGTGTCCTGGACATGCTGTGGTGCCTGGGAGGAATGCTGTGTGACCTGGAGGCTGCTTTTTGCCATTCACAGGTTGAGGTGATTGAGGATGAGTTGTAAGTGCATGTTGTACTTGTTTGTACCACAGGCTAACAATGACATAGATTCCTGCTCATGGATCCTGCATTCAGTGGCAGCAATGAGACAGTGGCTTAAGAGGGTTGGAGTGCAGGGTAGCTGGTCTGCTTGTCTTATGGTCCTATGTAAATGTGCACCCTGTACCATGTCTTTCATGGCAAGCAAGGTTGTCACTGCCACAGGCAGCACTTCCCAAGTATTTAGGTGCTTACATAATCACCTTAGAGCGGACTTAGTAGTACATCTCATAGAGTTCCCTCAGTAGCTCACAGTCTACTGAGGTAGCCTACAGACATATTTCAAGAATATGTACCACTCAAATGCCCATATACTGCATGCCTCAAGTACTACTATACAACCATATTTTTTTGACCATACATGATGCATCCTGTAATGCTTACATAGTAGGAATTATCAGATGAAACATAAAGGCATGATAATTGAACATACTGTAAGGCAATATAAAACAGAGAAGTTGAACAAGACTTGGAGGAACAGCAGGAATATGCACAACAACTACGATCTGAACAACTTCCACAGTCAGCACTTCACTATCTAAGATACTGGCCAGATCCTGAACACGAGGGGTAATCCAGTCGCACGGGATTCTTTTATACTCGTTGTGAAGTAACCTCTTCAGCAGAAGTGCATTAAACGGCTGCTCCAGCCGGTCCAGCAAGTCACAGATAGCATCGTCGCCACTCTCATTCAGTAGCTGCAGCCATTTTGGATGCCAAGGACGAACAAGAAAATATTTACCCGGGCCCTCATCAAGGTTAACCGACGATGCAACCTCGAGGGGCATCAGTTGTGACGCATGAACTTGGTATGTGTAGCGCCAGTGATCACCCGAGGACACTTTCACTGTGACTGCCGTAACCGGGTGGATGATAGAGGGTAACAAAATCCTCCTATGGACACATGGCGCGAGGGGTAGCTTTGCAAGGTCACTGCACAGTTTCCGTGCCTTTTCGAGATCCAAGCGCTCCCTTTTGGATGGATCACCGGGGATCAGCTGGATAGGGGGTACTTTCTGGTACGGCTCTAAGTTAGCCGGAAAACAACTGTTGAATAACGATTGCTTCCCAACCCAATCCAGAACTGAAACACCTCCCGAATCTGATATGATCTCTGCCAGAAGACGTCCTAGGGCATTCTGTGCACTTTCGCCGTAGAGAACTGGGAGGTGAACTCTGAAGATTCCAAAAAGGGAGTAGGCCATATCTTCTGGCTGAGTGGTACGACGGCGAGATGCCCAGCTAAGTCTCGATCGCGCAGCCGTCGTTCCCGGGTCGAAGTCCGTAAGGTACCGTTCTGCGACTTGCGTTGCCTGGCAGAGATCTTTGAGCAAGGCAGGATCTGTTTTGTGATTTTCAGCGTCACTATTTGCATAGAGTGACCAGTCGTGAGCGTAGAACAAGACAGTGTTCGAAGCAAGCAGTTCTTGGAGTGTCCAGCCCCGTTTGAACCAGACACTATTAGCAAGCGATCCAGGATGACCGACATCGGCGAGGTAAACTATTGTCAGTGACGACCGATGGTACCATGAAAACATGGACCCGATCGCCTCCTGCAATTCAGCACTGCTATCTTTGTTTATGCAACACGTATCGCTCCACGCCCAAAGGAATTTACGTTCGAGAGCACAAGCGCAAAATCTTTGGAGCTTCGCCAGACCACCAGTGCGACCCAAGTCATAGATATTTTTACCTTCGACGTCGCGTAGTAATGGCTCTCTGCTGCCCCACCTGTGAGATAGCGTGGCAAATGCAAAGCACTCCGAAACCACGTTCTTGATTTCCGCTTCGAGTTGCTGGCTGTTAAGTAAAGACGTTGGTGACGGTAGCTGTTTGTATTGAGGACTGTCTTTGAATTTGGATAGTTGCTCATCCCGGTTACACAAGACGCCAGTCGGTGTATGTAATAATCGTGGCGGAATACCTTCGAGTGTTTCGGAAACAGCCTCCTCGATTAATTGCTCAATATAGGAAGACGCAGAACTTGAGGGATCAGTCTCCAATCCGCTCACATGGGCGGGCAGAGTACCTTCGCTGACCTTTGCATTGAGGTAGCGGGAAAAATGTTCTCGAAATAGCGCAAAATCTGGGTGCCCAGGAGGGCAGAGCTGCCAAGCAGTGTACATGAGTCTAAGGGCCTCCTCTATGTTGTCCACAGAACCCAGTTTTTGATATTTTTCATAAAGGGAATCTGCGAGGTTGAGAAGGGGTTTCCATCGTTCAGGAGCGGGAGTGGACTCCAGCACAATGCGGCGAAGAGATATGATGTCTTCCAGATCCGCCAAAGCACCCCAGCTTCTGAAGCGTAGAGAAAGGGACTTGTCGAGTTCGAGATGAATTATTAATCTCTGCGGATCGTCCGGGGAGAGGCATTCCGATGCATCTCGCCTCAACTTGATTGCTTCATTTAAATCCTCTTCCGCCCCTCCCTCATTAAACCGTTCAGATAGGAGATTGGCAAGGTTGATGAGAGCTGAATGGTGTCGCGGGGATTTTGGCGGAGTAAACTCCAATTTTGTGAGTGTATATGTGATCATCTTGTTCAAATCACCGCTCCTTGACTTCTTCCCGAACTCTTTGGAAAGGGGATTGGTAAGATCTTCCAAGGCTAAGCCATTTAGATATTGCGGGACCAAACGCTCCATTGCGGGCCCGGCCGAGGGGAGGATAGGCTCTGTTGCCTACGAAGGAATAGAAATAAGGCTATTGAGATATGGATAGTGCCATTAGAGTGATTAATACCTGAGCCTGAGATATGTCCTCGAGAAGGAACAGTGCCGCTCTCAGCGCTGTTTCTGATTGGCCCGTGAAGACTTCAGGGAACATTGCTGCACACCATTGACAGTTTCCACGGTCGTTTAAGGCTTCCATCAGTCCTAAGCTGCAACAACCGTTTGCCTAGCTGTTCACCTGGAAGAGCAGGGTGCGAATAGCTAGTTGGTACTACATAAACTTGGGACGGAACCGTGAACTTGCTAGGGAACGCTTTTGCAAACATTTCGAGATGACGTGACATCAACGTATCATCACCTGTTGGATCTGAGTCGACCGAGTGGAGAAAGAGGATTCCAGCATGACATTTTTCGGTAAAGCCGCAACAGCGTTTGGATCATCACGAAAAAACGTTCGACACACTCACTTCGACTTTAACCAATCAGCAATCGTATTTTCAACATTGACACCATTGCGACCGGTATGGAAAGACGGCGTGTCAATTACCATGATATTGGCTGGACCGTTATCGAGGCTGTACCTCCACACTTCAACATCCTTTGTATCAGGGTGCCCACCTACGTCACGATTCTTGGACAATTGTCTGGTAAACTAGCGGTCAATTAACAGAGTGTGTTGGTGAAAAGAGTGGGAGCGCTACCCAGGTCTTGCCTGCCCCTGTTTGGCCGACCACACTAGCCAGCCGAGGTTCAGTTTGACTTACGCTTTGAGGGAAGTGATGGTGCCACTTACAAAATTACATAATCGTTTTCTGCAACTTCTGATTTCGTTGGTTGCGCACTTTCATCGTTTCCTTCACCTCTCGGTGAAATCGACACCGCCCTTTCAGACCCAGGGTTTAAATTGGATGAGCCAATGCAGGGCGAAGTAGCTAATGATGTTCCTGGGAAGCTGGATAACAGTTTCAGGAGAACATCCCATGCTGCCTTGGGATGTCCATCAAAGGGTCTTCCGTCGGATGGGTTATGCAGTAGTGCACCATTAGCATCCGCTTGATGCTGCAGTTGAACCATTGACATTCTGAGCCCCTCTTCTGTCAACGTTGGCCAGAATAGAGTCGGGACGATGTGGATGATGCTCGGAATGAGATGTTGACGGCACGTACGCCGAAATGCATCGAGATGAGTTGACACCCTCATATTTGGATCAACGGGGCGGAATGAAAGGTTATGCAGGTAAAGAATCCCAGCCCCTCTGCACAGATTTGTATAGCTAATCAGATAAGTTATTAACTGCATGGTAGTATGGGTTGGCATGTCTTACTTTGAATTCATCCGCCCTCGCATTACATCCTCACCACCTGAGTTCCTATAGGTGAAAAAAGACGGGGTGTCTACAATGACAACGTCACTCGGCATTCCGTCAAATCGGCATCTTTTTGCGTAAACTTCTGAGGTTCCGAGATTTTGGCCTATGTTCACCCAAGTGTGAACGTGTGCGATTTGTAGAAGGATGCTCATAAACTGAAACGTTATGCGGGTGATAAGCTATTGCATAGAACATAATAAAGGTCGAGTTTACCCGACTCTTTCCTGAACCAGATGGACCTACGATGCTAGTACTCTCGACTCTAGCGCATCGCCAAAGAACAGATCACTGCACTCACAACACCACAATGTCCGCCGGTAAAACGGTAGTCATCTGCCAAGACCCGTGGTGTCGAATGACAGTATAAAGAATGGCGACACAATTCGGCGCCATTCTTAATAGGGCTTACGTGTTGGGAAGGCTAGGTGGTCAGGTGCGCACCGACGTCACACGGTGACTGTGGCACTACTGTGACCTCCACCGGACAGCCACACCTTACCAGCACAATCGCATGTCAGACGTGCGGTCACTGCTCAAGGCCAAGCGGCACGAGGCACGCGTCAACCACCCCTTAGCTGCCTACACGTCGAGCGGTCAACTACGTTGCGTTATCTGTGCTACCAGTGTAAAACATGCTGCTGCTTGGCAGGGTCACCTTGGGAGTAAGGCGCACCGTGCTAATGCCGCTCGCATGCGAGGGAATGGAATAGGGAAACAACAAGAGCGGTCACAAGACCTAGCTGGAGAAGAATCACAAGGAGCCAAGAGGGCGGCGGCGGACGAGCTGGAACCGGTGGACGAGCTTAATGGGCCATCGCAGAAGAGACAGAAAATAAGTTCAGAAGTCGACATAGCCACGGCTAAGGCATCAGCTTTCCTCGAGGACCTACCTGCTGATTTTTTCTCGGACCCATCGTATGTCCCAAGCCCCTTTCCCGCCGTTCCCTATGATAGAGAGAAGGCGATGCTCCTGAGTCATGATAAACCCACGTCCTCCGTGGATCCAGGATTGGACGAGGAGTGGATCCGGTTCCAGAACGATGTCCTTAATTCCCGTAATCGTCGCGAAGCATACGAACATGCGACGGTTATTTCGGAACCCCAACTCATTTCAGACTTGACTGACGGCTTCCCAAAGAGGTCCCAGTCTGAAGAAATACAGACTCAGCAAAGCGAGGCGGCTTTCCAATCAAACGAAGAGGCGTCGAAGCAGAGAAAGGAGCGCGAGGAGCGGGAGCTTATACTGGATCGACTAGTGGAGGAGGAGCGTGCGCAGGAGGAGGCAGATATGAGAGTAAGCGCCATGAGGAACCGTCTGGAGGCCATTAGGCGAAAACGCGACGCGATACGATCTGCCGGACCAAGGTAAACTAGCACATCTCTGAAATCAGAAACATCACACGATGGTACGCTCTCTTGTCATCCTTGTATGTGAGACAATTTACACTATGTCGAGGATAGATAACGTTAATTCCCTGCGCTTCCACTTTTCCGATCTTCAAACTGCGGTGCACCGTTCATCCACTCTGACCAACCCATTCCCTGCTTATGTAGCATCATCAACGCCAGGATTACCGGCAGGTACCATAGGCTGTGCTGGAATGTTAGCCTGGCTTGTTTTTCCCCGCCGACTCTCCAGAATGCAAATGCTGCCCTTGTCCACACCAAGTTCGGCACAAAGGACGTGAGGGCAAACCACCAAGTTGTGAGGCCAGAGAGTGGGAACAGCAATGAGCAGAGTGGGAGTAGTAGGACCGTGTGCCGCAAGCTGACTTCAGTATTTTTCTTGGGCGAAAGTACCGAGAGCATCTTGTAACCCGCCTGAGCGTAAGAAGCCCTCGTCAAATGAGATAAAGAATTAAAGTGAGGGAACTGCCAGCTATACAGCAGCACGAAGAGGGCCATGGCACCAAGGGGGTTATTGGCCATGGATGAACCTAACGATCCATCTGAAAGAAACGAGGGCAAGAAAAAATGGATAGGATTCTCAGCTGTAGGGAATAGCTTCCCGCCACAAGCTGTCCAGCCCATCAGGGGAGGTATTCCGCCAACAACTGCACCAACCCACGTGTTAAGGACACTTTTTCTTTTGAGCCAAGTATAGACACCAGCGTAGAGACCAATGTTGGCGGCCCCAAGTGCTGCAGTGACAGGGCTTGCCATGGTCCACAACAGAGCTGGACCGGCAATACCAGTTACGACTCCGAAGACCGTCGCGTGCAGAGGACTGATGGCACGACGAACCAGGGGCCGTTGGCGCGTGCGGGCCATCTGGGCATCGTAGGGAACTTCTTGTATCTGATTGAAAGTGTTGGCTGAGGCCGAACACAAGGCCGTGCCCAGAGCGGTAGATAGAAGAATGGGCAGAGTGGTTGGAAGAGGGGACATAGCAACACCAGAAGTCGCCGAAAGCATGACCAGCATTGTCAAACGCAACTTGGATAGTTGGGCATATACACTCAGAAGCTGCCCCGGAGTGCGCAGTGAGGTTTCCCGGAAATCGGCGAACTGCAGAGGGTAAGTGTGGGTAGAATGTCGAGGGGCGAATGTCCGAGATGCACGATACGCCAGAAAGCGACTACATGGTGTCCTTGCAGACCAAATTCCTTTCACAAGCTATGATACAGTGCTCAGGTCAAGGAGAACAACGCTGCGGGACACAACAAGCACGCTCACCATCGTCCGACGCCAATTCAAAGTCGCGGTCAAGCCCAGTTGCTTATATAATCCTCTGACCGGTTCGGAGCTTGAATTGCCAGCAGCGCAGCTTCCCGCTCACTTGTTTGCAGTTTCGGGCGGCTTCATACGTGTACCCTGGCGAAGTCATGTCTGGGACACATCTGCTACCGCAAAATCTCCTAAAACTCTTCGCGCCCCGACCACCTCTTCCGTATCAGCGTCCAGTTGGAAAGGATATCGATCGTGTACGGCCAAAACATGTCTCCGGAGTTGCAAACATTCTTGAGCGACTGAAACAAGAAGCGGCGGTCCACCTCAACGGCAGTGGAGACGGTATGGAAGAAGGGGAGGAGCCCACGTTTACTTTGGCCGAGGAAGTCAAACGACAGATCAGGCGAGAGGAACGCAAGAAAAGAAAACAAGAAGAATTCAAAATTGCCAAAGACACTTGTGGGTCGGACCTAGCTTGCAGTCAATAATTCTAACTTATCAGCCCGTGACCAGACAAGCCTGCAGACGATGCCCAAGCCATAGGTGATCCGTACAAGACACTGTTTATATCTCGATTGGTACGCGTCAACTCGACCTTTTCATGACCGATTTTGACGCACTTCGTTACAGCACAAGGGGGCAACGGAAAACGACCTGCGACGCGAGTTTGAAAGTTTTGGCACCATTGAACGGGTAAGAATCGTACGCGACAAAAAGGGACGCAGCAGGGGATATGCTTTTATTGTATACGAACGCGAAAGGGATATGAAAGGTAAACGTATGCATGGAGCTGGCCGCGAACGTTTTTCATTTACGGTTTCAACGTAGCTGCGTACAAGGAATCGGACGGTCTTCATATTATGGGAAAGCGGATTCTCGTCGATGTCGAACGAGGACGGACTGTGAGAGGCTGGAAACCGCGGCGTTTGGGAGGTGGGTTAGGAGGTCGACCTAAACCAGTCGAGCAATTGCCGGCATTCTCACAGAAGAGTACTCGTGGAGGGCTTGGTGGCGGTCGTGGATTTGGCGAGCGTGGATTTGGCGAGCGCGGAGGGTACAGGGGTGGTAGAGGCGGTGGGTTTCGTGGTGGAGGCTTCGGCGATCGAGGAGGGTTCCGAGGTGGCGGAGGGTACCGTGGCGGGCGCGACGATGGGCATAGGCGAGTAGGATGGTGCATTGAAAGTGTGACGTTACTGATTGTCTGTTATAGGGGAGGACGTGGGGCGGGCATCGGCTACCAAGGAGGCTTCGGAGATGGCCAAGCTAACGGTTATGGACCCTCGGGCGGCGGTCCAGGTGGGTATGGTGGTAATCCACCTAGTCAAGGATATGGTCCTCCTGGCGGTGGGTATTACAGTCGTGACCTCAAGCGCGAAGCACCGGGTGGGTATGACGACCGCGACGCCAAGCGACCACGGTATTAGTTGCGGTTGGGTGAGACATGTTTTTCTTTTCCCTTTCTGTTTTTTTTTTTCGATCCTCTTTCCCCCGCACCCTTTTTTGTTAATAATCCCCTTTGCTGCCTAGCCTGCATGGCATGGGGTGTGTGTGTAAGTAGGGCATGAAAAAGCGCGTAAGTATATCTGTATCTTATTTTGGTGTGGAATGAGGGCCGTGAGCTGGCAGGAATGGATTGGATGATGTATCGGGCCGAGTGGCTGTGTCGGTGATGTGTCGTTTGATATCCGAATTACGTAAACACCCCTTTTACCTCACCCGCGATCGGTTTCTGTTTTGTGATGGCAGGTAGATCATTTGTTCCGGCGAAACAACCTCCGACAACAAAAGTCTATTCTCTCTTTTTCTTCTCTTTCTTTCTCCAGTCCATGGACACCAGCAAGGAGCCAGCGTCAGGACCTCAGCGGGATGGATCATCAACGTCGTCTGTGACGATGGCACCCAAGCAAGAGAGGGAGAAGAGAAAGCGTTCACGTGTCACTCCAGAGCAGCTTGTACATCTCGAGCGATTTTTCGCCATGGACAGAAGTCCGACCGCTGCAAGAAGAAAGGAAATCAGTGACATGTTAGGCATGCCAGAGCGTCAGACTCAGATATGGTTTCAGAATAGGTCGGTGTTGGTACATACAACTTGTAACCCTCACTACCCTCCTCCTAGACGTGCCAAAGCGAAGCTTCAAGACGGGAAGAAAGGTCGTGGTGACAGCGTTGACAGCCCACCTGACACACCACCTGATCTCACCACGGGCTACGAGGCGGAGCTACATAACATGCTGCATGAGGACGAACGTAAGTTCCTCACCGCTTCGTTGGTCCCATCCTCATCACCACTTCGCACCGCTAGCTATCACTATCATTCCTTGTACCGAACTTTCCATCGGGACGTGGCGTCGCATTGCCACCACAATCGGCAAGCATGATCTCGTTGCTTATCTCTGTGACACGAAACGCTGCCTCACGTGGTTTATCCACTCTGCTGGTGACGGCTTCAAAATGGAGATCCCTTTTGATATCATAGCCGATACCGAATTCACCAACTCGGCTCCAGGCTCAGGCCTGGCTTCATTTTTTCTCGCACGTCCCCCGACCTTTTATGTCGAAACTCTCTCCCCCCCAGCAGCACAGTCACACGGTGCTGAACGGGTGCGACATTGGAAGCAGTGTGCGGACTGGACAGAGGGCCAACAAGGAACAAAGGTGCTCAGACACGATCTAGTTGGTTCGGCAGTACAGTTAGTTCACGTCCTTCGACACCTCAACGCCCATACAACGAACCCCGATATTCGCCTTCACGCTCCCACGTATTTCAATCAGGATATGTCCCATCCTCCCGCAGAAATACCACAGCCCATAACAGCGTCCAGTCACCCCTGCCGCGAGGATAGTGTCAACCTCCATCCGCCAGATCACCTTCTCCGCAACGTCAGGGAACCATATTCGGAGCCGCCGTCCTCGGCATTTAGGCCTATTGTTAAACACGATTCTAATCATTCTGTTGCATTCGGAACTTCGTCCGCGTCGTTTGCAAATCCACACCAAGGACACTGCGGTTCAACATACCCTTCCTATCCTTCTGGCCCCCCCATCCAAGCTAATATTCCCTCCATTTTTTCGGATTACCGAGACTTGCAGCATCCTTCCCAAGTGTCTCTAGACCACCGAGCTTCTGTATATCAACATGGGCAACCACGCCCGTATTCAGCCGATCCAGAGCATGTCTCCCCTTATACTCTTCACCATAGTTTAGATCCATGATTGAAACCAGCCAACCCAAGCAATGGCCCACATTCTCATTAATTAGTATTACATTACTCCCACCGTCTTTGACTCCTATTAATACCGTGCTACTTACGCACAATTTCTAACTTCGACACCAAACCGTGTTACGATGCTAAGTTCTCGAGAATCCTGTGCCTATATTTCTGCCGCAGTCTCCCGCAACTGACTACTTTCCCTGCTAATTCTTGCGGTATATGATTTGCTTACCACGGTAACTAATGTAATCGTCAGAAAGGCAAACCTTGTGCGGAATGTGACATTGCTTACATGCTTCCATATAACGATCCAAACACCGTGCAAGGCAAGCCTGTGAGAATAGAAACTCTTCTCTTGTCGACCAAGGACACAGATAGAGAGAACACGCACCTCGTCTGAACTCGTGAGAGACGTCCCGGGCTTCGGTACGCACTTGGCAAAACATTTTTCGGTAGCTTTCTGTGTAGACACGAACGTCATCTAGACAAGATGGCATGGCAGAGCAGCGAGTCCGTACATTAATGAGTTCTTGCACATTCACAAGAGCGATCTCTGAACGAATAGAATTCATGACCGCCTCCTTCCGTGCATTCGTACCTGCTAAGACATGAGTCAAATGATTGGTACAGGGTTGGAGAGCTGTTCACCCTGCGCGGAATCCTGGGTGTGTGAGGATGCCTTGAAAAAATCGGGCATATTGGGCGAGAATATGGAGGAGATATGGTCGAATTCCCGGTCCAACGTAGACGGACCCGTTGCGTGAAGCTTGAAGCTTGAAGGATGTCAACCGCAAACCGTTCAGTTGTTTGTTCAAAGCGTCTTTCCCGTTACATAATTTTAATTTTTTGACAGCCCTATCAGGACAAGACAGTAGCGCTAGCCTCTACAGAGCAACGGGTTCAGACTTCTCGGCCCCTCCAGCCGTTAAGCAGTAGTTAAATACAGGTGGGCCACCAAGCCGTTGATCGAAAGCCATTCATCACCTCAAATTCCGCAGTTGTCATGGGTGCGCAGGAGTCAGCCGCCAGGAGTGAACCGCAAGGATCTGCTATACCCGACTTCTATGATCTCCTCGGAGTGCAGGAATCGGCTACTACTGAGGACATTAAGGTCCGTATCGGAGTTGGGACTCCCTCCGCAGTCATCAACGTCCTCGCGTTGGAATCATTGTAGAAAGCTTTTCGGAAGCTTGCCCTCATACATCACCCCGATAAGAACCAGGATGATGTGGAAGGTGCCACGAAGCGATTTGCAGCCATACAGGAAGCTTATGAGGTGTGCTCTCCTTCCACTACTGTGATCTCTGCTAAGGTTCTTAATGGCAGGTGCTGAGCGACGAACAGGTATGGCAACCGTCCACACAGATGCTTCTACACAGAAGTAACTAACATCCAATTATCCAAGTAGGAACGAGCTTGGTATGATTCTCATAAGGCATCCTTGGCTCCAGAACCCGACTCAGATGTCGTGTTCGAGGACATACGGAGAGGCGTCCCAACAGCCCGCTCCCGGGGCCGTGGCCTGACGGTCCGACACCTTTCTCACTTCTTTGACGCGACTCGGTGGTCTACGTTCGATGGTGGTGAAAATGTAAGCGTGTCCTTGCCTTCCCACGTTTTTTTTGTCATATAGCAACGATGCTCCTGCAAGGGTTTTTTCACGTTGTACCGCAATCTGTTTTCCAGGCTAGCACAAGAGGAGAATTTCATTGACGCACTCGAGTACCCCTCATTCGGATATTCCACGTGGACGTGGGTGTCAAGTGAGAGACCTTCCGAAGCGGCACGCCATTTTTACAATGCGTGGACCAACTTTTCGACCATGAAAGAATTTACATGGATGGAAAAGTACAATATTACGGAGGCACCTGACCGGCGAGTTCGAAGGTCGGTCTTTATGGACTGGTCTTGTGGCAGACCTCCACAAACTGATCAACACTCAAGGTTAATGGAAAAAGAGAACAAGAAAGCACGCGATGATGCGAGGCGGGAGTACAATGAAACTGTCCGGGTGTGTGCCGTGTTGAATCTACCGTTTATTCACCGAGTTTTACGCTGATCGTCTGAACCTCACATTACAGTCTCTTGCTCTCTTCGTCCGCAAACGCGATCCGCGGTACAAAGCTCACCTCGCTCACCAAGCACAACTGAACGGACTACGAAAGGCTTCTGGTTCATCTACGCCGCTTAGCACCCCTAAAGCCCCTTCGAGTGTGCAAGATGTATATGTTGAGCAGGAGTGGCAGAAGACTATCCCTTCTGTGGTAGATGCCGATGACTTAGACTGGGCGATAGCCGAAGGAGAAGATTCGGAGGAGTGGGAGTGCGTCGCGTGTGGGAAGACGTTTAGGAGCGAGGCAGCATGGGACAGTCACGAGCGGAGTAAGAAGCATACGAAGGAAGTTGAGAGGCTGAGGCGGGAAATGAGGCGGGAAAATGCAGAGCTGGGGCTTGACGACACGGATGATGGTGATAACAGGGATCAACCTGAGGGTGCAGTGGGGGTGTTGGCAGAAGAGTCACCTCCGCCACCGTCGGCAGCCAGCGATGACAGCGTGAGCGCTGAAGTGGACATTCGCGCGCCTGACCACGTGTCAGCAATGGATGCAAGTATCACGCCAGAAACCCACGAAGAATCGGAGGGGCAACCAAGCTTGACTACCCATGTTGGGAATCAGGATCATAATGCGCTACGCAACCAAACTGAGGCTTTGAGGAAAAAGCCGGACGTGTCCAAAAAGGAAAAAAGGAAGTTGAAGGAGGCGAGGAAGGCAGCACAACCTCCTCTCCAGGTCCGTTGCCCTTCTTGAGCATTATCCCTACTTCGCTAATTCACCACCAGACATGTAATGTTTGTAAACAACCATTCGACAGCCGCACAAGACTCTTTGCGCACATTCGGGAAACTGGTCATGCTCTCGCGACCCCGGCGGACGGACAAAAACCGCGCAACAAACGAGATAAGAGCAAGAGATAAGAGTAGATTTTTCTTGCCGATATCACAGTACACTGGTATACAGGATAGACTATAACAGAAGTTTGCATATCGAGTTAGCCCATCAGTTGTGAAACATCGTCCGGCGGATACTTTGTCTGTGAAAACGTCAAGAGACTGCGGAGGCCACATTAGTGTGCCTCCATTTCCAATCGGGGAAGACAAACCGCTTCAAGCTTTGTATATACTTTCGACTGACTTCATCGTTGAGAACGTGTGCCACCTGATCCGTCGAGATTTTCTCCCGAGCAGATCGTTCGTGAATACTGGAGCACGATTAATGAAAGGCCACTTCGCACTAACGTAATATGCATACCCAACCATGGTCACGCCGATTGGCCACGGCGCATTTCCTATTGACAGTCTCAAGTAAGAGTCATTAGCTTTTTGGTATTGGCGTTTTTGCATGTAGTGTACGATCTCTGCAATGCGGACTAACATATCTGAGGGTAATGACTGTCTCACGAGAATAGGTTCAGCAGAACGGGCATGGCATCCCTGAGATTGCGACGACGTACCCTCGAGCGCAGCGTCTTGAAAAGGGGTTTCAGATATTCGGCAGACTGTACTTGAATGGCTGCGGCCAATTTGCCTTGTGTTGACCGCTTGACATGCTCTGCGTGGCCGTGTCAGCTTGACGAGCCAATTGAGCGTAGTCGGAAAGGAGTACCTGGCCGCTCGTCCATTGACTCTTCCCACTCCTTAAGTGTTCGTTTGAGTGCATAATAGATAAGTGGATACAGCTTGTCTGGGTCCGTCTTGACCAATTCCAGGTCAATGACTCCGACTTCCGTGTCACCCCTCCTCTTCTCTTTGTTTTTATTTCTAAGTTCCCTTTCGACATTTTCGACATCTTCTAGTGCTTTCTTGAAGTCGTTCTGGCCGCTCTGACGCTCGTGATCCTTCTCCTCGAGTAGCTCAAGAGCGCGCAGGCGCAGGCGCCGATCCTTGTCAGATTCGCCAAAAAGACGGATGGGCTGACCCTTCGCACGAAGTCTGCGGACAGTTTCTTCGTTCGAAATGTTAAAAGAGGACTCGGGTCGCGGCGACTCGGAAACCCGTGATTCCTGGAACGGGGTGACAGATTTAGCGGTGTGCTCTTTTGCGTCGCGGGCCCTACGTTCTTCTTCCTCCTTCAGCCGCTCGATTTCTCCTCTTCGCATGTATTTTGTAGGCCTGGAGCTTGAGACTGCCTCCACCGTCTTCCGCTTGACAGCAATTTCGGCCTTCAAAGCTTCCATGGTTAAGTTGCTTGCAATGGGGTACAGCAGCTGAGTGAGTTACGACAAGAAACCCCTTACATAATCAGCCACCCGTTCGTGTCACCTTCCCGCCGCACTCCGAGTTTTCAACCCGTCCATTGTGCTAAACGTTCTATCACGATGTCCGACAGTGATCTATCCAGGTGAGCCTTGGCCAACTGAGTTTTCGATTCTCATTCTCATTGCCTGCCACAGCAAGTATATTCTGCAGACCGCTGGCTTTGATGGTAAGCTTCCATTCGGATGGTGGTCAAAAGCCGCAGAGACACCAACCAATGTTATTAGCCCGCTTCCCCAACACAAACCAGACGCGCCATTGGTAAGTAGCTGAGAATGTCCGCCATTCCATACCGTATGACACTTCCTACTACAGCTGGCAAAATTACACCGATTATTTCAAGTGCGTCGCGGCCAAAGGCGAAGATTTTGCGCCCTGCAAGCAGTTCAAGCGCGCCTACCACTCTCTCTGTCCCAGTGAGTACAATCGACCTCCGCGCTATTCATGTTCTGACGATGTTAACAGATGAATGGGTATGGTATCTTTCAATGGGCACTGTGTGTTTGTGACTGACGCCGTTTTTCACAGGTGTCCAAGTGGGACGAGCAGAGGGACAATGGAACGTTTCCTGCTTCGTTGGAGCCTTGATACTGTCTAGCTGTACTTGTGACGGAACATTTGATAGTACCAGTGAAATAAATTGACGTAGATGAGCGGGGAATATGATCACGTGAGAGGGTGCTCGGCATTGCCGTCGTCGAATGAACCTGCACTTAGAGTTCCCGCTCGACGGCCACCCCGGAATGATGGACAGTGTAAACTTGGCCGCCCTCACTGAAAATGCGGCAAGGCTTGGAATGCGCATACAAGAGACGTTACACGAACACACTCGCGATCTGTCGATTGCAAGGGGCGGAGCGTCCCTATTCGACATGCCCGACGATAAAAACATCGGCCGGCAGCTTGAGTTCGGTAGTGATCGCGAGAGGCTCGAGGCTATGAAGCGCCTCATTGCGGTGCGTTTGGTTTGTTGGCTTTGCGAGCTACAAGGTCCCCTCACGTTTGTACTCATTACCAGCTGACGTCTAGAGGCCGCAATATGTCGAACTACTTTCCTCAGGTAGTCAAGAATGTCGCTTCTCAAGACCTGGAGATTAGAAAACTCGTATATATTTATCTGCTTCGCTATGCTGAACACGAACCCGATCTTGCATTGTTGTCCATCAACGCTTTCCAGAAAGATCTGACTGACCCTAGCCCGCTCATCAGAGCGATGGCGTTGCGTGTCTTGAGTGGCATCAAAGTCCCCATGATAGGACATATCGTCGTTCTTGCTATCAAGAAATGTGCTGCGGACCTCAGTCCGCATGTCCGCAAGGCTGCTGCCTTAGCCATACCTAAGGCTTACCGGTATGCCCCTTCTCACCACTTTCGCTCAGACTCACATTAATGGCTCTGCATAGGCTAGATTCCTCTCAGCAACCCACCCTCATCACCATTATACAGTCACTCCTTCAGGATCATTCCGCACTTTCGATAGGCAGCGCAGTTGTTGCGTTCGAGTCTGTGTGTCCGACGCGGTTGGATCTTCTACACCAACAGTACAGGAGGTTATGCAGGATGCTCGTGGATGTAGATGAGTGGGGCCAGGTCAATCTCCTCAATCTCCTGTTGAGATATGCGCGCACAATGCTTCCAAAACCCACTATCTCCCCAAATGTTGGTTCAGAGGCGGAAGAGTTCGATAAAGACTTGCAGTTGCTACAATCCTCGGCAGAGCCATTATTTCAGTCCAGGAATCCTGCGGTATGCGGTGACTATTTATCAGCTGTGCCGCAGCTGAACATGTTTACAGGTGGTGCTCGCTGTCGTCCGCGTCTTTTACTACACGGGAAGCCCATCATCCTTTTGCAAGGTCATCAACCCTCTTCTCCGAATCCAGCTTAACTCGAGGGAGACAGAAAGAGTTGTCCTTCCCTATATCTCGGCCATAGCACTCGAATATCCAGTAAGCCATCGATAGCATTTACCTGTTCAGCAAAGTGACAAATCCATGACACCAGCATTTATTTTCACCGCACTATGCTCACTTTCTGATTTGCACCAATGATCCACGGCAGGTGAAGAGAGATAAGATTAAGGTTCTCTTGAAACTTTGCACCGCTGAGAATCACCAAGCGTTACTCCGCGAGTTCATTGTGCGTTACACAAATTTTAGTTGTCGTGTTCTCCCTTCACGTCTTTTGAGGATTGCGCCGACGATCCAGATGATCTCGTGGCCGGTGATGCCATTCATGCCGTCGGTCAGTGTGCACAACGCGTACCAACTTGTGCTCGACAATGTATCTCAGCACTGCTAGCTATGATAAAGAGTAGAAACGGCACGTTTTTCACTCCTTAATCTTAAACACTTGTTTCCCTAACAGAAGCCGTTAGATACTATCACCAGCAACGCTATCGTGGTCCTCAAGTTACTTGTCCAGAATCAGCGCCATGAAAGCCCCTTAGAAAGAGGATCACGCTCGCAAGATCCTCTTAAGATTATCACTCAACTAGCGCATAGGATCGACGACATCAAGCACCCACGAGCGCGAGCATGTGTAATCTGGTTAACTGGCCAGTATTGTCCTTCAGGAGGAGGGGGCACTGTGATTGATGGCATCGCTGATTGGGCACCCGACGTGCTACGAAAGGCAGTAAAGTCATTCATCGTAGAGGTTGGCATTCATCTACCATCTACCTTCCCTGCACTGAAAGTCGTTAGGATTCAATTGTGAAAATGCAGATTCTGACCCTTGCTGCCAAGTTGCTTGTTCTCTGTCCTACCGACCACACGCTAGAGCTTTTGTGCCGTTATGTGTTTTCGTTGGGCAAATATGACCTGAATTACGAAGTTCGGGATCGGACCCGCATGCTCACCTCGCTCCTTTCCGGCGTATTGCCATCAATAGATGGACCGCAGCCCGAACATTCGATCGGGGAAGGAGTCGTCTTGCGCAGGGAACAAGTCAAGAAAGTGTTGTTTGAAGGAAAAGCAGGAACAGCGAATAATACAGCACCCTCTGGTACGTATCCATACATCCTGATCAGAAATCGGCCACCTACCTCAATTCTGGTAGGCCATGACCACCTTATTGGCACCCTCAGTCTAGTGATCAGGAAGGACATGCATTCCGATAGCTTTCTACCGGAGTGGCTTGAAGCAGGGATCGACCCCGCACTACGCGACAATAAGGATACGTCCACTCCGCCCGCTCCAAGATCAATATCTTCGTTGTCTGCATCGCGTCCAGCAGGCACAACAGGAATCACACCAGTCGTGCTTACTCCTACTAACTCAACACTCACTCAAAATCCGAGAGAAACATGGAGAGACCTCGATAGTTTCTACGCGAGCGATAGCGAACAAAGTGAGCCGGAGAGTACCTCTGACGAACATGGACACGAAGGTGGGAAGGAAAATGAAGACAGCGATAACGACGAAGATGACGAGGACGAGGACGGTGAAGAAAGCGGAAGCAAAAGTGAAGAGGAGGAGGAGAGGTCGAATTCGTCACAGAAGGCCGATTCTCTTATACATGAGCACCGTCAGGAAGTCTATAATACAGGGGCTAGAACGGTCTAATTCAGCGAAGCACACCACATGGATGGCCGGGATGGTACTCACGGTGTCAAACACATGATAGTAGTGGCCGTTCACCCCTCCCTGTCGCTCACTACCATAATACTCCATCGGCAACCACTGACAATCCGTGAGTATACTGGAGAGGAATGACAACTGAAATACAGACGTGGTGTTCCGGGAGCTGTTCTTTCCAGGCGCGCAATAATCGCGATTCCTCGGTTTGATTGATAAGATTGAAACCGTGTTTTGGAACAACAAATTGACCGATCTGTAGTTCTGTATCCGTAACGATACCGCGGGAGACTCGTGCATATGCCGTCCTATAGAGACCTCTATACAAAATATATTCGCACCTGCAGATGTTTAGTGGTGTAAATCGCCTCGAACGAGATAGCCAATCAAGTCACACTAACCACCTATCCCTGTCGTGAGGGTCGATGTCGTACATCAAACCATCATTTACGAGGAAGTCGTATGGGGCAGCTTAGGTTTCGTTGTCAGCACTAACTCTCGAGCACGCTGGATAAACCTACGTCTGGGCGCATGTGGTTTCGTGACGACATATCCTAAGAAAATGACAGGTTGCGGATATGACTTAGCCATGATACGTGCTAATTCCCTGCTCTGTAATTCGCGATCTAAGGCATCCTCCTCTGCAAAATTGTTGGCTTCATATGCGAGAGTAAGCTCAAAAGCCTACCTTGGCCATTGTGTGAAATGACTACTGTCACCTCAGTCCCGTACACATCCAAAATTGCCTCGATCGCTGGAGCAAGCTCGCCATGTGGTGAAGGCAGTAGGTGATGGTAAGAACTGATGATAGGGAACTAGGGAAGTCATCACTTAGCACATCCCACCTGTCAACTCATTTCTACGAAAGCTCACTTTTGACAACAGGGTCGCTCCCCACGTGTGCATGTTGGGTCCAGGTCCCAAATCCACATACTGCCCGAGTAAACCGTAAGATAGCCTCCATGAAACAGGACAAACTCACGTATCCCAATTCCTCCGTTATAACGCGGGTCCTGTGCCGAGAGGACGCAATCCATGCATTATACCAGGAGCATAATCAATGAGACACTTACAAATCACGGTTCCCGTACACAGTGCGCTTACATACATATAAGCATACATTCTACCATTGAAATACAGTACACTCACGTGCAAGTCAGTTTCCAGCAAGCCTACCACATCTAGCTGCAAATCTCTGAGATGCGTTTTAACATGCTAAACCACAGTAAACAAATAGGGACCCACCTAATAACATCTCGTATTCGACGCTGACTGTCGCGTCCCGTGTTGTCAAATCCGAAGTGAACGGTCCATATTCCCGCATTAAGTACCCCAGTCCCGGGCTTGTAGGGGGTGGGCCCAATCACCGGCCAGTGAAAGATAGTGACCAGTACCGAGCTAAGTGACAGCACTGCAAGGAAAGCCACAGTGTAGACCGCAGTTGCTCTGGAACTACGAAGTGTAGGACCAAGGCTTCCAAATCTTGTCTTTGGCCATCTGAACGCAAGCGACATCGCCGCAAGTTGCGCTACGAGGACCCTTCCTTTCAACATTAGCTGTTGCCAGAGAAATGGTAAAGAGGTGACCTACAAGTCGGTCCTTTCCCTGAAATACACGCCGCCCGGGACGAACGCGTATGCCGCAGTGAATACATTCGCCACGTAGAATATAATCGTCAAGAGGAAAGCTAGAAACAAGGTTCGACCTGGCTTATTGAATCCACTCATTGCAGCCTGTGACATAACTGAGGGGATTATCGACATGCAGAAGACTGCAAAGTTGAGGCCACCGGCGAAACCTAACCAATTTCTGAAATTGTACATGATGAAGGAGCTTACGCAGCCGTACGCAAACCAAGCAATGTGAGTGAGCAATGCGGACGCCATAGATGATGGGAGAACGACCGGAATCAACAATCCCAATGACTGCGCCAGAATAGTGACAGCACCATACAAGTGCGGTAGTGGTCCTCTTGGCTTGCGGGACTCGTAGCCGGTCCAGGACCATGCTATTATAGTGCTAGAGTCTGAGAGGAGACAATGCAGCGTGAAAAACAAAGATCCCAAGGCAATGGACGATGCCAACCAATGGCTGGCGGTGTCACGTCCGTGGCAAGAACTTGTACCCACTCCCTTCTGAGATGTCGTAGACGTGTGGTGGGGTGCAGGGGGGCGCGTGCCTAACTCCAGGAGTGCAAGAAGAGCCAGCGCTATCCCCATCTTGTTGTAACCCCCGGTTTCTTCGTTCAGCATCGGCCAAACTAGACAAGTAAAATGAGAAAGTGAACTTAGCTAACAGCGCTGTACGTACCCGGATTGTTAGAATGATTCGCGTGTTTTGATAACGACGACAATATCAAACCTAGTCCCAGGACTGCGAACAACATATTAACATGAAAACAAACCAAACGGAAGAGAACTCACGTAATCCTTGGTATGCATCTGGACACACCATCCAGTCTGCGCAATGGCTCACTAGACTGAATAAATTAGCACCTCCGACTACAAATAACCTTGTCACTGGGTCATCCAGCTTGTATGCAGCGAGGCCAATAAGTGAAAGCAACCGTAGTGTCACGCGGCCCTCCATCGTGGTTGCCCATTGCCGTAGAGAGGGGATCCCCAACAACACAGGAGAAAGATAAACGAATAAGGCAGCCTCTGAGCCGGAGAAGCCTAGCTCCCAAATAGAAAAGTAGAAGAGTGTTGTGAGCAAGGACGTCACAATGGACCAGAACAAGTAGGCTAAGCGCAAGTCAGTTGAATAACTAGTAAGTTTTCGTATATACCTACAAAAATACACGTCGGCCGTGAAACTTAGAATGCTTCTCAACTGGGACGTGGCAAGAAGTTTCTTGAGAATGAGACTACCCGACTCCAATTTCACCGAAGCATCGTTTGCATAGGTCTTGGAAGGTGTGGGATGCTGTGTTTCAGTATTTCTATCCACGGTAGATGCGGACTCAGAATTTTTGGATGTGGAAGGCGTTGGTCTACTTTCAGAAGGTCAGACGGAATTACACAGAGTAACACATTTGGCAGTACATCGAGTCACCACTATAGTTCGCGTCCAAAGACCTTCCTAACATGATCTAACATCGCCCGCTAAGCTTATACCTTCTCTGTGAAGGAAGGCTAGACTTACCTGCAATTGAGAGCGTTCGAAATCAATTCCAGTTATGGAGTCATAGAGAATGTCCAGTAGGATGAGGCCCCACTCAAAGAAGGAATACCAAGTATATGCTACGCATTGAGAGGAAGATAGTCATTACTGTGTCAGACGAGAAGACGTGACAAGATACAAACCTCCTGGTATCCTGTACACTTTATGTTGGACGAAGAAATAAATCATGGGTATTACAGACACAAAAAACCTGCAGGGAGGGGATTACGTTGTCTGATTGAGGGCAAAAGGGGCGACGTACAGTGTAGCAATGAGCTTTCTAAACCGTTGTTGGTGGATTAAGTGCAGTTGACTAGCTAAAGCACATAACATACCGTCTTTTACGGGATTCCATGTGGCCCGTCGGGGTACAATAAATGCCTCCCAGCATCCAAGGAACGTTACACAAGATATACAAGATCATAAGTACATCGTGCACGTCATGGTCGTCGTTTGAGGTGATATACACCCAACCACCACAAGAAAGCGTCCGTATGACGCCGCAGAGAAACACCCAACCTGGCAAGCTCGACTGGGACTGACGGTTGAGTAAGTACTGGAGAAACACAATGGAGAATCGGGGGCCACTGGTAATTGCAATGAGGATCTGGAATAAGTTGCGTTCCGGGTACCAATCACCGATACTGAACATTTCTTAAGCATGAGCGCCAGGGGATATGTTTCAAACTGAAACCCACGTAGCGGATACGGATGGAAACCATTCGTCAGGATATCCAGCAATGCCATTCCTAACGATTTTCTTGAAGTGCAACGCGCAACCCAGTAACAAAGCAGAGCCGAACGCTGCAAGTGCGAGGCATGTGTGGACAGCAGCGACATAGGATGCATTGATGACCAGCCTGTCACGGCCAGTAGGTCGCTGAGAGTGTTGCTTCCCGCTGCGACCGGCCATGGGCTTACTACGGATACACGAGTCGAGTCTGTTGTCTGCCTGAGCGAGACTCTGCTCTGTGGTACTTCAGACACACGCGTGTGGCGTGAATACCCTGCTCGCACGTGACTCGGGGAGATCACGATCCTACGATTATCCGCTCCTGGACGACTCGATGATACCCATCACCGTATTCACGGGATATTTGGGTGCAGGCAAGACGACTATTATTCTTTCTTTATTACCCAAGCTGCCAAAGGGCTACAAGGCGGTACTCCTCAAGAATGAGTTTGGAGATACCCAAGGTAGCGTCCCGATGTTTGCCGGAGTCCATCCTCAAAAGTTGGTGACTTGTTCGGTTAGTCGACAGCGAGCTTGCGAGACAATCGAACCTGGCAGCTGTGAATGAAATTTTGAATGGCTGCTTGTTTGTACATTCCGTTGCGAAGTGCCCGAGTTTTCAACTCAGATTGCTCCGTGCAGGTGTTGTGTTCTAGTTGGACAGATGAAGAACGCTCTGCTGGACATCAGAGGTACGAATCAATACCAGTGCACGTGGCATCTAGAATAAGCTTGAGGTTTGGATTAGACAACTTCCGTCCAGATCGCATCATCATAGAGTGCTCGTAGGTATTTTGCATGTTGCTCCGTCGTTCCTCGAATCATTGGAGTTGTCCACTAACTTAGAGGCTCCGCCTTCCCTGCCACCCTCGCATTCCAAATTCGAGAACTAGAGCGTGAAACCCATAGCGACTTCAAGCTAGACGCGGTCATCACCGTGATCGATGCAGAGAACTTTACCGGTTACGAGGACACGTCCCCGACAGCCAGGATGCAGGCGAGCTATTCTGACCTTATCCTCATCGTATGTACCCACTCAATAGAACATCTTGGTACTCCAATGACCACTGCCTTGTTTTCAGAACAAGTGGGAGCACTTAGAGGAACGCGCACTTGACCTCGTCTTAGATCATCTCAATACGCTCAATGATCTGACACCCAAAATCCGATGCAATGGACGTGACGGTGTTGACCCAAATTTAATATTTGGCGTTGACAGCAAGTTATTCAAGGATAAATCTGACGAATCCGTGGTGGTAAATCACCATGACGAAGTGCAGACTATCACGATCTTCAGGGGACACCCGCATGCGCTACCCTACACCCATAGTCACGAGGGGTCGGACTGTCGTTGCCGTAGCGTAGCCGAGCCTTCGGGGGAAGTGTCCCAGGATGGACTGCTCCCGAGTGACGCTGTGGATGAGACCCTCCTTCGTTCAGCACTAGGAGGTGTGTCTAGAGAATCTGTGTGGAGGATCAAAGGACTTGTACGTTTCCAGGGAGGATTGCACATCCTGAATTGGGCCTTTGGACGATACGATTTGACCAAGGTCGACGTGTCGGACATGGACGGTACTGTCATTAGATTGACTGTCATGGGGGAGCGCGGCGAAGTGAGGAAGTCCATGGATAGATTTTGCAATGAGCTCCAGGCAATAGTGGTGTAATTGCCTGCGTAGGAGATATGATCGATACCGTACTTACATGATGCATGGTGTGGTACATATAGAATGATGTAAGTACATGTATGTAGACGCGTTAGAGTCGTCTGTCTGCATTATCACGAGGCACGCTTTACCAACGACTTCGATGCGTTTCTTCAGGGCAACGTGATGTTCTCTTATGTCCTCCCGTCAGGTAGGCGTGCTCGTTTTGCTCACTATGTCTAGTGCTAGACCTCAATTATCATGCAGTACCTTCGTTCTGGCGATCGCCGCGATTGTTTGAAGAGTTTGCGGGAACGGAGGGAGCGCAAACAATGGTTGCGCACTGTCCTGAAAATACGAGCCGTCCAACGGCACCAAGCACCTTGCAACAGCCTTCAACCTCCCGCCAGTCATCGTCGGAAGACGGGAAGCGGGGTTCTCCAGAAATCCACGAAATACTGTCGAGTAGTGACCTCTACCACATCCTTGGGGTTCCACGCTCCCGGAACGTGGACAGCCGCACCCTCCGACAGGCTTACCTCTCGCGAAGCAAGGCCTGTCATCCGGAGTACGTGGCTGAGTTTCTCTTCCATGGATCTACTGACACCATTTCATCTCCAGTAAATTTCCTGATAACCCAGATGCGACATACGCCTTCCAAAAGGTCGCGGTTGCCTACGACGTCCTTTCTAAGCCGTCGTCTAAGCGAAAATATGATTCCCAACCCCCGCACGTCCAGGTGGATGTGTTCGCCTTCCACTCCACGGATCACGCAGACAATACTCTGAAAGGCGTTCTCGGGAGTGTCTTATGTGATTTTCTGGACGGCAACCTGGAGACAGTACATATGTTGCTTCGTGAGTGGGTGATCATGTTAAGTTTTAACGTCCTTACGCGCCAATTCCCTCAGGAGCGGTCGGTGACTTGAGCCCCTCCCTCGAGTTAAGCGAGGAGAGCATCGACTCCGTACTTTCTGTTCTCCGCGGAATCAGGGAACGCATGTTAAGTAAGACTCTCCTTATTCTCTGTCGTGATTAATCAACTGATCGTTTCGGGGACTGCTATCGGCCCAGCTTGTCGCACATGTGTTGTTGCTCTTCACGCAGAATGCATCCGGGTCCTCGAACTCCAGTCTGCCTTCCGCCAACTGCCATATTTCGACATCACCGGTCGCTCCCGTCTCACCATCCAACTCACCCGCCTCACCATCACGTTACCTATCACACTAGAAAAAGCTATTCAGGAGCAGCGACGTGGTGCGAACTACCACCAGCAACCGACAAATCACGACCGAGAAAACCAAACCGTGGTGTTACTCCCAAGAAAAGTTTCGCTCCTCATCCGGGGCATCGACCTTGTTCTTGCCCGTGTGGAGCAGATACTAGCATAAAACATGAATGCTGAGATCACGCTTTGCTCTCTCTTCTGCTCTGCTTGCTGCTCTGCTTGTTGCTTCCGAATGTATGCCAATGGATATCACCCATTTTCACGTTGGAACCCTACCCCCTGCCTCACCTTTCTAATTTACTGTAATGACCCTTCACATTGACGCCGTGTCTTACATTACCAAAGTACCTTACTTCTGCTCAATTGGCTCGTTCACGATTTTGTACAATGACACGATTACTGACGAAACCTAGACGAATTTCGGAGGTGAGGAGAAAAGGAAATCAAGGCACGACTGACGGAAATGAAAAGCGAAGCCAAATTGCGAAAAAAAAAGTACACGAAACAACAGAAAATGCATGTCACATAATGATCAATAAGGATCACAGGGATAGCCATCGAAGACCAGCCACAGCCTTAACTGACGGAGAGAAAACTCATTGCGATCCTGCCATGTATTGAGGGTTACCTCTTTGCGCCTAAAGGGTCACCACAGAATGAGCCATCAGCGCTGACGATACGAGCACTGTGCACCACTCACCACATTTCCCCAGACCGTACCGGCATGCCCGTTATTGTGCGGGACGTGTGAGGGCACAGTTTCTTCCAGCATATACGCATCCTGTGAGGGTTGACAAACATACGATCCATTCGGCCCATTAGGTTGAGCAGCCGCAGCGGCCAACAGATGTGTGTAGTCTCCGCTATTTCCTTCACCATTTGCAGTCCCACCTTCACCGGGAGCGTTTGGCATTGGCATTTGGGGATTTTCAGGGTAGAATGGATAGAATAGTCCGGCAGGTACTTCCGCAAGCCTCTCAGGACTTGAAGTGCCACTTGATCCGCTACCCACGCTTTTCACCGGTGTTGTATTTTGCGAGATCGATCGTTGGCTGCCATACACGCTAGAACCGTGACTAGCGTTCTGGTACGGCGGATGTGTCATCACTGATGACTTCTGTTGTAGGTGAACTTGGCTGTGAGACATCAGGGACGGAGATCCAAGCATGCTTCCTCCAAGGTTGTCCGTTTCCCAATCCAACTCTGAAAGGAGAACGGGATCTTTCGTAGGTCCAACGGTCCTGAGGTTGACGTTGAGGACCTTTTCCGCCAGTTTGGAGATAAGCGGGTGGGCACCGTTGACATCCTTGCGTTCCCAACGCCACCGCAGACGGGGCAACATGTCTAGCGCCATCCAGACATCCTCAATCATGACCTGGCGGGAGAGACGATCACAATGTGACATGTGACCATAGAGGATGACCATTGCAGCAATATGGAGCGGGATAGGCGATACGAAAAATGCAGTGTTTGGGAATCGAATCAATTGGTTGTGAACAACAATGATGTTGTGTGAGGTTACGATAGCTGACGCAACATGTCAATCTCATTATGAAGTACATGAGCATTCGGCCCACTCACCATCTACAAGCGCCTTCGACCGATGGGAGTAATCCAGCTCTTTCAAGCTGAAGAGAGCTCGCAGCAACAGAATCCTTGAAATCCCGAACTTGAGTAGAGTCAATCCCTGGTCTTCAGTGATGTCTTGGACAAGCTTCTGCCGTTTCTCCAATTGCCAATCATCAGTGCCGCCAAAGTAGTGCTTGTAATTTTCTGGAAGTTGTCTTCGAAACTCGAGCATGCTCTTGATGATTCGAGTAGCGTGACGCATGATAGTGTCGACGCTTTTGCTCGCCGGAGCGTAGAGCGAATTGATGATATCTGCTTGGATCTCGGCGATGGGATGGGAGAGCAGGAAATGCTCAGTAAAATCATTCGGGTGCCCCTTCACAGGTCGGGAAGGACGAGGTGTGTTCGAATCGGACGGCGAGATAGCCAGTGGACGGCCGAGAAGAATGGAAGTACCCCGATCGTGAACCATGACAATACCCCATAAACGGATTCTCAATTGCGCCTCCTCATCGGTAAAGGTTTGGCTCTGCGAGGTGGGATCGTGATGCAAGCCGAGCTCAATAGCGAGCCTAACGAGACTGCCTACAAGTCGCCACAGGGAACGACCTTGTCGCTATAAATGGCACCGTATCAGCGTATTATTCGCGAGTGCGGACATATAGAACTCGCCTCCGTATAGAGGTACCACTGGAGTAAAATGAGCGCTTGGAGGCTGGTTATCGAGACACGCAAGTGCGGCTTAACAGCAAGAGCCCGCTCGAAGAACTCGTAATGTTCGGGCCAGTCGCTTGGCAACAGCTCTTTAGCAAGAATAGGGCTGTCGCCAGGTACTTTTGGTCCATTGTCGATCAGGCTAACCCTGTGATTTAAGTCGCTCAATGTGCCAAGAGCCAATATCAGGTACACGCTGCACACAAAGCCGGGATCATGCTGGACGTTTTTGTCATCATATAAAGCACCAAGACGGGCTTCAAAATCGGAACGGAAGAATACTGGGCGATGGGTGTTTAGCTGGGTGAAATACACTTCGACAATCCTGTTGACCATTTTACGGTCCTTGGGCAACCAGAATGCGAGCGTCGATGGAACTGAGGAGGGTAATCCGGCTGTGACAGTGACAGCAGTTCTTTTGACCCATTTTGTAGGATCACGAGGAGACGCTTCATTGATACCCTGATCTCGACCGGATGTGAGGCCCCCTGAACCAACTGCGAGATCTTCCCTGTCGTTCGCATTGGCGAGTTGACTCTCGCTGACAATCAAGGGGTTTACTCCGAAACTTTTCGCGATAGCCTTTTATGGGTAAATCAAAATGAGAAGGTCGAACAAAAAGAAAAAAATTACTCGTGTGTCGGACATGTCCAGCGACTGGGGATCTTGGCCCTTGACCTCTTGGCTGGAAATGGGGGGAGGCGCGTGAGGCGGAGCGGTGGACGGGGAAATCTGATGAGCAGCAGGTATGGGCTGAGGATGAGGGGGAGGGAAGCCAGGGTGCATGTGAGGACCATAAGTGCCTGGAGGGCCCATTGGGATGTGACCATAAGGACTGTAGATAGGGAGGGGATGTGGGTAACCGGGAGGAACCAAGGGAGGGTAATAAGGCGAGGCGGGGGGAGGTGCACCAGTGTGGGGCTGAGCGAACGACTGGCCGCCCTGGTAGTCGGGTGTAGATGGAGGTACGCCATCGATTTCGACGCCCTCGCGGGCACAAATGTCTTCGAGGTTGGAGAGGGTGAAACCCGGGATATGACGCTTTAGGAGAGCGTCGCAGAGGGCGAGCTGACGCTCGATGTACTCGGTGTGACCCCTAAGAGTAAGAGTCTGCCTGTGCCTGTCTTCCTGCTGGCACGGAACCCCCGCCGTCGCGCAAGCGGTACACTTTGGATGCTTCGAGTCGCACTTGAGAATACGAAGAAAGTCAGTTAGCACAGGTAAACGGAAATTTGCGGTCGGTGACTACCGACGGGACTTGCCTTAATTTTCTTGCTCCTGCATCGTGCGCAAGCCTCATGGGAGCGTCTGAGCCGTCTCGGTTCTGAAGGAGAGCTGATGCCGTTCTCACTACCGTCCGCCTTTCGCCTTTTCTTGTTCGTTGGAGGGGGCGCCTGTTGTTGAGCCTGCTGGGGCTGCGGTTGCTGGTGGTGTGGTTGGACCTGCTGCTGTTGTTGATCCATCTGCAAAGCGGGATGTAGGGAAGAAGGAGTAAGGTTGAGGTCGGTGTGAGGAGGGAGTATGTGTGTCATTTTTTGTTTTGTTTATCCAGCTATCAGCGACTCCCCTGCC
Organism: Pisolithus thermaeus; assembly: GCA_024663475.1. Classification (NCBI taxonomy): domain Eukaryota; kingdom Fungi; phylum Basidiomycota; class Agaricomycetes; order Boletales; family Pisolithaceae; genus Pisolithus; species Pisolithus thermaeus. The sequence continues at coordinate 131,208 of JANFAF010000122.1, read as the reverse complement.
TGCACACACGCACAGCAGCTGTTGCTCAGCACGAGCTCAGCGCGTTACCCGTCCTAATCTTAATCCTGGGTCTCCTTTGTGGAAGTTGCCGAGAAACGTTCCCACGGGCCCTTTATTAGTAATCTCAATGTAATGGCGATGGGCCTGCAAGCACACCCGCAGCTCTGGTCCGCTCGCCGGGAAGCATGTTGCAGTCGAACGCATCAGAATACACCCTAGCTTCCGTGCGTGTCGGCGACCACGAAGAGGACTCTAGGACTCCTTTATTACCTTCTACATCGTCAGATAACAATATCTATGGAGCCATCCCGAGTGTTTCGCACGATGCACGACCCAGCTCCTCCCGACTACTCTTCAGCGCTGCAGTTAGGATGGCAGTCGTATTTATGGCAAGTTCCCTTATTCTAGGCAGTATCCTCTGGACCGCCCTACCCACCCTCCAAGAGTGAGTAGTCTCTTGCCCGCCATGCCTCTCACTGATTCTCCAGTGAGGACCGGGAATCGCTCCACATACCTACGTCGTTTGACGATCTCCAAGCACTCAATGCTCTTCTGAACAAGTACCGCGACATCTATCCCTACCGTATCGTAGTCTGCTATGTTACTACATATTTGTTGTAAGTCGTCACCCATCTCATTCCCATTCATGTCCTTATTGCCTGTCTTTAGTTTGCAGGCATTTTCGCTGCCTGGATCCATGTATTTATCCATCCTTGGTGGGGCAGTGTGGGGGGTTCCACGCGCCCTTCCTTTAGCATGCACTTGTGTTGCGACGGGTGCATCCCTCTGCTACCTCGTTAGCGCTGCGTTCGGACCCGCACTCCTTACAATCCCGAGATGGAAGTCTCACCTTGACAAGTGGACCGTTAAGCTCGCATCTCACAAAGACAACGTGCTCTCTTTCCTCATCGTCCTACGTATCGCTCCCTTGCCCCCGCACTGGGTGATAAACGTCCTCTGTCCGCATGTCGGCATAGGATTGGTTCCGTTCTGGATAAGCACCTGGCTGGGCGTGTTTGGTGTCACGGTCATCCACACGACGATCGGTCGCGGCTTAAACGAAATGACATCGGCGGCTGACTTCCATCTCATATCCTGGAGAAACTTTTTCCTATTGTCGGCGGTGGTGGTCGGCGTGTTGATACCAGTTGGCCTGCGAACCTATTTTAAACGGGAGATGGCATCGGCAGCAGATATCGAGGAGGGCGATGAAGTGCTGGCAGAGGATGGAGATCGTATTCTGGCTGCATCGCCAACAACACGTGTCAAGAAAGTGGCGAGTCGACCAGCCGTCGACCCCACTGACGAGGACGACAGTGGGGCGTCGTTGTCGTCGTTTGACGACAGCGAGGACGAGGATGTTGTTCTCGAGGCTGGCCCGGGTGTCGTGCTCAAGTCGACTGAAGAGTGGAGACGGTCTGGCTAGTGGAGGCAGCAGGCTGCTGTGATGAATGTTGTAGTCTTATATATGAGGTTGTATCGTAGATGTGCAGTGCATTTCCATTCTGAACGGAGGAGTAAACCTAAAAGGAAGTTGCTCCATTTCAAGCTCCGCTTATGGTTTGTTATGGTCTGTGCTTTGGCATGCATGCCCTCTTCTGTGCTTGCGACGCCCACTCAGTCTCCTGCTCCTCCTCACTCGCCCCTCGCCCTCACCCTCACCCAGTCCCTTCCCCTTCTCTGAGTGGTCACCGTCTCGTCGCGGGGTCACCCTGCTGTGGCCGAGTACAGGAACGTCCCTCACAGCCCTTCCCGGCCCCTTCGGATTATGGCCGATCGCATGTCCCAGTATCCAATGTTCTCTCAGAACATCATGCAGACACCCGTACAGCAGCAGCCCCAGCCACAGATGCTACAGCAGTCCCAACAGCCTCAGCAACCTGCTGATCCTCAGATGATGCAAGGTCTCTCTAACCCCGAAGCAGGACGCTTGTGGCAGCAACTGCAAAATCAGCAGAACCAGATGCAGGGTCAGATCCAAAATTCTTACCGACTCCCGCAATCCGGCGACCCAGGTGTAGCTCAGATGACCCAACAGGTAAGTCTCTCTTCTTGTCTCCGGTAGGCGTGCAATTTGTAGCAACCGGTAGGCCAGCGGCATTGCGCGGACGTGGTCACTGCGCACTTGTCTATTGGCTGTCAGCGTTGTCTCCGAGCGGGCGTTCTTCGCTATGATTTGCTGACCCCCTCATTCTTACGCAGGACTATGCTCGGGGCCAAGCATTCCCCCAAGTACAAGGGCAACACTCCCTTGTACAGCAATTGCAGCAGCCGTTCGCACTGAATGCCCAACGATTCAACGCAGCGGGTGCCACCTTTCACGATTCTCAAGGCAACCAGGCCCAGTCCTTTATACCATCCAATTTCCTGAACATGCCCACAAATACCCCCCAAATGAACTCTCAGTTCGCTAGAGGGCAGATGATACAGCCACCCATGAACAATCCAAATGTACCCCGCCAAATGCCGTTGATGCCCTCACAAAATCAACCAAATCCTCAGGCGTCTAATGGTGCGGATATGGCTCGCCTTCAACAAGTAGGTTTCGGTGTCCAACAAGGCGGTCAGCAGGCCACGGACATGTTTGCAATGTCTCCCAACCCCGATCAAATGCGCGGATCACCCCATCCTTCCTCTCAGCGAATGGTCCCACTGCCCAATGCTCAGAGTCAAGTCCAGAATGGTCAGAGGGCAGCGTTTACTGCCTACATGGAAAAGTACCAATTGTTAAGGACCACCATCCTTCAACTAGAGCAGAAAATATCTGAAACGGAAGCTGCTATGCATGCAGGGAATATTGCGGAACCGGTTCTTCCGAGGCTCGCGACTTGGCGTGCGGAACTCACCTCTAGGAAACAACAGTTTCAAATGCTTAGTGCAATTCTCACGCAAATCGCGGCTCAGCGGATGTCTAATGGAACTATGCCCTCTAACGTGTCGCATATGTGCGTTTTACTTTCACTACCGTCGCTTGGCTATTGTTGACTCTCGGCTGAGAAGGAATTTTACTACCCCATCCCATGCCCAACCGCATCAGCAGGTACCGGGGTCTGCCCCGCCGCAGCAAAACTTTGTCACACAGGCCAATTCGACATCCTCACAAACCTTTGCCATCAGTCCCGCTAGCACTGGTGCTTCGCCCATGCCAGCCGCTCCACAGAATTCAACAGCGGTCACTCAGCAGGTTTCGGCGCCGCCCGGACAAATGAGCCGTCCAAATGCTTTGCAAACTCGTTCCGTGCCGGCGCCGCATCAGTTACCTGGCCAGGTAACCAATCCCGTTCCACCAAACATCGCCAACGGGAACCAGTTCGTGATGCGGCCTGCCAATGGCCAAGGGGCTCCCCACCCTCAGCGCGTCAAACCTCTTGACGCGGAAAGATTCGAGTCGACCTATGCACAGTTCTGTCGCAGCCAACGAATGACTCTCAACATGAAGGTTACCATTGCTGAGAACCGCGTAGTTGATCTGCACAAACTGCACGTCGAAGTGTTACAAGAGGGCGGGTACATGACGGTAAGTAAATAGGGCTACAGTGGGTGGTTTATCTGACGTGCCTTTCTGTAGGTGACACAGCGAGATTGGTGGGCCGTTATTGGTGGACGTTTGGGCTGGGTGCAATTCGCAGGCAACGAGACGGACCCAGCGCGGTGTGGCCCGGTCATTGCACAGCAACTGCAGCATACTTATAAGGAGCACCTACTGCAATTCGAAAGCGCATATATCATGACAGTGCGTAACCGCACAATGATGAATCATCAGCCCCAGCAGCAACAGCAACCACAGCAACAGCCGGCGAATGGTATGGTTGCTGCTAATGGTCGCACGCCTGCTATGCCTATGGCGCCGTCCGAAGCGCAGATTGACCCTCGCGTGCTAATGCAATTAGTCTCTCTTTCTACTGCAGAGTTGCGCGCGAAAGGTCTGTCCCAGGCTCAAATCGAGCTAATAGAGAGGAAACGCCTCCAGCTGGCAAGCATGCGACTACAAGCAGAGCAAACAAGAAGAGCCGCAGCAGAGAGGCAGATCGTACCTAATCCGCAGATCCAGGTCCCAAGTGCGCCAGAACCTCTTGCGCGTGGCGTGCAACGTACCCCTCAGCTGATACCCGCTTCTCTGTCGTCCATTCCAGTTGGCGAACACAAGCCCAGCGGGCAGTATGTTCCTCCAACCAATCTCGGCATGCTTTTATCGGAAGAGCAGGCTAGGGTCTCCCTTGATAGGTTCAAAGAGTTTGTTGAAACCCGCAGTGAGTTATTCACTAACCATTCTTTCAAGATATTAACCCTTTGTACAGGCTTTGACACAATGCATCCCCAGGTTTTACCTGATGAGCAGCGCTCCGAGTACAATCTGTTGTTGGAGCGAGCCTGTAAGCTGGTTAATGAGCTAGACAACAGGCTCCCAGCGTATTGGAACATCATAAACAACGATGAGGTGATTCGCAAATTCATAATCATTGTAAGTGGCCGTTGTTTGCCATAAATGAGCATCTTTTCTTGACAAGGTTCTTTGTCAGATTGTAACAGTGAAGCGACAAAGGGAGTCCTTTTCAACCTCATCTCAATGCATCATCAATCTCGTGACACTTCGCAACATGGTCGATCAAGTTCAGAGAGTGATTGAGGAGTGCGAACAAAGGCTGCGTGTAATAAAAGCAAACGCCGCAAATGGCTCAACTCCTCCGAATCCCCCTCCCTCTGCACCCGTAAATCGTGCACCTCCTGCTGTGCAACCTCCAACTATTCCACAACCTACGTCCGCTCCCATGATTAACAACTCCTCACCATTGCCACAACCACCCTCACAGCCGCCGGTCATAAAGAAACCCACTCAGTCCTCCCCGAGCCCATCCAATCCTCCCGCACATACCAATATCAAATCGCCAAGCCCACCTGCGGTCGCGACGCCCACGACGAGCGCAGCCACTCCCCAGACACAAACTGCTGGATCTCCCCAAACTCCGAAATCCCCTAAACGTAAGGCTGGCATACGCCCGAAGGATGCTTCTCGTGCTCGCAAGCCTTCAACGTCTGCGAAAGGAGCAGCTACTCCGGAAGCAGTATCCACTCCTGTTGCTGGAGTGAAACGTCCTCCTCAAGATGAAACAGCCGCCTTCCTGAATCAGGTATCATCTGAAGCCGGACCCAGCCAGGCGCCCTCACCAAAGAAAGTTAGGACGGAGTGGGAGGGTGAGCCTAGCGAAGCGCTCGTGAAGAGACAAGAGCAGATCGAGAATGTCAAAACTGAGGAGGATGCTGCGGCATTCTTGGACCAAATGAGAGAAATGCTAGCCCAAACGGCGAGGGCCGATAGTTCTGTTTACACTGATATCGCTGCGTCGTTGAGCGAGATTCTGGCAGGTGTTTCCCAGGAGCCTGAAGATGCCGCTGCTACGGCTGCCGCTATATCCGCTGCTAGGGAATTTGGTCAGCCACCCACCACTCTTTCTCCCCATCAGGGACCTCTCTTTGATCCGTTCGGGGAGTTCTTCGACTTCTCGTCTTGCACCACTCTGGAGGACGAGGAGGGTGACTCCAAGGCTCCTACTCCGGAGCTTGTTCCTTCATCCGAAGCAAACCCCAGCCCAGAGTCGGGCTCGGATGCTGACCTTCTGGCCGGTTCGCCAGGCAAAACCAAAATCGAAGATTCATCGGATCACATAGACTTATTGCGGCTGGGAGTTCTCAGGGAGATTGATGGAGGAGAAGCGGCACATTATCAGTCTGACCATTGGAAGTGGGAAGGCACGATGCAAACGCCTGAACAGCCTTGGGCAATGCTCACTTCGTAGGATTACCCTGATTGAACTTCCTGGTTATTTATTATCTAGTTCGGTTTTTTATGCTGGAGATATACTTCTGACATCTACCTGTCTCATCCAGACCCCCTCCCCCTTGTTATCAGTACGAGTACTACTTCTTGTTTTGTCCCGTCTGTATTTTTAATGTTCTGCTGGCTACCGCATATCTCACCCAGACTAATGGATAAGTATTCATCGATGACCGACGGAACGCCGAAACGTGCCGCCAAATGTAGCTACCTTACTCCTAACTTGCGCACCCTTTTCTCGACTAACTTGGAGTTGTACACATTCCCCAGCACCCTTTCCCGTAATGAGACGGCGGGATTAGGACCTGCTGAGCTGGACAGCCTAGCCTTTCTGATACTGGATTGCGCTTCTAACTGCCTTCTACCCCTCTCCCATTCTTCTCGTGCTTCGTTTCTTGCTGCATCACTATCTTCCAAGAGTTTCAAAGTTTCGGGCAAACCATACCGGCCCTTGATCCGGTCGTCGTCCGCACGTTTCGCGGCTTCCACCTTCTTCTCCGCACGGAAATGTTTACGCACGACGGCCGAGCGGGCGTAGGGATCGTTGTTATAATGATCTGACAGATCCTGCAGCGACTCCAGTCTGGGTATCTGTACGTTCGTAAGATGTTTGTGTGCGTCAGTTGACTTCTCGAGTGCAGTGAGCGGGTCCGTCGTTGCAGAATTGTTCTCAGTGTCTCAAAAAATACTACATTCAGACCAATTCAGCGTGTCACATGAAACATGCCATACCGTGTATAGCGAATCCGCCATTCTCTTCAGGATTCCATTCTTCATCCTTCTGTCTTGCACCGGAAACCACAACGTAACGAGTGTTCTTCCAGGAGAAGTCAGGAAAAAGGGGCCCCGTTCTCTTGACTTATTCATTTACCTTCGGGTCTGTCTGTATCTCAAACCATCCATCGCATAGATGGCACTTGCAGCGGAAAGAATAGATAGGAGTGGAATAGTACATCCCCACTTTCTTCTTCTCCGCATTGTATCGGACGCCCATACCAATGTGGTTGTTGCATGTTCCGCTGACAAGAAAAACGAGATGAGTCTCGAATAATGAAGAGTTCCGACGTCTTGCCCGCTAAGGTGGCGTAAAACTTACCACCAAATGTTAAACGGTAGTTCGAAGCGCGTTATCAATATCCCTTTGTCCAGTTTCCGCGCCCTATCCCCCAATGCATGTTTGCCTGCAAGTTCGTGAATGACGAACGCACGAAGTGACAGACACCAGGCTTTACCCCTGTAGGCATTCAAAGACTTGTGTTTTTCTCCGTCGTAATCTGGAGGATAATACTTGTTGAATCCTAATCACTGTGAGCTCCTGTAACCCATTTCTTTGGCGGGACTCGCCTTGCATTGCAACGAGACAGACGTCACCGAGTGAGTGAGTGTGCGGATGGCTTGGCAATCCATACAGCGTGAGACCACGTGACAGACTCCTTGTGGCAAAAGCCGACCCATGACTGAACCTTAATTTTCCCCAGATATCATCATCACAACACACCTCAAGGTTCCTTCACCGCACGAAAGTCACCGCTGACTCATTCCTCTTCATTGTCTCATCCAACGGCAGAATGAGTTACGTCGCTAAGGGCGAAAAGGAATACGACGCAGCCGGAGCTGAGCCTGCTCCAAAAATTCACAAAATCCGCATTACCTTGACGAGCAGTAACGTCAGGAACTTGGAGAAGTGTAAGTTCAGAAATGCTCTCGCTAACCAGAATATTCATGATACCCGGTATTGACCCCCGGGCGTAGTCTCCGGCGAACTCATCAATCGCGCGAAGGACAAGAATCTTCGTGTCAAAGGTCCCGTTCGCCTCCCTACTAAAGTCCTCAAAATCACGACTCGTAAATCTGTGCGTGCCTCGTACGAGCTATTTGCAATATGAATGTTCATATATGCTGGTCTTTAGCCCTGTGGTGAAGGTTCAAAGACATGGGACCGTTACGAGCTCAAAATCCACAAGCGTTTGATAGACTTGCACTCCTCCAGCGAGATTGTCAAGCAGATCGTACGTTGAAAATAATTTGTTGGTTCCACTGCGACGTGGCTCACCATCTTTCCAGACCTCTATCAGCTTAGAACCCGGTGTGGAAGTTGAGGTTACGATACTTGGGTAATGCACCAATGTAGCATACAGTACTCGCTGTTACATTCAGAACCAGTCGTCCTGTAGTTCCTCTAAATAATAGCTCTGAATTAGATTAGCAGTGAGCACGAAAGCTAGCGAACCGAAATAACAAACAGCTACAAGTAGACAGCGTAGGATCCAATGACTGGTCGGTGGTCACTGCGCGCTTCTAAGCGTCGCATGCCCCGGTCATCAAGGCTATTATAACCCAGGCAGACAACCTCCCCTCTAGCAAACTGAGAAGACCAGCTGTCCTGCGTGACCTGTGTGCCCTGTGTAGCCACGGTCTGGGAAGTGTCTCTTCTGAATGGGAAGAATCGCCAACGAGTGGAAGCAGGGGGTGTTGGTGTAGGGTCCTTGTAAAAGGAAAGCTCAGTGGGTTCGTCGCCAGTGAGAGCAGGCGGAGAACCTGCGTCGATGTTCGGTAAATCCATGTGATTGGCAGTCAATACCCCACTCGGTACAGAGCGCCGAATGGAACTCTCTTGGGCTTTTGAAGAGGGTCGGCTCAAACCCAAATCTGCCCGGTCAATAGCCTCAACCGATCTCGAGTGTCGTACTAGGTGAGGTTGTTTTGGTAGGTTGGAGTTGAGGGGACGAGGCTGAGGATGTTCTGCTTGTGCCCTCACTATTGGGGCAGACAGTCGAGTGGGAGGATCCTGCTTTTGAGGCGAGTCTTCAGAACTCGACCAGTCACCAGAGTCGAACCGAACTTTCGGACGTAGTGCCTGAATCAAAGTGGCAACACGATTTCTACTCTTCGTCGCCTCTTGCACGTCTACATCCGCCTCCCCGTCCTCTGGTTTAATGGTAGACTTCCATAAAATGCGATCACACCTGTACACCTTTGAGCGGTCATACGTATAGATAAATTAAAACTGACCAGCTGGGGACTCGCCGTTTATGGGAAGAATCGTAAACCGCTTTGTCGTCAGCTTCGTCCGGTTGGTCTGGCAGTGATTTAACAGATATGCCTCGCGACATCGGCCGGGTGGCGTGCTCTTTCTGGGGTGGCAGGAGTAATCCGTTCCGCCGCAGGACCAAATCACTTCCTCCAACAGGAACGTCTTCCAGTGAAGGGTTCAAAGACGGCGGTTGCTTGCGAATGATGGGCGACGAAGGTGGTACCGGCTCAGGCAAACCGTTCTTGGGGCGCAACCACCGTGTCACTGGAGAAGCCACTGGAGAAGTTATGATGGATGGCGAGAGCAGGGCTTTCCACTTCGCCTTCGCTTTATGTGCAGCCGTTACTAAAGGTGTTTGGCAGTTATTATTAGTGATAGGCCCCGAGGTAAACGCTGCCACGTAGTCTTCTTCGTCGGGATCGGAGGTTGAAGTAACACCTTTCGAGTGAAGCGTCCAAGCGGACGAGGCAAGCGAACGAGCTTCGCAGTCTCCATCCTCCATATTCTCTTCTTCATCCATATTCTCCTTTTCCGTTTCGTGACTATCCGCCTCCCTGTCCGCTAATGTCCGCTTACTGCGCAGTCGTTTCGTCTTTGATCTGCCCACAACATCGTACTTGAAGGTTGGTGGGAAGTCAATCGGCGCCTCGTGGAACCCCGAAAAGGCTGGACCATTCATCTGCCGCTTGAGCTGATCGAAAGCCAGAGCTTGGGCATACTCTGCACGTAACGTGTCCATGAAAAATGAATGGCCATATAGCTTGGACTTACCTTGGCGCGATATCAGCCAGTCTGCGTGGAGCCTAGTGATATCGAGGCGGAAATTCAAGTCCCCAAACAGAAAGGTAAAATCAAATCTGTCGGTGACATCTACCAGCAAAATGTCTCCATAAACAACAGTTGAGAGAAAGAGACAGCTTACCCTCTGCCATGGCCCTTGGGTCACCTGATGGCAAGAAGTCATCCACGGCAATCTCGGACTGTCAATCGTGTCGGTGACGGTTATGGCTGTCCGTGTTGACATACCTTGATTTTTGACAAATTTGCTAGGCGATGTTGAACTTTGCCTTCGTGAGCTATCAAATCAATGAATATGTAGTCATCGAAAGTAACGTTATATATCATACCAGCAAGGTGGGCATTTAAGAACAGAAACGTGGATCCGTCGATCTTGAGACTGATGCCAACTCCACCTTTATTTCCAACTCTCCCACCGATGAGGCCGGCGGTTACAGCGGACTTCGAAGTTCCTATGACCTACTTTAAAGAAAGTTGTTGGGTAAACAGAACAACTTACCTTGTACTAGGTGTCGCAAATCGCGATGTACGTATACCGATAGATATAGGCCCATCATCCTCTCTTTGATTAAGGGTACGTACGGTCCCTTGTCAGACTCCTTTACAGTGATACGACGATGTAAAGACTGTCTCTTTGGCGAAGAAGCGATATCTTTCAATGCTGGGTCCCCATTTACTTGAGGGTTAACTTGGGTTCGATGGCACAGCCAATGATCCAATAACGACGTCCAACCAGACTGATTGTAAGTGACCACTTGCTCTGAGAGGTCGTCAGAACTCTTCCAGCTGCGGGTAACCTCATCCTTGTCCTTGTCCTTGCGTTTCTGACTCGGGGTATGTGTATGTTTGTCTTGATGGTCTTTGTGTTCCTTGTCGTCCTTCTCCTTGTCCTTGTCAGCTGTGCCTATTTTTATACCGGCACCCAGACCCATTGGGATGCCTGGTCACCCATTCTATCAGAGAGGTGAACAGGGCAACGAACATGTATTTACCGGAGGAACTGGGACATTCCTGCCCTGCACTTGACAATGATGAGAATCCTAATTAGAGAAAGGTCATACCACCTTACATTACGACAAGGTGATAGGGGTGGACCGGCTCGGTGCTCAGTTGAGGGAACGCCGAAGGACCGGATGAAGCCTGTTTGTGGCCGTGGTATGGAGGAATAACACCGAGAAGCTCTTCCAAGTTACCCTGCAACGCATATTAGCGGTGACGAGCAGAGCGTATGAACGCGTACCTTTGGCAAAGAATCGTGCATATTCCATGTTAATATCCTGACTTTTAGGAACTTGGGGGGCTTTCTCGGCGAGGGGAAACGCACGACCGGCAAGGAGACTGGGTTCTGAGACAGGTTGGTGGTAGTAGCTGCACCTTGTTGCGCAGGAAACAGCGCTTGAAGACGAGATAGTATTTGTGTACCTGGACGTGGAGAAGCAATGTCGTCAGCACGTCGTTCATCGTAATGTGAGAGGGACTTCTCCTACCATGACGCACTGGCCGTGCAGTGGTTGGAGATGTCAGAGACAACGGTTGTGGTCCTGACATTTTTTCTGGGTCAGAGTAATGGCCACCACCCGTTCTTGAAATACGCGGGGTGTCCCCCGAGGCGGTGAGCCTTGTTGCAGTGGGGGTTGGTTGGAGTAGCTACATGATAAGTACTGTATCGTCGCTTATGTAACGAGACACTTGACTATAATTAAGGCTGTTCCCAGTTGCAGGCTCCATCCACACATCCTCCCACCGATCAGCCATAGCCCACAACTGTTCTTTTCCCAGTCACAATTCTACCGAAGACACCGTAGGGCGATGCTGCAGGCTGTGCATTGGCTCAAATTGCAACTCGGTGCTACCGTATACGACAAGTTGAAATACCAGGTGCGGTGGTGGTCGTGTGCAGTAGAAATGAAGCCGGAAGTAGGGTCCCCAGGTTCTCAAACCCGCCGATAGCTACTCTCGGAACCTGTGCAGTACATACAATTCTAAACAGAATCGAGTACGATGCAACATAGCACTTGTTGATGAACAGTACATGCCACGCCCGCGGCCATGTGGAAAAATGGAGGTGCAGTACACTGACAGACGTCGACTGACTGCCACCACGCTCTCACCTGTCAACTAAAATGTCTGGCCAAACGCACACGTTGACAACTGTAATAGCCACGATTGACTGGTATTCCATAGTGTTACAGGGTTCTTGCTTCGGAACACCTCGAAATTGTTATAATAGGGTCTCGTAAAAAGAAGTCGCCGAAGATACTGCGGGGCACTCAGCCGTCGATGCTATCCACAGCCCAGCGGCTTGGTTGAATTACAGCGATAGCGAACCAAATATCATATCCCAGAACCATTCCACCCATGAACGATCATCTTGTCTGCTTCCTAAAGTACTCGCTGTTAATCGCGGATGCCTGGGCCATGTTGAAAATCTTTTCGCCAATACCGAGGTAGCTCTCGGCGAGCGAACGCAGGGTTGGGTCTGGTATGGCGCTCGTTTGGATTCTGAAGCAACAGTGCGGGAAGGTTTTATTGTGAATGTGACCGACGCTGCATGACCAGTGAGAGACTCACGCAAATCCGCTCGACTGTCGTATACCGGCAAGTACGGTGGACACCAAGACGGCATCTACAGTGTAGTGAAACAATCTCCCCAGTGCCATGAGTGCTAGTGATGACGGGGACTAAATTGCAGTAAGGAGTCCGATGACAAGTGTCGTCTGAGAAGTTACCACGTGCGAGATGCCTCCGTCTCCACAACTCATCGTGCTACATGATCACAGACGCTGTCATTAGGGGGGACAAGGTCGTTCTGGTTCCCTACAGGGAAGAACATGTCGAGGTTCGTCCTGGTCCTTCTCCAGAAAACTGGCACCACTGAAGCGCAAACTCGGACTAGAAGTACCACCAGTGGATGTCCGATCCAAGGTTACTACAACTAACCGCGAGCGAGCCTCTCACACTCGAGGAAGAGTACGAAATGCAGAGTAAGTCCGCCATGCCTCAGTTGCTTCTCATCGTCGCATGAAAGACATATAGACCTTCAGAGAAATGGAGAGAGGATCCCGACAGTCGGTATTTCCTCGACCGATCCTACGATCCAGGCTTACCCTGGCATCAGAATTGACGTTCATCATACTAGCCATGGAAAAGGATGGGGATCTGTCGGCTTGCCCAATGGTCGGCGATGTGAATCTGTTTCTAAAGGGTCACCCGAGTGACGAGGACTTCGAAGCCGAAGTCGAGATAATGATTGCGGGTGAGGCTTCACCCAAACGCTGATCCATGATCATCATCAAAACGACTGACTCGTCCTTTCAGAAAGCGATTATCGCAGGCGAGGCATTGCGTTGGAAGCCCTGCGGCTCATGCTGTCCTATGCGACGGGTTCGCCGAACGCTTTCATGTGTCCGCCGCTGTCACAGTCTGTCCCTCCGCCACCAAAACCGCTTCCCATACCACCACAAACTCTGGTAGTAAGAGTCTCTCAGGATAATCGTCCAAGCATCTCTTTGTTCGAGAAGCTTCGATTCTCGGTAGTCCGACTTGTGCAGGTCTTCGACGAGGTGGAAATGCGATTTGTTGGCGGTGGGTTATCTACATACGGCGAGTAACACCCTGACAGTAGTCAATCCATGTATGTACGCGTTCCTGTGCATTACGCTGCATGACTCGGTCTCAATCTTGTGAGGTAACATACATGATTGATTCCGACGGGCGCCTTCAATCATCGAATCATCCTCGTTCACACGCACGCCGATCATCCTTTGCACACTGAAGATGTCGTCTACACAAGCTGCGACGTATGTCGTTTGACGCTACAATTGCATCTGACAGCCGTAGTTGATCCATAGGCGCGCTCAGGGGACGCGTGTATGGCCATATACCCGGCTATCCAGTCGGTTCCACTTTCAAGACAAAGTTAGTGCGGTGCCAATCGCAGTGTGCCACTTCTAACTTTGTATTCCGCCCATCCACATCAACAGGGAAGAGCTGTGGAGAGCTGGGGTTCACGTCCAAAGACAGGCTGGCATTCACGGAGACGCATCCGAGAACGGCGGCGCGTTCTCTATCTGTCTCTCTGAGGGATACGAGGACAATATTGACAGTGGCGAGAGAATGTGCGAAGCGTGTACCTCCCGTTCATTCATTCCTCTGACACCTTCTACCCGTAAAGCATTTACGTCGGTTCAGGTGGGTTGCTGCCCTCACTAGTGGTGACGAACGATGACTGACACGGGTCACTAAGGTGGGCAAGACCGTAATGGAGTGAGGATGCCTATTGTGCACTGTCTTATGTAGCTAACACCATTCCCAGGACCAGGTCACAGACCAATCTTTCGACCATCTTCCAAACCGGGCCTTGCAGGTAGGTTCGCTATGCATGTGTGAAGACGCGTTCACGGCTTTCTCTCAGCTCTCTTGCGAGACGAAACGTCCAGTGAGAGTTGTTCGGGGGAAAAACGAGACCAGCTTTTACTCTCCTCCAGAAGGGTACTGGAAACTCCACTTATGTCTCACATACCCTCTTTAACACTCTGAGCAGGTACCGTTACGATGGACTCTACGTGGTGGACGAGGTACGTGTGGATTTGCCTCGCACGTATACCTTCGTTTGAAAATGATTATCTCCACAGGCTTACATGAAACGGGGCAAGAAAGGTTTTCAGATGTGTACCTTCAAGTTACGGGTAAGATGTCTATCTGCCCTTCCCCGGCAACACACGTCTGACATAGCTACAGCGCATCCAGGAAGAGGGTATGGGGCCCATACCCACCAGACGCTTACTCACCAGCAAGAAGCTTCAGAAAATCGCAAGGGGGAAGTAACCGTGCTATCGTTATGTGCTTTTGATCAATCGCTTTCGCGCTTCTTTTTCTTTTTGTTCTTGCAGTACACATGTATTTCTGGTTGTAAGCTGTATGTACCTTGAATTTCACGCGCGAGGCTCGGGTATAAAATGCCTAGAATTGTGATGCAGACTGTCGTAGGTACAACTTTGTGGTCACTCAGCATGAAGCAAGCAAAGCTGCCTGTTAAAGAGGTCAAGACCCAAGTTGATATGTAGGAATGTAGAGATGTGCGCGAAGGAGAGCCATACTTAAAGCATCAGGAACGACGACGTAAACAACGAAAGGAGGACACCGTTTTGAAACTAAAACGAACGTAGCGATGATGGATAGGGAACTGCTGCACAACTGGCAATCCTGCAACAAGTTTTTAGCAAAGGAGATGTTCAGGGCGGAGAGCAACCAACCATCCAACCATGGACACGGATATATACGACACCCGAAATTACCTACAAAATTCAAGAAATCCTTAGTACTCGTCTGAGGTATCCAGATGCTCGTCTGGAATGGTAATCATGCTTTGGGGGCGCGGTTTGGGAATTGAAAACCTCTCGAGAGGGCTCGTCATGTCTTCTATGTCATGCCCGATAGCAGGCGCAGCGAGTATATCTGCATGCTGACCGTTGATATCGACGGGTAGATTTTCTTCATGTGGCCCGGCAGTCTCAGTCACCACCCTCTGCTCTTCGCACATCTCCTCGGGCGCATCCTCGCGTGCCCCATTCTCTACGCTATCATGCACAGATTGAGGCTGCTCGAGGTTTGAATCTTGAACGGGACAGTCGACTGGCAATTGGCACGGAGGTTCGGAAATGGGACGTGAGTCCTGGGATTTTTCACCTTCTTGTGAGATGTCGACAGAACCATGCGCATCTGACAAGACAGCATCTTCACCTGCATGCCCACCCTGGGCTAGTTCGCCTGCAGGAGGTTCAGAGGAGCGGAGGTGTTTATCTTTCACCACCCCTTCAGCTTTGGCATCTTTTTCTCTGGCGGCCGATAATACAGCCTTCGGTTTCACTGATCCACGTGGAGCAACCCCAGTTGAAGTCGACCTCGCGATACGTGAGGGGGTCGGAGCAACCGAAACAGGTGTACGCGCTTTAGACAACGACGCGGCAGTTGGCTTGGTAAACCTCTCCGTTGCACTGCTGCTCGAAGCCACCTGCTTAACCGGAGGAGGTACAGGGTGGTGCGTGTTCCGTGAGCGAGCTAAGGAAGCAGCAGTGGGAGCGAAGGGACCGGCGGCCGGAGTTTTGGGCCGAGTGGTGCCACGAGACTGCGTAGCAGGGGTCTTTGGGCGAGAGGGAGTGAGCGATGCGGACTTCGGAGTAGGGCGCGGTGTACGAGGCAGAGATACAGTTGATGCAACCGAGTGCCCCGTATGTTGAGGTCTGAGGGGCTGGGAAGTAGATGGAAGTGACGACTTTGGAGGAGCCGGTTTAACAGACGACTTGGCAGGTGAACGGGGCGCAGTAGAAGGTCGACTCCTCATAGGAGAAGAAGGTATCCGTGTCCCAACAGGCTTTGGAGTGGCCTCTCCGGCTGTAGTCGGCTTGCTTTTCAGTGGCGGCGATTTGGGTGGCTCAGAAGAGCCGGCAGCTACATCGACCGAGACACCCATGCTGGTCTGCAGATTAGAAGGAGTCGGCTCCTCTTGGCCCGCCGATGGCGACGCAGAAGTAAACACTGATTGGGCATCGGTTGCCATCACAGACTTGGGAGTCCACTCCCTCTTGTCCTTGGCTTCCTTGACGGAATTGTTAGGTAGATGACGAGGAGGGGGAGGAGGAGTCGATGGCAGCGACGGTCGTTTATTCTGCTGCTCGAAGCGACCGATGAGGTTGGCGACGCTCTGACGGGGCCTCTCGTCTGGCAGAGGCCTACAGAGATGCAACGATGGTAAGTACTTGGGTGCTGAAACGGTCGCGACCAACGTACATGTCGCACCCTGCTAGAGGCTAGGAGAACGGGGAAGGAAGAGATGACAGACTTTGAAACCTGCTTGTAAGACGCGTATTAGTTTGAGGGAATGTGTTGCGAGGCAGTTCGCCGTGTGCCCGAACACGTTTGGATGGTAAGCAAGAAAAAGTAAGTACGTTTATTCATATTACCCGACTCGACACCGTCTCCAGGAAACCGCACAGTATGTAAAACATGCAGACAACAACGGAGTTAAAGTATCTAAGCGTAGACTTGACTTTTTACACCGTGCGGAGCCAGTTCTCGAGTGTCTGCTTCAACGTTGTCCTAGCAGAACCGCTCCGCCAGAAGTGATCTGCTCCTGCCACGGACACCACCTCCAGCTTCGCTTTACCCTCGCTTGTTTTCCGAAGTGACGTTGCCCACACATCGTACTTGGCCCAGCTGGTAAAGTTATCCTGTTCTCCATAGATGACGAGAACGTTCGCATGGGATTGACAAAGTAAGTTGTCCAGAGCGGTCGAATATACTCTCGAGTGGAAAAGAGTGAGGAGTCCTCTCGGACTCAGCGGGTACGAGAGTAAAACATATGAAGTCTTGACCGACGTTAGTGCGGGATGCAGCGTTGCTATCAGCGAACCATAGGAATACCCCTAGTATGAAGAACCCAAGTGACAGTGAAAGTGCAGGACTACAGTATACATACCACGATAGTGACCGCAGTGATATCCGGCTCCTGTTCCAGGAACTGTTGGACTAGCGCTTGCAAGTCCTCACCCTCCTGTCGTCCAGTGAACGAAGGGTATCCGGTGGACTTGCCTACTCCTCGGGAGTTATAATACACGACATAACAGTCGTGGCGAGCGAACAGCTTGATGATGGATTGAATAACTCTTTAGAAAATATTTGAGGGGCTGGTGACCTGAGGTGCCAGGCAGAAACACTCACGGGTCATCCATGCAACCACCTAGCCACGACCATGGATGCAAGCAGAATACTACCCTGGTCGGATGGCCTCCCGGTGGTGGATATACAATTGCAGTTTCTAGAGAGACGCCAGTACTCAATGGCAGCAATTCTCGTTTGGTGGTCATAAGTGACCACGGTGGTCTCCACTTCGTCCACCTTCTTCCTGCGGCGATCGACAGGGTACATAACTGCGAAATTGTTCGGCGCTGTCCTTCTCATGACAGAGCTGCTTTCTCTGACGCTTGGACATCACCGTACGTCGGATACTTGATATCAGTACCAGTTGGGCCATCTCTAGGTCGACGAATCCAAGGAAAATAATTGTCCTCTAGCACTATCCTCAGGCAATCTTCCTTACCCATGGCACAGACTCTTCTGGCATTTCTTCTTGTAAACTCGTCCGCCAAAGGGCCCAATCTCGTTTTCAGATGGCCACCCAGCCCAGAGACAACTTCTCGACTCTCCCGCCCACTTCCGCTTGAAGACAGGCTTGAACTAGACAACCCGTGGAGGGCTGCCAATTATAACGACTCTCCTCAAATCTCAGTCGAAGCCAGTGGCGAAGCAACGACTACAGCTGCAGAGGACTATCAGTGGAAATCCCCTTCTGTCATCCGGGACAGGTCTAGATCCTTCCCCCGCCCGGGATCTCTCCCTAGTTCCGCAGTCAACGCATTGCCTGAAGAACACTTGTTCGATGACGAGGAACTCGCCGAAGACCCAACGGACGAGTATCACAGGATTTTCGACTACTCGACTCAATTCTTGGCTGGTATGCTGTGCCCGAAGACCTCTCTGTGTCATCAGAAGTTCGACCTTGTGATCGACAACTTACTATTCATAGGCCACCCAGTTTGCATTGAGGACGGTGGTCATTGGCAGTTCAAGCGAGACAAGAGTTCGTCCGGTTCTAGGGGAAGGAGCTCTGTCCATCACGAGTCGATGGACGACATCAAGTCTGACAAGTCCATTCGTGCATATTCACCCACCGGAAAGAACGAGAACTCATGGTTGCACATGTTTCATTTCGTTCTTGTTCTGGATTTGCCTGATCCTTCGTCGTCTGCCTCTGGAAATATATCAAAGTACTTCGATACCATATACAAGCAAATTGCGTTTACAATTACCGCAGTGCTGTTTCAAGAACAAGTTCTCTCCAATTTTGTCGAGCTGGAATGCGATGTGCTAGGGTCCTTGGAAGCAGAGTCCATTGCAAAAGGTCCAGTGGCTTGCCAGCACCCAAACCCAATACTGATACACTCTTGAAAGGGGAACCTTTTTCCGCATTCATGTCCCAAGCTCTCCAAATCTCTTCCATTGCATCTGCTATGAAGGCTCTCTTCGATGCCATCAAATCATCCACCATGGCATACATCACGCTCAATGACATTCCCCTTGAACTACAGCTTCCACCTTTCCTGGACCATCTCCTTCATGGCGAAGAAGAGCATGAGCTTGATTTCGTGGATCATCAAGAAGACGAGGACGAGGCACGAGTGTGGGGTTGTGATTTAAGTCTCGGTTGGCGTCTCCCGAGTCTCGCACCTTGGAAGAGTCTTCTCCTTTTGGAGGGAGATCAGGAGCTGGATCCATACATCAACCTCCGAGGTCCACATGTAAGGCCTGATGAGAGGGAGCATGCAGAGGGATTGATCAGGTTTCTGGAAACGGCATCTGTTACGCTCTCGTATGTATTTTTCTTTCTGATTGTGATGTCTGGTTATTCAGCTTAGTTCAGTCTTTCGGATATGGCCAATCTACTGGAATGGGATTTGGAAACACAAATATATCCGACAGTGCGATGGCTTGTCCACCACCGACGAGCGAAAGTTGTTGACACCGTTCACTTGGGCCTGAAAACTATATTCACCATACCACCGAAGTTCGATGCACCGTATGTATCGTGTCTGGTCTTATCCGGCCAGTACCAACTGATACGGCGTTAGGCTATGTACGCTCTCTGCAGAATTTAAGCGTGATTTTCCTCAGCCCGAGATACCTCCCCTCCCCTCTCTTCTAGCAAGTATCTCTGAGGCAAGTTCTAGGCAAAGCGACAACCACTTCTTCGCTGTCGTGGTGCGCTCAAAGGAGTTGATCCCCCTATACCATGAAGTTGTAATTTGGCTACTTAAGCGCGATATGTTGTACACACTTCACCTCCGCATTCGGATCGTCGCCACCGCCGAACTCAAGGCCCGGGTTCGCCAGGCTCACGAACGCAAGTTGGAGCGGTCAATGGGGCTGCGACGCCAAGATAGGGTAGGAAGCAGCCTTCGTCCTAGCGATCAGGACCCTGCTTTCTACGAAATTAATGCCAGGCGGCCAGGTTCCAGATGGTTTTCCCTGTCACCGCGAGGAGTCCATCCTTTTTCCAGACGTATGCCGTCTGCTGAATCGGAATCGGGCAGAACAAGCGAGACTTCCTTATCACATGTTGGTGAAGATGATGAAGAGGCTATCACGGATGAGTCTGAAGACGAAAACATAGCTTGGGGGTCACCAGAAGATACTCTCTGCCCGTCTCTCATCAGTGATCCTGGAACAGCATCTCCTTTGGAACGTAAATGGCTTGCTGCCATGTCCGAAGGTAAAGATGAACATATTGCCAGACGGTTTGAACAGTAAGTGTGCTTAGTATTTCAAAATCTCGGCTTTCTGAGCTGCTCCCGTTAGAATCAATCGATATTTTGATGGCAGAAGTACCGACGACGAGATACTTTACCGCGCGGAAATATCGAGGAAACAACTCCGCGAAGTCCTGCACCATTATGATGAATATGTAGGTACTGCAGTTGTTTAGACGATGCACGGGCTCAAAGCATCATGAAGTTGCAAACCTTCCTGCACCCAGCGTGATGCCTTGTGCCCTCGCCGTGGAAGCTTTGACCGAGCAAGCGCACATTGCAGCACATATAATCAGAACACCCCATTTAGCTGCCTGAACTTAGAGGCGTCTACTGGAGGCTATTGGACAGATACTGTGCTTGGGACCTGGAATACTAAGAGACCCCCAACGTCCGATTAATTCTATGTGAGACGTTCAGATTAGTACAAGGATGCGCAGCCTTCCACAGGGAAAATTTAAGGAGGTGCATAATAGCACTACTCAGGAACAATTCTACTTGAGTCCCCGCGCTTGTGATTGGGCCTGCGCAAGCATATCTTTCTGCTGCACAGCCAGTATACGTCGTTTGTTGAAGTAGTCGATCTGACAACCGTACATAGGTTAGCGAGGAAGAATAAGACTAATTAAATGGAGGAAAACTCACCCAGCTCTTTGCACAGTTCGTCTCGTATGCACGTTTTTCCTTCGTGCAAATGTTGCCTTCCTCCCCCGCTTTCAGGACGCCCGCGCCGTCGAGGCAATCAAAGTAAAGATCCCTGCTTTCCCAGCATCTTTGTCTGTCGTTTCTGGTCGCGGCGGATGCTTGCTCTGCTTTCGGACTACTGAACCAGCCCATGAACTCAAGACTGCGTCATGCAAGCGGAGAGCATTTGCTACATGGACATATCCAAATAAGGCAAGAATCTCTCAGGGTATTGCCCAGCCCGGGGGTCGTGCGATGACACATACGGTGGTGGTTATGCCAGAAGACCATGAACTCACCTCCACAACCATCTACACCGGTCCATCTGCATCCACTCTCTTCGGATGACACTCTACCACGAGGGCGCAGGTCACGCGGAACTCCCGATGCGACCACAGACAACCACAAACCTCCGGGTAACCTCCCTAACTCGAAAACAAAATCAGAGAGACTGGGCGAGGCAGATGCCAAAGACGTTGTCAATATCAACCATTCTCATCCAAACTGGGATGGAAGCGTGCGGGGATATGGGAGAGGTGAGCGGCGCGGAGTCGGTGAAGAACGCGACGCGCTCCAACGACGTCCATCTGTTGCGTCATTTTCGACGCTTGGCCAGACACCTCCCGTTCCCGCTAGGGAGCCGTACTTGGTAGTCGCCCCTTCATGCGACAACAATCACATCCTTCCTCTAAGTCCAGTCTCTTTTCGCGGAAAGCCCCTGCTCGTTGAAGGAGCACCACCGGAGTTATCGTCGCCTTTTGCAACACAAGTACTCTCCAATACATGGCACAATTACTCCGACGAGGTTATTCAATCTGCCATCTCACAACTTAGTGTCATAGAATCGCCTTCTAACGTTGACGGTCATCCGTATCACGCGACATTACGCGTATTGTCTTCGGCATTCCACCATATGTCTCGTACTTGTCTAGAATTAGAGGAATGTCGCAGGCTTTTGGAGGAGAAAAGTAATGCCCGAAAACAACGCGCCGAAGCTTTGCTGGAAGAACTGCTGCCATCCGAACGAGAGGTCGCTAAACGTGTCATCCTATCGATCTTCACGGATGACAACGAGCATGAGCATCATGTGGAACGTCAACAGAGCCTTTCTGTATGGGTCTTTTGTCTTTTGTCACATGCGTGGTTTTAACGCAATCTTGGATCAGTCTTTAAAAACATCGTTGACAGAAGCAATGGAGGATGAGGTTCCGCTGGCTCGGAGCTTCTCTGGCGACGGTACGGCATCTTCCATACCATTGAACCAGCCCGATCTCTCGCCGCAGAGTCAGAACGCTGGTGAAGGTGTGGTTGTAGTAGCCCATCTTCCAACATCCATGCCCAACACCGCGGCCCTAATCAGTCCTCCGAACGATACTTCTGCCCACGTCCCCCCATCCAAAAATGAGAGAGCATCAATTGGAGAGTGGGTTGGTGGGTGGCTACACGGAAGCAGACCAAAGTATCAGCGTAGCGTATCTTCCATTGCCGCCAAGGCAGCAGAAGGACGACTAGTGACGAATGCCTCGCAAAATGGGCCTGCGGTCTCCGGCTCAGTCTCACCAGGTATGAACCCTTCAGCTTCCGATCCGCGTCTGCGTCCCCGGAGGAAACCAAGCCGAAGTTTGTTTGAGGCACTTGGGGTTTCGGTATTCCACCCTATTTTGCCATCCTCTACTTCCAAACAGTCCAGAGTCGCAGGGCAGACCTCCAACCCCTCCTCTCCTCCTACTGCAGAGGGAATTACGGAAGTTCCATCTCCCCATGCAATTCCCATTGGTGCTACCATACCCTACTCGTCGCCAGCTGCTCCGCAGCTGGCTACATCGCCCGAGCCTGTGGAGTCCATGACCGAAGCATCGACCTTACGATCTCAGTCCCTAACTGATGAGAAGTCTTTCCCTCAAGGGTCATCCTTGAAGGCCATTGCCCATGCCACACGTGTCATGACCGGCGACCCCAGCAGCATCTTAGTTGATCAAGGTCGCGGAGTAGGCTCACAGATTCGTAAGCTCGCGTTCGAGCTTGTTCAGCTTGCGAGGGAGGAGAGTCTTTCATTCCGTGAACGCAGGGAGCGGAAAGGCAAAGGTACTGAAGTTGGTCAGCAGGTGGTTGCACGTGCTACGCTCGCCCCTGTCGAGGGTATGGATGTCACTGCCTCACTAGCACGCGCACTTGCCGCCCAAAGCGAGGCTCGAAAGACTAAGTCAAGGAAAACAACGCTTACGACTGCTTCGTTTACCTCTCCCATCTTGGGCGCGCTGATGCCCCAGGGGCAGCGCAAGGCCGCCGTAGGATCGGATGGCGGTGCCAGGAACGTTCATGATCAGTCTCCATCGGTACCTCGTCAACAGCCAATTCCAGTGTCTGTGCAGCCTGCGACGAACAAGCCAGGGTCTGTCCCCTTGGAGTCTATTATCCCCGCGACAGCGAAACCACCAACGCAGTACTTGTCGCGTAAGCACGCATCGCTGACCACCCCGGATTTTCATTTTGCTGCACTCCTTCCCAACTCGGCCACCCGTTTCAACGTATATCGTGACAGAGAGAGCAACCAGCCGCTCACGGACCGCTACGGGTTTATCTACGATGTCTGTCTATATGATTTCCTTTTACTGTTACGGGCAAAGGAATGCGGTAACACCGCACCTGGGTGTCTGACCGGTGTCAAGATTGCTGATCGAACGGAATGCAACTCATGGCCGGACGAGGAAGAAGGGACACTCGGAAATCAAGTCGATATTGTCAAAGGGGATTGTGAATGCGACGGATCTGGTTCCCTCCCATTCGTCAAGGCTCTGGAAAGCGGACACGTCGATTCTTCCTCTCGTTCGCTTCCCGCGGAGGATCGAAGGCAGACCAATGGAGAATCCGTCGACTCATCTACTGTTTCTTCTAGCGCCCGTGCACGGTCGAATACACTGTCTTCGAATGGTACTACTCCAGCCCCTATTTTGATGCCTACGCATTCTTGGGCCTCTGTTCTTTCAGTTACCCCTGACACCCCTCCTCACGCCTGCGCGAAAACCATCCGTTACCTTTTGCAGGAACTGACGAAGATTCATGACCAGCAACAAGACATTAAAAGGAAGGAATGGGATACCTTCGTGAAGCGCCGCAGAAAAGTGTTGGTTGGGAAATCCTCTGCTACTAATATGCCATCTACTGGAGGCGCAGCTGCCCTGTTGGGGCTTGGTACGCGGGACGAAGCAGAAGAACTGCTGCACACAGAGGGTTTGATTGGCTTTGCCCAACTTGGACTCTCTTCGAGCAGAGACGAGAGGAAAGAATTTGATAGGTTGGTCCGAGGTGGCATACCCCTTGCGTATCGATCCAAGTTATGGCTGGAGTGCAGCGGAGGTCTGGAGATGCGAGAGCCTGGTTTGTTTGCTGACCTGCTAGCGCGGACTGATGCACATGAGCCTGCTGTTGCCGAAATCGAGAAAGATGTCGGAAGGACCATGCCTCTGAATATTTTCTTCGGAGGCGATGGCGCTGGTGTCAACAAGTTGCGCACGGTTCTGGCTGCATACAGCAGGTGAATTCCACAGAGTGTTGGGCTTGCCCATCCACTGATTTGTGTACCTCGCAGGCGCAACCCTGCCGTCGGTTACTGCCAGGGCATGAACTTGGTCGCTTCCACTCTATTACTAGTACATGCTGACGAGGAAGAAGCATTCTGGGTTCTCTGTGCGATCGTAGAGCATATCCTCCCGGAAGATTTCTTCTCCCCGTCGCTCTTACCTTCCCGTGCATGTCCTCTTGTCCTTCTGGACTATGTGCAGGAGTTCCTTCCGAAGTTGTTCGCGCATCTATCCGTGCTTGGGGTTGACCTTCCTGCCATTTGCTTTTCTTGGTTCCTTTCGCTCTTCACGGATTGTCTCCCGATAGAGGTAGGGTTTCGCTTATATCGTGCGGCTCACACGCTCACTGTTCCATAGACCCTCTTTAGAGTCTGGGACGTCTTTCTAGTTGACGGGTTGGATGTCCTATTTCGCGTCGCGCTTGCCATCCTCCGAAGCAACGAACAAGAGCTGCTGCAGTGCGAGTCCAATTCAGCTGTATACGTTGCGTTAGAGAATTTACCCATGCGAATGTGGCTGCCGGACAAGTTACTTCAGGTAAGATTCCGTGGTTTATGTGCTCCGTTTTGTCGTCACATTGAACTTTTTTTCCTGGATAGCTCGAGTTTGAACTTCGCTCGTCTGTACCGCATGCTGACTTAGTAAAGCGTCGGGACACCCACGCTGCAGAGCTCAGGCAACTGATGTCATGACGACCCTCCAGGCCTGGTGCCCCTCTTTGCCTCCCCACCACTCATCATTATCAGTGTCAGTCGTCACATTCCCATCATATTACTAGAACGTACGACATCAGCAATATCACCACCACACACGCGTCCTTATAATCCACGAGCATTTCATCCTTTGCGGACCTAATACCTCCTCATCGATGTATTCTACATATCAACGTCACTTCCCCTCATCCCTGTACCGTATACTCGTGTCGATTCAATACTGGCTATTCTGCGTTCGTTCGTCGCCTCAATACTTCAATTTGATGCATTTTCTATCGTTCATTGTTTCGTAATTCCCGGACACGCCTTTCCAGCACCTTCTTGTCATGATATCATCTTTGTGGCCTGTTATTTTATACTGACTTTCAAACCTTGGTGACGGTCTCCGGATTGTTAGGTACATGTATCAGACACCCTGAGTTATATGACGTGCCTTAATGGGACATGATCACGACCAACGACTGTTTCTTGCACTGAGCACACGGTGGAGATGGCGGAGGTATTCCTGTGGATGGTACTCTCGTCCCATTTCCAGACGACGAACGGGTACACGATGTTTATACTAAGATGAGGATGTTGGTCAAATCGCAGCTCATCCCTAAACCCGTATATGTTACACCATTTGGGGACTGCAGACGTCAGCCACTACTCAAACCTCGCGAAGGTGAGAACACAAGCACCCCGCAAGTATGAGACCAAAGTGAAACAATGGGCAACACACCTCCGAACTCCAGCGCGCAAGCTGGAGGCTGCACCCGAAAATGATCAGGCAACATGGATGTGCACAACAACAGCTCTGAACATGAATCTTGCACGATAAGCGAGAACAAACTGACGTAAAACTGCGACATATGAGGCGTAACTGCGTTCAGGACATCGTGGTCTCATGCGAGTGCGTAGTGGTGGTATCATTCCGGATTCCTCTTGTCAACGCTAATAGCAGACTCTCAATGCGTACTTGCCGGTCCTAATAACAAAAGGGTTTACCCGGAGCTCACCAACATGCTACAACAAACTTACCCGTAGGTCCCTAATGTCGCCTTTAAGATGGGTAACAGGGAGCTCCCGGCACTCTTCCAACAAGGATTGTAGTTTTTGTAGCCCATTTTCGTTCTCGAGGTGCCCTCCTCCCAGGTTGTCAACTTTAAGAGAAAGAGATGGCTTCAACCGGCGGAAGAGCTTTGATATGGGGGTCGTCGTCATATCTAGTGATAAAACCTTCGCACTACTTGACGTCTCTTCTAACGGGGTCAACGCACTCGTCTTCCTCTGTCTGCGAGGTGTGCTTTCAAGGTGGTCGGGTGACCCCAACTGACAGGATGTCGACGGGACCATTGGAGACAGTAAGCTCCCCTCTTCATTTTCTGCCTCGTCGAAGATATTAAAATCTCGGGAGTCTTCTGCCTGGAAGATTACGCCATACAGGTCGGCCGCTCGTGAGCCAAAGAGATATTCGACAACGGGGATATTTCGGATATGACGAGGGACATCTCGATAAAGAGAATGCTTGACTACTTCCGGGGAAACTAACCACCGCTCATAGAGTGCAATGACCACCAAGATCGGGAAGGACTAATGTCAAAACAGATCAATGGAGGGAGACAAATAACTAATAACACGCACGGTTAGTCTGATGAGAAAGACGTTTGCTGAATGGAGTTGTCGTGGAGACAAAAGGTACGTCGCAGGTTTCAATATCAAGAGCGCGAGAAGATTGAAGGGGGGCTGGTAACTGAACAGGGCATCTGATTTTACTCTAAACCCACTTTCAAACCATGCCAGTGTAGTGCGGACGACGCTTCACCTACCCTTCGATGGTGGAGATCGTGCGTTGGAACAAATACTTGGATGTGTCAGACTCGTACCAAAACGATGTGCTTTTCTCCTACCTCTTGGGTGGCATTCTATCACGGATAAATTCGCTGAGGGAGGTGCCGCATAAAGATACACTCACCGCGTCAATCCGAGCAGCCGTATTTGAAAGAATGGATATAAGGACTACGAGAATCAACATATGCTTCCGGAATGAATGCGTTTTGCTTACTTGTTAAGAGAAGGGTATTCGACAAGGCTGCAAAACAGGTCATCAATATGGGCCCGAGTACCGGGTGGAAGCTCTTTGCTTGATTGAAGCTAAGATAGGTGTTCCCGAACCAGATTTGCACGATAAGCCACGCGATCCCGCTGATCGTCCATCTCCCGTGTGCTTGCATAGGCCGTCAAGGACCCTGTATCGCACAGCGTAACATAGTAAACTCACAAATGGTATACAAAGTCAACAAAAGTCCGGAGAAACATGTTGCTGCAATGCAGATAAAGAACACAAACTCGGAAATCATTGCTCGTAAGGCCCTGTAACGTCCTGATGAGATGAATAGGGCTCATGCAACATCTGGCTTACAGAATGACCACATTGTTAGTGATGGCATAGAAGGCCAGGCTAGGGAAGTACGGATCAGTTAAAACATGCGACAACGTGAATCAAAGGATCACACACCGTGGGACGAGGATGCAACCAGCGCAAGCTAATATGTCGAATGCAAGCTGAGAGGTATGTGCTGGTGGTGTCGTGAAACACGATGAAACGCATATACTGAATCACTCACCATCGTTGTCAACGAGGCCCTTGATGCGCAAAACAAGATATACAAAAAAGATAACCACAAATGCAGTGTCAAAAACATTCCAAACCTGCAGAGCGAATTGGGTGAGATCTCCATCGAACTCCAGGGAAGCACGTTACATTAGACATATATACTATGGATATGGTGAATAACAAAATATGGCGTGCAATATAAACTGCAAACTTACTGAGCCATCCATATTCTCTCGATGCAGTATATTCCTGCAAGGTGAACGCTATTGCAAATACCAAGAAAACTCCTTCCCACAAGGAGACACATGCCGTATCCTCAGCTGCACCCATTACATCAGTGAATAACCAACTCGATCAGAAAAGTGCGCACAGTAAAGAAATGCTACGAAGACGAGCAGCAGCACTGCGATGTTCATAAAATGCAATATGGCAGAATATCGAGGAACTCTTAACCTGTATCGAGATGAGCATTGACAGATGGCGAGAGGAATCGCACACCGGCCTGTAATGGTCAAGAAGTGGTGCTTTGCGAAGGTCGTAGATTTCAATCGCGCGTTGCTTGTAGTTATCTGCTACTACAGATCTGACGGCCGTGATCGAGAAGACTACGCGCCCAGTATACATATCGTTCACGACACTTTGCACGATAGGAGAGGATACAAATGCTTTCGCTTTGGTAGCAATTGCCATCTACGGAGGCAATTGAGTGGGGGAACAGGGAGGGAAAACAAGATGCCGACCTCGATGGCACTCTGAGAATTTCCCCTGCATTCATCCTCTCCGATGGCTTGTTTTACCTCTTGGACGACGTCCATGGGTGCTCCGGCCAGAGGGTCCCACGGCGTAGTTAAGGCGGCCACCAGTTGGACTTTGCTAGCGGCAAAGTGACTCAGGAGCTTTAGAGCCATGATCTCGCAAAGGGTTGCACGGGAATACAAGACACTGGAGTGGACAAGGTCTGACGCCGCCTGTGTGAGGAAGTACGAGCGCACGACCATACACGCGTATACGACGGCCATGTTCCGCAACCTTGCATACTTCAGTACTAGCGGCCGTACTACCACGAAGTTGATATCGGACGCTGTGAGCTGGCTGGAATGAAACGTTGAGAGCCCGAAGAGACGAGTGACTTGCGGAGTATAGCTTACTCCCATGTCAGAGGTGTATCTGTATTAATGGACAATGAATGCTAATACATAAATACGCTCGTGACAAACTGACCAATAGTATTCTAGGTAGAAAATGGACGGTCAGGGTCGAAGCGGGACAAAACCCGACAGACCACTCACTATGACATCCTTCTTCAGGTATGGGATCAATGGAAACACCTTGATAGAAGCAAGAAAGTCCTGAGTAGGAGCTGCAGCCAGAGCAGGCTGCTCCTCGAAGTCCATTGCAATGTGGTTGCCAGCCCACACCACGCCCGAAAATAACCCGGCTGGCCGGCTCCGTTTCTGTGTGGTGTTGCTTATATAATCCCGCTGATGTCCATATGCGACACAAAGTGTCGCTCCGAGCGATCAGTTGCCAAAAGGGGAACCCGTTGTTGTTTTGCAGAAATGATAAAGTCAGGCGCGTAGTACTGCCCCTTCTTCTGCCCGTTGTTCCTCGTCAACATGGGATGCTGTTCGTCCCAGCCCATTGATTTCGACTCTGAAGTTAGTCTCTTTCATTTCGATCTACATCGCGCCGTTGGCAAAGGTGCATTCGGTAAAGTACGTTGCGATCAATCCTGCCAAGCGAGCTTATGGTAACCCCACACTCATCTCTGATACAGGTCAGAGTTGTCGAGCACAAGAAAACGAAGAAACTCTATGCCCTTAAATACATCGACAAATCTCGCTGCATCCGACAAAAAGCGGTAGCGAACATCATACAGGAACGCCGACTGCTAGAAGAGGCGAGTGCCTCTATACCCGTGGCGCCCAACATACTCATCCGCTGTTCAGATCGATCACCCCTTTGTCGTCAATCTCCGCTATGCCTTCCAAGACGACGACAACTGCTTCTTCGTCCTGGACCTCATGCTTGGCGGTGACCTTCGATGTGAGTACATACGTCTTTCGCACTTCCTCGTCGCTCTAATTTCCTCCATAGTCCACCTAGAACGCAAAGGACACTTGTCTGAGGAAGTAGTACGCTTTTGGATGGCGGAAATAGCTTCTGCCTTGGTGTATCTTCACAAGCGCCGGATCGTTCATCGGTCAGTCAAGGGATCACTTTACAAACGCACTCATATGAACAGCATACAGTGACTTAAAGCCAGATAACATCCTGCTTGACTCCGATGGTCACGCTCACATAACGGACTTCAACGTTGCAATTCACTATTCGGAACGGCGATTACACACCAGCGTGGCGGGTAGCATGGCATACATGGCTCCTGAAGTAATTGGCAGGAAGGGTTACACGTGGTGCGCGGATTGGTGGAGCTTAGGTGTCACCGCCTACGAACTATTATTCAACCGACGTCCCTTCGAGGGACGCACGACTGAGAAGATGACCAATTCCATACTTAAAGATACACTCAAGTTTCCAGAGGATAGTAGCTCAAGGTACAGCAAAGCAGCTATGCAATTCATTGAGGGAGTAAGTCTTTTCCGTTCGGCTGAACTATGCTTGCTGAGGACTGGTGCAGCTCCTTGTACGCACCGTGGGCGAACGCCTTGGCTGTAAACCTGGGGGTCGTACTTTCGAGGACATAAAAAACCATCCCTGGATGTCAGGCTTAGACTGGACCAAGCTGTCGTCGAAAGAGCTGCAGCCGCCATTTGTCCCCGATGTTTGTCGTCCACCTTTTCAAAATAAGGATGCCGCTGATTCCTGAATTTGTAGACGAAGAAAGCTAACTTCGATGTATCACACGAACTGGATGAATTCCTGATGGTGGAAAAACCTCTCACTCACACCAAACGCAAGGCAAATCTCGATCTGGAGAAGATAAAGCCAGAACTTAGACAGCTTGAAGAACAGTAATTATGATTCTTCGCTTTGATAACACTCCAGAGTTCTTATCACTACCCAGATTCACCGTGTATGACTTCACGTCCTCGCAACGCAAATCCTACTATCCCCACAATCAACCCATCACGACTGTCGTGAGGAGCTCGGATTCTGAACCGATGTCTGTTATCCAATCCCAAACGCATACTCTACAACCGACGGCTACCATTGCCGAGCGATCCCTTGCTGGTTCGCCAGCGCCGGACACAACCTGGCACCAGCCTATGCATCTACCTTTCGCCAGCATCTCGTAACGTACCTTATTTTCATAATGTTGAGCATAGCACAGCAAGTAGTCAGGACAGTCCGTGGCACTTCTGGTTTGATGGTTGTCTAGCCATACTCTAATGTACATCTCCCTCTGCCTGCTTCGTTCTTAACAGGGGACGCATACCTTTCGTTTCTTTAGCATACCATCCATTTTCTCGTCTGGGTCTGGACGTGTCGACATGACAGACCCATTACTTGCATCGTTTGTGTAGCTGCAGTATGTATTCTAAAATCACTCTTCATCAAGTCGCTATTTGGGCTCCTTGACCTATAACAATGACGCATTATCATGCCTACCGTTCAGCATTCGTGGAAGACTTTGAGGCAATAGTAACGCCCTATGATCGTAGTAGCGCTGGAACTGATTTGCCACAGTAACGCGAGATGCCTGTGTTGACCAACTTCACCGTCCTGTTCTTGCAAGTCTTGACCTATGGCGGTTGCACTGCGCGACATCCACACGATCGGCGAGCTCTTTCGGAGGGGCGCCCTACGCGCAGCTGAGAAACCCATCTACTCGTCCCAAGTTGGTGCCCTAAATAAGGTGTCATTGTAGTGAGTGCGGCCACACATTGCAAACATCGTCGCGTCGAACTCGAATCCTGTAATATTATGACAGCCAGGGAGATATCACCACTCTTCAAGCAGATGCAGTCGTAAACGCTGCCAATCCATCTCTTCTAGGTTCGTCATGCTGATTATTCGTCTGTATCACCAGTCTGATGCGACTTGTGCCATGTTCGATCAGGCGAAGGCGGAGGTGAGGCACACCCTGTCATCCGCACCGTGCTTGAACATGCGTTGCAGTGGATGGTGCTATCCATGCCGCTGCTGGATCCCAGCTTCTAGCAGAATGTTAGTCAGTTCCATCCAAGTTCACCAGAAACCTACTTTTCTCACCCAACACCTGTAGGTTGGACGTTGGGAGGGTGTGAAACTGGTGGTGCCAAAATCACAGGAGGGTATAATTTACCCGCGTGAGTAGCTTCGATCCATACACGTCCGTGTAGGTGTCCTTATCTTACCTGATGTCTCGTGTACCTGGGATGGTACAGGAAGCATGTCATTCATGCTGTAGGGCCAGTGTATTACGCGGGAAACGCGGAGACGTGCAAGAAACAACTGGAATCCTGCTATAGAACTAGCCTTGAACTGGCCATGGAAAAGGGTTGCGAGACGGTCGTAAGTTCAAATATACGTGCCCTAATTCTCAGATGCTGTAATGACATGGAACCGGGGCAGGCGTTTCCGTCCATTTCTACAGGCATCTATGGCTACCCTTTACGCGACGCTACGCACATCGCACTGAATGAAGTGCGACAATTTGTGGACTCCGACGTCGAAGACAAGGTTAGTTTGACACGCACTAAATATTATTCATAAGACTTATGCGCGTTCTGTAGATAAAGCGTGTTGTTTTCGTAGTATTCAAGGACGCCGACCGCTCAGTGTACGAGTAAGCTTTCTATAGCGGTGGATATCGCCTCGATTTGACCACATGTCAGGGAACTCATTCCACTCTATTTTCCTCCCGTGGAGACGCCGTGAGAAGCAAGCCTACGACGGTGTCAACATTGTTAGATGTATCAGCGCTCGTCCTTTGTTACAGTAGTCGTACGCCTTGCACGTTGGCGTTGTATAGGATTATCCGTGTACGATTGCTGAGTTGATTGCCTAATTGAGGCCCAATTTTCAGGCGTCCTGGACCGATGTCATTGACATACATAACAGCCTCCGCACAACATAAGAAACAATGAGCTTGGTTGATTTGCCTGTCGAGGTTCGGGGGAATCAGTTGATATTTGGCGTTAATCTGATCGTCACCTAGCTGCTTTACGAGATTGGTCTCTATGCAGTTTCATCTGCGCTACCCCAGACGTGCAAGACCTTGCACGCAATTTTCAAAGCTTCGCCCGCATCATATCGAGCACAGTACCTTGTCGCGTGCATGGAGCAGTCTCATCCTCGAGAGGACACGATTATCACAAAAATATTGAGGTACCCCATTTGCGACGAGGATGTCCTAGAAGCATATTTCCGGTTGACCCCCTCCGAGGCCGAGTCGCGGAAGCGCTGGGAGCCCGAACTTCCTAGGCGTCTCTTCCGATCACTGGCAACCAATTCCAGCTCCATGCAATCACCCTTTGGTCCTTGTGTTGCTCCAGGGCATGGACGTAGCGAAAGCGAGACCCTACGATGGATGGAACAAGATCACCCGCTACCGCTCCTCCGATACCTGTACACGTGCCCGCACATCCACCCACCAGCCGTCAATTCACACAAAGGATATGCCTTGACAAAAGCCGTCCAGGCTAGATTTGTTCCGCTGATACAGTTCTTGCTGAGCCACGGGGCTATGCCACATTTGAAAAGCAGTCTTGCCATACTCATTGCCATATCTCGCAGGGATCTTCCAATGGTGAGAATGTTGGTGGAAAGGTCGGAAACGACCCATGCCCAACCGATGGGGGAAGGGGCTGGAGCCGAGAGGGACAGGGTATCCGTTACTCCCGAGATGCTCAGGATAGCAGTGAAGTGCAAAGCGCAGGACATCATCGAGTATTTTACCAGGGAGAAAGGGTGCATACCTGATATCCACACATTGCTCATGTTAGAGTAACAGAGGGGGCATAATGCCAAAGAGAAGTCCAATGGACGGTGGTCTACCGTCGCATATCATAACATTTCGTACAGTGCCAGAAACAAAAGTGATGGTACAGGGTACACGGACAACTCTAGATTTCGTCGATGTCGATATCTCCTTCGTCGCCAAACTCGAATGTACATTCGCCATCCTCTTCGGGGAATGTGTCGGTCTCGTTGATTTTGGCATTTTCAGGCAATTCGCCATATGCCTTTACTGTGACATATGTTAGGATGAGAGACAAGATATCCAGGTGAGCAATGTAACGTACGGTTCCTGGCTTCGTCAGCCGTGTATTTGACAATGACGTCTGCCTTGTCATCTTGGAAATCACGGAGGGACAAAAGGACAATATCTCCTTGGTTTATCCAGACCTGAGCACAGATGGGGTCAGTAACCACAGCAAGTGCGCTTGGAAAAGAGATCACCTTCTTCCGCATCTTGCCTCGAATATGGGCTAATCTTTTTTCACCATCGAAACATTGAGCCTCCAGACGACCGTTTCCTAACATCTTAGTGACCTGGGCGTACTCTTGCCCATCTTCCCGGAAGATAAGTTCGCGCTTGTCATCCTCGTTCTCGTTCTTTCCGCGTCTCCGGTTTTTCCCACCCTGATCGAAAAAAAAGAGTTTACAAACCATGCGGACAGAGAGTCGTGTAAACAAACCTTTCCCTTATTCTGCGGAAGTCGGGGGATGAGGTCAACGCTTATGATCTAGAGACATGATCCGAGAGTACCTTTGGCATTTCTAATCACTGATGCTTGAAGTTTTCCTTCTTTTCTTAAAAACTCCGGAAGGTTATGGACGAGTAGAACTGAGTGCTCTGGGAAGTTGAGGTTGGAGAGGGAGTGGAAGGCAGGCCTGTGCCCGAGTGACTCGCTGATCAGTGCAGGCGAGTAGCTGCACCATCAAGGTTTCATTAGATAATACGGTGGCTGAAATGGAAAGTCTGTGTCAGCACGGTCGTTTGACCCCGCGAATTTACCCCTGACGCATACATAACTCACTGGCTCGGGATGGAATGTGTTAGTACTTACTGGTCTACGCGATCAAACGTAGCATAGTCTAGATTACAGCAGCAGCAGACTTTATTCAACCGGTGACTCCTGGCCAAATCCAACACACGTCGTACGGATCGAGAAACTTATCAGAGGAAAGTGTGACACTGCGACCTCGGAGATGTGGTCTTCCTCCCCCTGGGCATACTTTGCTGATATCGAGGTGGGTCGAATTCGCCTAACGTTCCATTCGATTTGGTTAACCTCTCGGCAACGTTATTAATAAGGAAAAAGTTTGTTAAGTGCAGGCTGCACAGGGATGTATGTACGTATGCCTCGGTTGAAGCCGTGGGGGGTATATAATATGGGAGTACACACGTCGACGCCTCTTCCCACCACGAGTGTCTCTCTGATATGGCACCGACAAAGTACCTCCCGCTCACTCTACAACTATACTGCCCTCACGATCTCCACACATTCGACATTGGCCTTTTTAAGCGCCCGAGGACGTCATTCCCTCTCATCGGGAGCAGTCTCTGATCCACCCGTTGAGGTCCTGCCCTCAACGGATGGGTCAGATATGCTCTTTGGTCAGGTCCTCACCTTCACCAATCTACGTTGATCTGTCCGGATGGGCTGCGAAGGTGTACGGATTATTTTTAATTTTTGTCATAGGCGCCGCACGGACATTCAAGACAGGCAAATGCATGTACCGGGTAAGCTTGATTCGAGAATAAAACATTTGAGTGGCCAATGATTGTAAGAGATATCAATGGAATGACACTCACGGCTCGAGGGCTGACATGGGAGACCTGTCAGCTCTAGGCGGGGCAGTTGTAAGCTCAACTTAGGTGTGGTCTGTTCTGATCTCGTGCTTCAGCGCAGCCTCCATAAAGCCGACTAGTACAATACGGGATACTTCCATGTGTTCTGAAAAACGCGGTTGTGTAAACTCCGTCGTCCCAATTGGAGAACAGTTCGAACGAAGAAGCCATTCGGCGTCATGATCCCTACCACGTAGACAAGATGGCTGCCAATTCTTCCGGTCAACAGTATACTGGTTGATGCATTTGTAAAAAAAATATGATTAGACATGTTTGTTAAGTACAGTATATCGACTCACTGCCGCCCATGGAGTTCACCTTCCATAGGCATCCTGTCACTAGAAAGAAGACCCGCCCTGCATTTTGGATGCCATACAGGCAGGAAGCTTTCTATGGAAAACTGTTGGCAGAAGTCACATTACGATAACTTACATGACTGAATGGACGGAAGCGGGGCGAGATATCCTTCTCTATATTATGTACTTGTCCAGGAAGATCGTGTTCATATGCACGATACCACGGGTATGTAAATTACATAAAGTTCGCTTCCCCTCTACGGACAAAATCACGGCTTCGTATTCACGCGCATTGCGCGGCCTGGTCGCGGATGGGATCCTGGGACACTGATTACTCGGAAGCCACGTCAACCAGAATGAAACCATACATGACAAGGATCACTTGCAGGGCCAGAGGGGCGACCATCACAATGGCGGCGTACAAAGGCGCACACCACATTTCCGGGCTCTCGCTACTTCAATAGTCCCCCGCTGGTGTATGGCATGTGACTATGTCCGGGCATCTACACTAACTAGTAGTTCAGGGAGGTAAGTTTCCCTCCCCCAAAGAGTAATGTCGGAAGCGAGCCTAGGATCGATAGAACCTCACGCTCACGCATGGTGCACAAAGTAACACGATGTCCATAGAGTGGGAAATTCAAGCTCAAACTCACACGCGAACACGAGAAGATCTCGTCCATGCAAACACGCAGTGGTTGGACGCCGGCTGTCACGCTAGTCCGTGAGTGCAAGGGTTAAGAGTCGAGGGGATTGTCGAATGCTCCGAGGCGGGTTAAATGAACACCGAAAACGAAGGATCCTTTCCTCTACCGTCACAATCATGGACGAAAAATCTGCCTTGAAACGAGAATCCCACCCGGAAAAGACTAACCTAACTACACCGTCCCCACCGAGTGTTGTTGGGCAGCTCTCGTTGACCTCGACAGCATCTCATCGTCGTGAGCAACTCACTCATCGACTCGCCTATATCTCGGACCTTGCACCAACTGGTTCCTCATTAATGTGTGTCTGAGTCTCGTCACGGGCATCAGTTCCTCCGCGAATAGGTTTATTCATTTCTATGTCTTGGTTGATACCCTCAGGCAGGTATGATGTGCTTTCTGTTGACATCATAGCGAGTATATTCAACCATGTCTATGGTAAAGAAGACCCCACTTGACGCTCATCGCCCCTCTCTTCATTTATCAGTGTCAGGGCTGCAGGTCTGGTAGGGAATCCTGTTGGTCAGCTTGGATTTAGTTGGTTCGCCGGTATTCTCAGCAGTAAATGTGTGTGTATGTCCAGACTCCTCTGTATCTACACCACCTGACTACTCATTTCTCGTAGATGGCGTTGGGCTCATGATCAATATCATTGGCCCCTTCGGTCAGGCTCCAACAGTAGGCACTCTTGGCACTCTCATTACATGGCGATTTATCGCGCACCCACTCCTTCTCATCACATTATCGCTTCCGTAATGGGTTTTCTAGATGGGTGTTGGCGTCGGACAGCTGAATGTCATTGCTGCTTCTGAGTTTGCTGCTCCTCGCAGTCATGGTCGCCACGTGACTGCTGTTCTTGCATTTCAGGGCGGGGGTCAACCTGGTATGTCCTCTATTTGTCTCTCCACTCCCGTCTCGTCCATTCGTTAGCAACTGCCGTTGTCGTTTCAGCCTACAAAAATGAAATCGTTGAAGCGCCCTACTCCGCCCTCAAGTCAGTCGACTGCTGCTCGGGTCATCTCATCGATTTCGGTGGTTCCATCTCCGGTTCTGTTGCTCTCTATCTCAGTCTTACCGTTCTCGACACATAGTTCTATCACGGAAATTGAGCGCTACGCCGCAGCGGACATCCATAATGTAAACGGAATAGGTGTCAATGAAGATGCTTCTGTTCACTCGTCGAGATTCCGGGAGCTAGTTGGGCTGATTTTTTTATACCTATTTCTCTGGTTGGAATGGGCTCGAGGTCATCGCCGCCACAGCCTACTGCTGGTTCACTCTTTGTGTCTGTTCTTTAGGCATTCCTGGCCCATGTCTGACGCTAATCTTCGGTGCCGAGAAACTTCAGCGA
Source organism: Pisolithus thermaeus (assembly GCA_024663475.1). NCBI lineage: Eukaryota > Fungi > Basidiomycota > Agaricomycetes > Boletales > Pisolithaceae > Pisolithus > Pisolithus thermaeus. The sequence goes on along the minus strand of JANFAF010000122.1, from coordinate 93,516 downwards.
CCGGGTTACAAATTTGACTGCGTAGAGTACACTACCCTAAATCAAAGATTGCTTCCCAGGCCAGAGTCTCTACCACCGTCACGATGCCTAATCTTGGTCGGTCGTGCTTACAATATCACTTGGCTCCGCTCCTCAGGCATTCGCCGACGGTCCGAAAGGGCACGAAAATGAAACCCTAACTCAATCGTCGAGGTACATGTGTAACATGACCTTTGTGCGATGTGTCAGTTTGAGGTACCGCGGCGGAAGCCGAGAGGGTGATAAAAGTGGTAATCAGGGTAACCCAAATCAGCAGGCTGCAAGAAGTTGTCACATGTCGAATGCAGGACCCAGTCTGGTGGGTTCAATTCGGGGGGGCTTCTGGCATCTTATGCTACCTCTTATTTAGAAACTTGGTGCGCCGCCATACCGACCAGGAATTCCGGTCAGATCTCTGGTCAAGCTGTCTGACAGGAAAGGATGTGTGGATAACATTGGCTAGGGTTGGCAAGTAGTCTTGTATATACTCCCGGCTCAATAACAAGGAATTCCGCAGCGGTAGGTAGTTCACCGATGCCAAGTTTGCTCAAGAATGGTCACCATAGCAACCTATGTCATGTACACCCTGTCGTCGCCAGGACATCCATTGAGGAACGTGCCTCTGATGTGCCCCTAGTGGACGGGGTGCAATCCACCTAATCCGCTCAGTACGTACGAACAATCGGAGCTAGTACTAGTAGTGTAAGGATTAGGATAAACTGACGCCGGATGATGGCCATAAACTCATACACTATTATAAATGCTTTGATGGAACCCGCCGCTTTCGGTTGACGGAGAAATCGAAACGGCGCATACGAAGCGCCGGTTTTTTATATATAGGGAACGAATGACGAGTCGCAAAATCCATGGGAAAGACAAAATGGGGTCGGACAGCTTGTACTTGCCAAGAAGAACTTGAAGCTCAGGAGCATTTTGTAGGCACGTGGGGGTAACGACCACTTGCATGATAGCTCTCCTATAGGCATGAACGACAGCAATATCGATGAGGGGCTGATGAGGGGCGTACTCTCGGCTTCAAGGCCCGAACGCCTCGAAGGCAACAATCGCACGTTCGTGCTTTCCGGAAATCTTCCGCATACGAGCACTGTTAGTATATAAAATGCAGGTCATGGACTGATTCGGATGTCATTGACACCAGCCAACAGGTTGCGGAAGTCAGGGCCAGGTTCCGCAGAACTGACAAGCCTCGACTCCGAGTGAACCCAGGCCCTTGCAGGAAGACCGCCTACCACGTTTGTCTGTCACTCCGCTCTGCATACATACCTCTTAACTTGAATTTTAGCATTTTTCCGCGTTGGTTTCCCGGAAATAGACAAATCGGGGCGACACGACTGGGCGAAATCATGTTCGTGTGTGGTCGGAAGTAGGATGAATTTCGCCGTAGTAACTGCGACCTCTGCACCGCCGTTCATACGGAACGGAGCTGACAGTCATCGATTCATTATCAATCCGGCATCTGTCATGGAGCATGGCGTGTACGTAGGCTCCCTATCACATGCCAGTAGCATTCTCCACGAGGCAGCGATAAGCGCTTTAGCTCTACTCAGGGACGCTCTTGATAATCAAGGCAGAGTTCTGACGTATGTATGACAGTGGCGTCGACTACAGTACCTGGGTAGGACTACCACCTGTCTATCATAGGCATCAGAAGTAGCCTGTCCAAAGGACAAACCAGAAGGTGAGGAGTTTCGCAGCCCGCCGTTGCAGGGCTTCGGTCTGTGTAAAAAGCTTTTCGCCGCGTCCGTCTTGCGGCGGTGACATGCATCTATCAGTGGTCCTGTCACACATGGGGAAGCTTGACATGCTCATAAAGAACAATTAATAAGTATTCGGGGCTCACACAAACAACAACAACCCCTCTCCCACCCAACGTGCGTCTGTTTAACTTTCGCCCAGAATGGTTTTAACTTACCCACATTGCACCTATTTTCCATTACAAGGTGATCGCACGCCACAGGGGATCAATCGATCAACGGTGGACAGTGCTGAACACGAGTCCCAGGTTCTATCACGTGCTAATTGAGTGGATATCCCCGTGGAGGCTATTCGATAAGCTAAGCTGGGCGTATCTTGGCGTGAGCAAGTATACACACGTACCTCGACTCGTGGTCGATGAGTGCAGTCTCCTGCGGTCACGACTGCCTTGGATCAAATCGATCAAGCCCAAGGCCAAGCAGACGCCGTAACGTGACTTGGACGACGAGCTTGGGTCTGGATCAGTATAGCGGTGGACTGCCTTATATAGAAATATATCCGCACGCTGCCTCGTCGTACACCACGGAGTGCGCCTCGACGACTTCAGTGGGTCTCACACCCATCCCGAGCAGTCGCCACACAACGGTCATTCTGTCAAACAAGGTCCTCTAACCGTATCTTCGCCACAAGTCGGCTGTTTGGGATGGCAGCACGATCCACGGCGTCCTCGCAGCGACTGCGCGCGCTTGCGCTGTACAAGGAACTCCACCGCCTTGGACGGGAGTTCGAGCCTTCGTTCGTCTGTCTTCGGTGGTACTCCCATTACATGGTTGGATGATCCGTGGACACAGGTACGATTTCCATGGCAAGTTGAGGAAGCTTTACGAAAGTGAGCAAGTTTTTGTTCGGGCCGCCATAACCCTTCCTGTTGCCGGTGTAACTATGATGGCGTGACAGAGAATCGACATCTGACAGACGAGGGTGAGATAGAAAAGGCTATCCAATTCGGGGAATATATCAAGAATGGTAAGTTCGCGGTTGCTCGCCTGCCACGCGTGAGCCTGGCTGAGTCTGATGGCAGAGACGCTTGCATTGTATTCCCTGCGCAAGTATAGACACCTGAGACGGATGTATGGTGGATGAGGACTGGATTATGTAATAGTATCGGAATACGGATTACTGCTTCCCCGCAAGATCTGTGGAGATGAGAATTCCAAATGTGGAGGACACCTCCTACAGAATGAGTTCCCACGGTCTCAGGGCGGTGTGCCTAGTCACAAGCAACACAGAGTGAGAGTTGACTGGATTGTGATTGGACGAAACCATCAAACGTGCTCGGCCGAGGAATACTTAAAAAAACCCATCCCATCGATGCTGGGGGATTCCTACTTCACTGCACACGACACGACGATGGCCTCCGTCGACCACCCTGCCTCAGAGCACGGCTCATCGTATCCAGAGAAGTCTCAGCCAACTGTAGCCGTCCTCGACGAGCGCCGTCGCGCGGCCCTCGCTGAGATCGACAACGCACCCTTCTCGTGAGTGGTCCGATGGTCGTGCGGTCACAGATCTTAATAGCTTCCCTCAGGTGGTTCCACATCAAAGTATGTCTCGTAGCAGGCGTCGGATTCTTTACGGATGCGTGCGTTCACTTTACACGTATCAATTTACTTCCCCCACCCCTTACCTCGGAGGCAGATACGATATCTTCGCTATTAACATCGCGGCAACTATGCTCGGTTATGTCTACGGCAAAAATGGTTCGTACACCCCTATTTTCGTGCATAACTCCTCACTCTCCACCCTCCAGGTGCCCTCTCTACATGGCAATCTACAGGTGTCAAGGCTGCAACCCCGGTAGGAAACCTCGTCGGTCAGCTCGTGTTCGGTTGGCTTGCAGATCGCCTCGGTCGTAAGCGCATGTGTACGCCCAGCTTCCTCCGTCTCTCTCCACATCTCTTGGGAACTCATCCTTGCTCTTAGACGGTGTCGAGCTCATGATCATGATCATTGCTACCTTTGGTCAGGCTCTATCAGGTCAAGCTCCAGCCGTAGGCATCATTGGTGCCCTCATCGTATGGCGGTTTATCGTGCGTGCACTCGTTCTCGTCGCTCTGTCGCTACTGAAACTCTTTCCTCTATAGATGGGTGTTGGCATTGGTGGTGACTATCCTCTCAGTGCCATCATCTCTTCCGAGTTTGCTGCCACTCGTAGTCGTGGTCGCCTCATGACCGCCGTCTTTGCGTTCCAGGGCTGGGGCCAGTTCGGTACGTCCTCCATAAGTTTCTTCGTTCCTGCCTCATCCGTTTCGTTAGCGGCTGCCATCGTCGGCATCATCGTCGTTTCAGCCTACAAAGATGAAATTCTCGAGGCGCCCTACCCTGCGGCCAAGCCAGTCGACTACTGCTGGCGTCTCCTGATTGGTCTTGGTTGTGTTCCTGGTCTTATCGCTCTCTATTTCCGTCTTACCATCCCCGAAACGCCCCGTTTCACCATGGATGTCGAGCGCAACGTTACGCAGGCTTCTAAGGATATTGAAAACGTGGTTACGACCGGAACATATGTCGTCGACGAGGACGCCCCCATTCAACGCGTCAAGGCCCCGAGAGCTAGCTGGGCCGATTTCCGTGCTTACTTCTCTCGTTGGGAAAACCGCAAAGTCATCATCGGCACTGCTTATTCGTGGTTTGCTCTTGATGTCCGTCCTCTTTCCTTCCCCAATCCATTTTCGAGTCTGACACCTCGCAGATTGCTTTCTATGGCCTTGGTCTCAACAACTCCGTCATCCTGACGGCCATCAACTTCGGAAACCCCTCAGGGAACAAGACTACTTCTCTCTACGTATATCAAAACCTTAAGAACATCTGTGTTGGAAACCTCATCCTCTCGGTGGCTGGTCTCATTCCCGGATACTGGGTATCCTTCCTTGTCATCGATACGTGGGGTCGCAAGCCCATTCAATTGATGGGCTTTACTGTTCTCACTATCCTGTTCATCATCATGGGTGAGTGCTTCTTTGCCTCCTTCGTTCGACCAGTAAATAATTATAACTCTTTTACAGGCTTCGCTTATGATAAGCTCACTGCAACCCCTTCAATCACCGATGCATTCGTCTTCCTCTATTGCCTCACTAATTTCTTCCAAAACTTCGGTCCCAACACAACCACCTTCATCATCCCCGGAGAGGCTTTCCCAACGCGCTACCGTTCGACCGCACATGGCATTTCGGCGGCTTCGGGAAAACTAGGCGCTGTTGTATCCCAGCTTGGTTTTGGTCAGCTCATCAACATCGGCGGAACGAACAAATTCGTGAAGCATATCATGGAAATATTTTCCTTCTTCATGTTGACGGGCATCTTCTCTACTCTACTTATTCCCGAGACCAAGCAGAAGACGCTCGAAGACCTATCGAACGAAGAACAACGTGGATATATCACGGGTACGTCCTTGAGTTGTCAGTACGGTTGCCAGTGCACTGAATTTACTTCCGTACGCAGGGGCCTGAACATGTCGTTTGTTAGGAGCTATTTGACTGTCTGTATGGGACGGTAAATAGAGCTCTCTTGGACGGTCTTCGATTTCCATAGGAAATTCATTTATGTTAATATCTGTACACTCTCTTTACTGTTTGGTATCTCCCTTCCTGCTCGTTCGCACTAACGAATATGTTGCTTATATCAACAACGGTCGCGCGTAGCGGACGCTTTTGTTTGCAATGATCGAACGGCAAATGTAGACGGACGAATGAAGGCGGTCAGCACCAAAAACTGCAGGACCTATTTTGGAAAAATCATGATGCTGGACTAATTACGCTTTGTCCATACCTGGACGTGGCGGTGGTTAGTTAATGCCGGCTTGGATCTAGGTTCCGGAACGTTTGTCAAATTGTTTGTTGCTGAGGAGGGAGATCAGTCAAACTCGAGCTGCCAATCAGAGTATATCGCTCGTGATCGATTGGTGATCCATGTTAGCCCATCCAATGGTGTGGAGCAATCTATTAGCCCACCGGTGGTGCGCGTCTATATTGAATGTAGCGAATTCACAGTGGTCATTTGATTAAACATGTACTTTTGCGGTATGCCCTCGCGGTCGTCATGCTATCGCTGGCTATGAGCCTTCCCTACGGGGTAGGATTGACACTTTCCGCAGTGCGCCCTCCGGACCTCCTTCGTGCCATGCGGTTTATAACTACCTGTCCGTTACTGACGACGGGAGTTGGACCTACAGGCGCAGCGTAGGTTCTAATATTGGATGTACATAGGCAGGTTCGTCAGTCGTACCTCAGGCCTCAGGCCCAGTGAAAACTGGACATCACCAAATGTGACGAGAGCTGTCGCATTCTGAATTTCCTTTTTCGTATTATTAGGAATTATTATCATTTGTTATCAAAACGATAATGTAACGCTTTCACAGTGCAAAGCACGCGCTGTGTTGCAACGATGCGATGGTCGGCATCACAAAAGCGAAGCAAGGCATTGGCTTCGCACACATGCAAAGCTTTGCTTCGCATTTGCGACAGTATTTCTATGCTGACTAAGTACGAGTGTCTGAGCGTTAGAAGTATCCCATTACGGTTTCTGCCCTTGTCCACCATCTAGTACTAACTTTGCCTGACGCGTCCTCGGGCGTCCATTCCGATCATGGTCACCAAGTCCACGACACCTTCTAACGTATTTAAACGGGGATTTTGGCCTTCTGATGTGAGGCTTCGTGCTGATTTGAGCTCGTCTCTACTAATTTCTTTATTTCGGGGCGCATATAGTCCTGAAGTAGTACGTGGCCCTACATACATTCCACTCGATCCAACTTCCACATCCAAAGCATGACTCCATCCCCTGCTGTAAGTACTTTTGATGCCATAGGATTGGGCACTGATGGTACTAGTAGGTGTTAGCACCGCACTCGCACCTGTTGCTCACAAAGCTTGAGAGACGCTACCAGTGCCACCTAACGAATCTTCTGGGAAGCTGCAATCCAACTCTGTCGCAGCAACTGAGATGCAGTCGAGTGCAACACCTATTCTCGAGTCGAAGATGCACTGAGGTTCAGCCAAAAACGGGCGGTATGTTTAACTGACTTATCGTTAACACACTCTTTATTCATTCCAAGCTGTCATTTAAAAGTAACGCTACTCTAATCATTTTCTCGCCCAGGTCGCAAACAGCAAGTGGGACGCGAAAAGCATCTGCAATGGTACCCTCCGCTACATTTCAAAATTCTCTCGCACAGCCGCCCAGTCGCTTCGGATTCCACATCGCCCGTACATACCCCCACTCCGGTTCTCACAAAATTGCATGGTTCATTGTACTCTTTCATACGTTTTCTTGGTCGCTTCAAACTACGTATCACTCGCTCATGCCTCCCTCCGGCACTCATTTAGGGATTCATTTGCACGCTGCACGCTTTCATTCGCAATCTTCGCTCACTAGCCAATCGATCAGAGTATGCAAGCAGCGGGCGAGCTCGCTATTACCTCTCCTGTGCTGTATATTACCACTTCCGGAATGCTCATGCAATGATATTTTGTCGCATTAGAGAATATTTTGTAGCTCGCTAAGATCATATATTGTCATAACTGAGAACATTGTATGACGAAAGTTTCTAGTAGAAGTGTATCGCCGGATATGATATTTTATGTTTAGTGAAAAATTTTAACATGGGGTCACACAGGACTCTGCCCCGAAATGTCACAAATATGATATTTGGCAAGGTTTCATAGTGAAATGTGTCGAAATATGTCTTGCATTCACAGCCACTCTCAGATGCATATTCCGTCACATTGGGCCACATCTGGTGATGTCCAGTTTTCACTGGGCCTCAGGGTCGGTGCACTAGTACAAAGCAATCATCGTGTGAGCGACGGAGACACGACGTTTGAGCGCTTGAGCTTCCACGCAAAGTTCTGGATTGAGTTCAAAACCCGATGCAGGTTGAATTCAGTAAAGATAATCTCACCTGGCGTCTGTGGATCATTCGCAATGAGTTGTTTGGTGACAGTGATACATAGAAGGAATATATCATGGGAATGCGCATCACAGTGGTTACCATGGAAAGCACACACACGGTTCGAGTCTGGGATGCAGAGACAGGCTCGCAAAGTAACACTCCCATACACAGGGACCATCAACCCACGAGCCCGTCTCTGCGCCGTCAGACCCGAACACCAGTCTGCATGAATTTGATCGTATGGGGGAGCCACTAGGGTGACGAGAGGTGTGGTAGGGTTCGAACGCGGGTGGAAAACTTGCGGATCCCATGAAGGATCGCATGCTCTGTTAAATAGTCACCCTGGAACGTATAGAAGGTATCGCAGCAGAGATGCTGTGTCTTTATCGCACAGCAAGATTGTGCTGAAAGCGGTAGTGTGCTTATCATTATCATTATTATCCTGTTTACCTAGCCCTGGCACAGCCTATGCCTGTCTGCCTCAGCGAGTATAGACCCGTATACAGCAGTCCTTTGTGACATTTATTGCCCTCAAGGCCCGACATTTTGGACTGATTCTCGCTTCAACATCGAACTGACGAACGACACTTTCCCTCCCACGGCGTTAGTGCCCTGTCAAAAAAGAAGCATCAGATAATACTTTGGTTCTGGAAGCTGAGACCCACTGGAATATTTCGTGGTTCAAGGATCAACTCGACGGAGAACCTTCTGACCATGCTCGGAGCTCCGATACGAGGTGTGTATTTGCTGTGGGGCCGTGTGCAACACGTATTTGAAAAATAAAAATAAAAATAAGTCGCGAGACCCAGGCGCGGGTGGTATTAGATTCGGGCAAGTCCCAGGGCTAATTCCATAGTTAAAAAGCTGTTTTTCAAATAAATGTTTGCATTTAGATCAGCCAATCCAAAGGCCAGACCCTGAGTCATGGTCTCAAGTGCATCCCCAGGTCTTTCGCGCGGAGTTCAGCACAGGTCATGTACACTTCCTCGATAATCTAGCCTGAATGGCTCCCGGAGACTGCGCAATCGTAGCAGCTTGGGAGACAAGAATAAAGTCGTCGGGGTTGGGGCGGACTACTATCGTCTGACTGAGAAAGTAAGAGGTCTTGCCATATCACCACCTTCGTGGTTTCAATAGAGCACTGCTTCGGCCGATTCTGGAAGACGTTGAGGCACTCTTTCTCCATGGCACCTAAACCCTAATGGATCTTCAAACGTCCTTCAAGTCCTCGTAGTCACCTAGGTCCTGAAATCCAAGGCGACCGCAGTGTTTCTACAACACGGTACAATCCTGGCAACCAATTGGAACTCTCGCCAGGGGTTTAGGTACCGGCGTGTTGTGTTTTCTTTGTCGCGCTCTATTACCACCCCCAAGGTTCCGCGACCGCTTCCGACGGCAACCTTCAGTGCAACCGGGGATCGTTTTACCTTGCTAATCTAAGACCTAGAGAATTTCCGGGCCCTCACTCACCGACACGGCGTCATGCAACGGCGAACTTGCCACACAATTATCCCCAGAAGATCAGTAAGGCAATAGACTCACGCTGCTGACTCACGGGCTAGGCCGCCACGTAATCGTTAGCCGCTTCCTCAATCTGAAATCACTCGACACGAGAAAAAGAAACGCAAAGTCCAGGAACACGAGCGCGAAGGTGTGAAACGCAGCCACCCGGAGGTGCATAAATGTAATTTGGTCACGGGAGAACTGTCAACATTTTCTTCGACAGAACGCAGTAGAAAAGCAGACATCATTCCACATGCTTTGGAGTCTGTTTATACGATGTTCATGACTTCGACTTCCTTTTCTGTTAAAAAAGAGTTGGCACAAGATGAGGAAGAGGCCAACAAAAAAAGACGAAACTCACATAGGAAACCGCGTCGAAGTCGTACTTAATACCAGCTTCGTCCAGCTTCCGCTTACGTTCTCTCTGACGTCTCAGCAGCCGCTTCTCCGCTTTGCGAATGCTATCCTCACTCCGGGGCTACACATATGCGGACTATGTTTGTCACTGCAACCTAGCAATGAGAACCGCTTACCTTGTGATGTTGTGTTCTAGCGATCTTGTCTCGGGGTACTTTTCTCCATTTGCGGTTGGCACCCACCCACAGTTCGGGATGTACTTGGTCTTTAGGTATAACCTTGCATTGGAGGATGTGGCCCATTAACAGATAGTTGTCCATCGTCTCCGCGACGATCTGAGACACGGAAGCAGATTCAAATTCAAGGAAGGCGTAGTGTTTTGACTTTCCCGTCTAGGTGCACGAGGAGAAATAGGGTAGTTTTTAGTTCAGTAGTAGTGGAGCGAGACTGCCGAAACGAACTTTTTTATTTCGCGAAACGCGCAGTCTAGTTATTTCCCCAAACTGAGAGAAGTAGCCTCTCAGCTGATCCTCGTAGAATCCGTGAGGCAGTCGGCTGATGCTTATTACTCCTCGATGCTCTGTCTGATGTTTCCCTGGTGTTACAAATAGAAGGAGTCATGGGCGTAGGCAAAAGCACTTACAGGTTGCCGCTTGGCTTTTTCGAGCTTCCTCTGAACGGTAGCGTCGTCTTTGGCGATTGTCGGAAGCCCGGATATGTCTACACCCTCCCCTGGTGAGACATCCTCATCGTCAGAAGAATCTTCGTCCGTAGAAAAACCGAATAGATAGTCCTCGTCGACTTCCTTAGCTTCCGATTCTGCTTTTTTCCGTTTCAACAGCGTTGCAGATGTCATGGTCTGGAATGTGGTATGTAGGACGACTGGCTATCGTGTAAAAGCATGGAATTATGGAAAGCCGGACAATCGCGCTTCGGCACTGCCGAAAACGGGAAGTTTTTCGGTGATGTGGCGGAAGTTGGTGAGGTGGACACCGGACACTGCTGTAATACTACCGTGTGGTTCGTCACGGAATAATTTCGATTCTATTCTGTTTACGACCCACTCAACAATGTCCCCCAAGGACAAAACTGTGTAATAAACGGGTATCGAAGCTCCATAAAAATGGGAAGAGAAGGATGAGAAAGGGAGTGCCAGCTTCCCTTGTATTCGCTCCATCTACGTCTCGTCAAATGACCACGCTACGGACACAAAAGGATGAGAGAGATCGTGTCGGGACAGAAATGGAGTAAGGTTGCATATGTCGGGAGATTCTTTGTCTTGTCAGTACTTGATCTTTAAAATCGTATCACCGCGTGATGAAACTACCGCATGACGAGCTACAGCACTACCGCGAGAGACTGCGTACCACCATTTGACGGACTACTGCACTACCGCGAGATAGAATACTGCGTGACGGATTACTGCACACTACCACAGTGAGTGTCCACCTTACGGACTTCCACCACACCGCCGAGAAAGTTTCAGCCGTACGGAAGCGCGATCATCATCCGGCTTTCCATATCGACGGGACATGAACCACGCCATCGTTCCCAAGTCTTACAATCCGCACTTGTTTACCCGATGCTACGAGCATACTTCGCGAGCCGAGCATACCAGATACTCCAATGTTCTTACTGAAGCCGCGCAAGATGAAGAAACCGATTCTTTGAAGCGCAAACTGGACCAGTTGCTTCACGAGACATGGCACGACGTCACTCACTCGCGACAAACCGAAAAACGCAGAAAGACGAAGGCGGACGAGTCGGACAAGCAGGGAGAACCGTGCAAGCGTGCTAGTTCCGCGATCCCGACATGCAGTGACCAGTCTCATACTGCAATGTTCCGTCTTCTCTCTAGCACAGATGGTCCTCGTCCCATATCTTTACAACCAAAGCCACCACCACGCATACTGTACGCCTACATGCCCTTCCGACTATCATCTTACTGACACTTGACTAGAACTCGGGAGCCGGAATGGGAGGACAGCGCAAGCGACACGGCGCAGAGGAGGCGACGTGCCGAGTCCGTTGCAGTAGAATACGACGATCAATGGCACGTGTGGGGACCGACTCGGGACAAGGTAATTGCAAGGGTGCATCTACGACCCATTACTATAGACATGCTAATTCTTCATCGTTGTCAGTCCCGTACGGTCGAAAAGCTTCATGTGTCTGGTGGCCGATTTCCGGTTCCCCCACTCTCCGTTGCGGTGATAGAGAAGGAACGTACGTCCACGCGATCACGATCAGGATCTGGTCACCGACAAGCCGTCTCCTCTGCTGTGCAGGCGTCATCTCCACATGAGCTCAGAACGACGTGCGTTCCGATCCTACCCGCTCAAACCATCCCTGCTGGTGGCACAAGCGCAGCTCGTAGCTCGAGGCGTCGGCGGCGACGGAAGGCAGTCCACGAGAGACCTGCCCCTGCTTATTGGAAGCCTCCAGCAAGTCTGCGCGGGAAGTGTATGGGCTATGCGTTAGGGTACCCGGGCGGCTGGGGTCATGCCGATGGTCTTGGGAGAGGGTACACCCGTGATACCATGAAGAGAGGTGTTCATGCTTGGACATTGTAATGTACCGTTGTAAGTTGTAAGTACCTGTTTCTGTATGGCAAAGGAGGTATAGAGCAATGGTAATTAGTCAACCTGGACCGCGCAGAGCATGTAACATGGCTCTTATGTACCATGACTGCTACTTCCGCAGATGCGAGACATTTCCATTCGTGTGTTTTGGAATCCTGCAGAGACAAGCGGTGGGCTTAGCATGAGTTCAAAAGCAGCGGAAGACTTTCAGAAGAGACGCATGTATCTTATTCGCGTCACCCCTGAGAAAATGTAGCGTGAACGTTGGGAGGCCTCAGGATGTCTCTCCCTGCGTATGGTAGCAGTACTCGTGGGGCCATATGGTGTGCAGGAAGCTCGATAATTGGGCTTTTGTGCAACGTCACAGTCGTAAGGCTGGGACTCACCAAACACATTCCATTTATTCTCATTTTGCAGGTATCTCGTTGCCCGATTTCAAGGCTGTGTCTTCGACGGACGCACAAACGTCAACATGGCGGTTTGAGCTCTTTGCACAAGGTATATGCTGCAGTGTGTTGCAGTGCATACCACGATCTGGACGCTTTCAGTTTCATTTATTCGATGTTGACGCACTGATGAGACTGAAGTTGACACTGCTACAGACGGTGTATCAAGCTATCACACCGACCGAACTCCGGGCGTGTGTCCTCATTTCGACAGTCGTGCGATCACTTGGGCTTATCCCAAGTTCGAATACCACTGCATCCGGGGCTCGCTTGCGTGACTGGAACGGCGCGAGGTTTACGCTCAGCGCTGGCCACGTTCGATACGTGAAACGCCTTCGAATATTTTCCGTCGTACGATGGTATATGAGTACGGGTGCGGTAAAAACCCTTACCGAGCACGGCAACTTGGCTATTCGGGATCGCGACAGGATGTCTTGGCGCGCAAGTGTCATTATTAGTATGAACATGAATTAACGAGGTCAAAAAACCACCCTTGGTTTCGTTCCACGTCGGCGTTTCGGTAGCGGTCAACTGTAGCAGCGATGGAATCCTGGTCAGACTCCATGATGTTTTGTCTTTCCTGATAGCTGACGACATTTGGATAGGCGTATCGTTCAGGGTTTACTGCTCTTCAGCGAGCAACGTGTCGCCTCTACATGGTCCAACTCGGTAGCATTCCTCGCTCCAGTTTTCCTCAGCTATTATGCCATGGCAGTTCTTGTCCAGCTCCCGAGAACAAAGCTATACAGAGTGGCATTGCTTCCATTAGTGTTGTGGTCGTCCCTCAGAGCTGGAACGTCCTTGGATTTCTCTGGAGGGCAACCAGAACTTCGGTATTTCAACAAAGGGCTGGCTGTAAGTTTTCAGTTCGTTCCGTATGTGCTGGCTTATCTACTAGCTGTGACCGAAATTCAGCTTTCCATGTTTCACGTAGCAATGCGCGCCGTGACTTGGACACTAGTTAACGAGCCATACGTCAAGAGAGATCACGACGGAGCTAGATCTTCAAACGAGATCGCTGATAAGTTCAATTCCGAATCCTTGGCGGACAACTCGAACGACATCCGTTCTGCAATGTTGAATGCTTGTGATTTATGCTACAATCTACGGGGCATTGGATGGAACTGGTCCAAACGAACACACATCCGTTCTCCGACGTTCAAGATCGAGTCAAGACTTATCTTTGCAGTACTGAGTTTCGGCCGTTCCTTTCTCTACATGACCATCGGTGACGCCCTGGATGTGTGCGTCAGAGCATTTGCGCCACAGGGTTCAATAGCGTGGTCGATTTTCGACCCATCGCTGCCGCCCGCGCGACGATACTTGCAATCAACCATAATCACTGTACTGGTTGGCTTCGGTGGAATATCGGTAATGGAGATGGTTTATTCTTTCAGCGCTGCCTCTTGCGTCGTACTCCTCCAACAGCACCCGTCGGAGTGGCCACCTCTTTTCGATAAGCCGTGGTTCGCTACTTCACTTACTAAGTTTTGGAGTCGAAACTGGCATCAACTCTTCCGGGACTGTTTCGTGGGCTGCGGATACAATCCCTTGGAATGCATCTTGGGGCGATACGCTGTCATCGGTGCATTCCTCGTCTCGGGTGTTCTTCACAACGTTGGGATGCGTGGAATGGGTCGTGGGGATGCCTTGTACATAGTGGGTTACTTTGCTATGCAGGGTGTCGGGGTGGCACTAGAAAGGCTATGGAAACGCTTGACTGGGAGACAGGTTGACGGACTTCTCGGTTGCTTATGGGTTTGGGTTTGGCACTCTTTATGGGGGAATTATCTAGTGGATGCATGGGCACAGGGGGGTTTGATTGCCAGGTCAGCACTCTTTCCCGTTAGGCCTGTGACCTGGGCGGTGAACTCGGCGGGTTTATTGGCGAACTGGGGAACTCGATAGTGATATATTACCGTTGGCGTCTGCACCGTTACATATGCCAATAATTTCTGTTTTTGAATTTGAGCAAGTGATCGAGAAATGAGCTCGCAACGCGGTGTTAGACTCATCTCGGAAATGATTACCTCGTTGCCATATCGCGCGTTAAGCGCCCAGACGATATCTTCCGCACTCCAACGCACTGCCCGACGTTGACGGAGGTCAACCTTCAACTCCATAGATTCACGGTCAACGATGATCGATCCATCTGTTAAAGTCCCGCTGAATGCTTCAAGCCTCGTGGGCATGGTCTTTCCACTGTTCGTAACGTATTTTACAACTGCGTTACTGGTGACTTTACCTGGAACGGTTGTCTGGCGAAGAGTTCTCCTTCCTTTCACAATCTGGTTTGGGTTTCGCGTTGGAGCTTACCTGGATGTCTCTGGAGGGGACCCTGCCAAGGCACATGCAAACCAACCGCTTGCAGTAAGTGACCGTATGACCCAGGGTACGTGGAACGTTGACGTGGCACCTTGGCAGTTCTTTTCTATTATGATCGTGATGCGCTGCATTGCGTGGGCAGTCTATAGTGACCAAGTTCGGCCCATTCCAGGTACCTTTGCGGATGCCAACGCCAAGCGGGCGTCGTTTTGGGCTACCCTTTGGAACGTGTGCGACCTGGCGTTGGGGTTTCGCGAGTTAAGTTGGCAGGGCCCATCCAAACCAAGGACCCTTCTCCAGGTTCCACTACCACAAGACAGGTCATCTTTTTTAAGATGCAGGATTCGTTCGGTGATCCAACACCTTCTTTTGTGTGACGCCCTGCAAGTTGCGTTGCACTCGTTCTCACCCGAGCTCAGCACTCCAGCGGGAGGATCCGTGTTTGACCCTTCCTTGCCCCCCTTTCGAAGATACCTCAGGTCAACTACGATGACATTCCTTTTCGGCTACTCAACCTACGTGAATAGTCGCGCGGTCTACGAGGCTATCAGCGTATTTGCTGTACTCGTTCTTCGACAATCGCCCTCGCGATGGCCTCCGTTGTTTTTCAGCCCCTGGAGGGCCACCTCACTGACGGAGCTCTGGGGCGATAGATGGCACCACATGAACCGCAGCTGGATGGTTGCCTTAGGAACCAAGCCCGCGTCTCGCATTTTCGGGCGAGTAGGCGGGGTTCTAGGCGCATTTGCTGCCTCTGGCCTCATGCACGACCTTGGTTTAAGAGCTGCTGGAAGAGGTTGTGACTTTGCTGCGGTTTTTGGGTTTTTCTTTATGATGGGAGTTGGGGTCGTTATAGAAGCTGCATGGAGGGCCATGACTGGACGACTTCCTTCTGGCATCGCTGGTCGACTGTGGGTCTTTACTTGGGTGGGTCTTTGGGGAAATAGAGCGGCAGATGCTTGGTTGACAAGAGGCGCAGTTGCTTCGGGTATTTTACAAGAACCATACCGGCCATCCACATTGATTTGGGCCCTTTTCACCGGGTCTTAGATTTATTTTGTGATTGCTTAATCCTCTAGCTCCAAAGGCGCTGGTACTTAGAATGCCACTAGAACAAACGATAATTGGACAATGGAACCCGCAAGTTCTATGTAGGCAGGGCGAAGTCAGGTATTCGACTGCTCTGCCAGTCATTTTTTGCCCTCCATCAGACATGCTCACATGTATGAGCGCGAGCATGCACGAGAGAGGCGTACAGACAGGTTGTCCTCAGTTCGGCTCACCAAGTACTGGAAAGGCTAATTCGTGGTAGGTGAGGCTGATATTTGTCTCTCGTATTCAAGAGTCAGATTTCGGGCAGGTATACGGCGCGACGAGCGGAACGGGTTGTCGTCTCACTCATATACCCTCCTCAGCCATTTCGTATTGCTTTCCGTTTGGGATGATGATCGTCATCTGCCCTTAGTACCCGCTGTACATTTCTCCCTCGTTGGGGACATGATATCATCTTTGCGTAGTGCCCTCAATGGATCCGATCTCCTTTCCATTTTGGTGTGAGCGAGAGATGACGAGACCATTATCTCAACAGCAAGACATCGCGCAAGTGATAATTCGAGGCCGAGAGTCGACAGTGACATCATCACAGTAGCAGCTAAAGAGCTCTTGTACCCAGTATCATTCTAAAATCGCGAGAACTCCGATAATACTAGATGCGTTCCTACACACAAAAAAAAGAGTTGGTGAAAACAACGTAGCTGATATGCGTGAGCATGTTACAGTAGTCCCAACAACTGCAGGAAAACAAAGAAATACACACAAAAAAATAAAGAAAAACCACACATCACCCTTGGTATTTCTGGATCAGAGCTTTCAGTCTTGCTTTTCCAAAAGCAAGTTCTCCCCTTGTCCTCGGAGCTATATCCTTAGTTGTACTTTTGATGTCCGACACCGACTCAGAAATCATAGGAGCCAGGCTAGTAGTCCTGGGCTTGTTTGCAGCTTGCGGAAAAGCGAGAGACGCTGTGGATGAGAGTATAGGTATGGCATGCGAGGATGATATCACCGCCGGGACCGTCGTTGCCTTCGCTGGATTGGCCTGCTGGTCAACGTTACGCCTGTGTTTGCCGTCTGACGATCCCGCGACAGGCGAAGCAAACGGGGAAGCTTTCACGACTGAGGATTTGGGAATACTGGGAACTGCCTTTCGGAAAGGGGGCGAGGGAGCTCTATTGATGTTGGCTTCAGCAGCCTTGGCTGCCCATAGGGAAGCCACACGCATTACCTTTCCGCCTCTGCCCCCGCGCGCCGAACGTACGTTATACTTTTTTTCGATGTCTGTGTCACGCAGGGGTAGCCATGGCGAAGAAGATGGAGGCAGTGTTTCGCCATCGACAATGAGGGGCTTCGGAACCGCAGGAGAACTGTCCACCAGAGGTGACGGTAGCCGAGGAGGATTGTTGACGGACGACCTGCGAGGGGAATTTCTGAATGTAGCATTCTCAGATCCCTGGCTTTTGTCCAGTGATGAGATAGTTGTGAACCCAGAGGAGCGCGGATTCGGGGAGGATGATACATCCTTAGAGGTGAGGTGCGCCTCACTCCGTCCGTCATCGATCGTTTCCCTTTGTGGAGCTCGCGCCCGCAACGACTCGTTAGCTAGCGGTTCCGAAGGTGAGGTAGGGGAAATGGAGTAGTCAGTGACTGGTGGCACTGTAGTGTCTATCTCCCCAAGCCACGCCGCAACGCGTCCCTGTGCTTCCTTTCTGAGCTTCCGCGAATCGTCATTTCTGCCCTTCTTTCTCTCTCGTCGCCTCCCCGTCCTTTCACGACCCTCGCTACTGCATCCGTTTTGCAAGACCTTGCGAGAGCTTTTCGCCTTTTGAGTGCGGGCATCTCCATCGTCGTCAGACGGGACCTCCCCGTTCCGTATGTGCTGAGTCCGCTCATCTGAGTCGCGATCTTGCTCTCTGTCTTGAGAAAAACCCTTTACTATTGCATCTCGATCAGCTAGCGTTAGGCTGGAGATAGCGCTGTCGTTGACACCATCAGGGGGATCCCGCGTAGGAATTGTTATCGGTCCCACAAGGCTGCGTGCATCAGGGCGGGGCTCTGTGTCCATCCGGCGAGTTCCTACTTCAGCTATGAGGCGTCGCTCTAGTGCGTCCAGTCCACTCTCTTCGGCAGCGTTTCCAGGGTTCGTGATTAAGCCGCCACCTTCCGCCGGAGGGCGGGGAAATTTAATGGGTGTGATAGCAGCGGTAGGTGGTATAGGGGGAGCGCAGGGAAGAACGTCTTCAGATGCTTGCGAGGTCCGATGGTTGCTTTCTCCGGCAAAGGGCTCACTGACATGAACTTGCTGAGGTCCCATGCTCCCACCATCGTCAAGAAGGGCAGGACAATCGGGAAACGACCTGTGAATGCTAGGTGCAAGGACCGGATCTGGAGCGCAGACGTCTGCATCTGTATCGTCTCTTGGGAGGTCCGTGCTGAGGTCCTCATTCTGGCTTCCAACTTCATCTGCCATACGTTCCAGCATCCACACGTTCTCGCTTTTAGAAATTGATGCAGCTAACGAATGTTTAGGAGAAGGTAACGGCCGAGGTGAGTATATACCACCCCGTGATCCGTGGGAATTGGACAGAGGAGAAATTGGAATGGCCTGGGGACGAAATTGGGTATGGGGAGAAGGAAGCGGCCGCGGTATCACAGAAGGTTCAAATTGTGCACACTGGCGGGAGTAGGGCGATACCGAACGATGCCGAACAGATTGGTGCAGATTATGCGAAATGCGAAAGGCTTGCGGCCCCTTCGCTATGGTGCCTGTGCAGTGCACAGAACTCGCCCCATCATGGGGTGTAGGAAGAGGACAACTGAGATGGGGAATAGGTATAGAAGAGTAAAGTGGTTCCGCGGAGGGGAACTCGTTAGTCGGCGGGTCGCAATAAGGTGCAAGCACTTGCGGTCCTGTTGACGTCGAACGCTGCGGTTGCGTGACGTAAGGATCCAATGAATGCTGCCATGGATAAGCAACGCCGCCCTCAAAGGGCGGAATTTCATGGGCGGGCTGGGCCACACAGGGCGACCAGGCAGGGTGGTAATCTCCACCGCGATGAGGGAGCGAGAGAGGAGGAGATCCAGCGCTCGAAAGGGACACATGCGAGTGAGGTGGTGAGGGGATGGCGGGGGGTGATACCGGAGGTACAGGAAGGGCAAGTGCATTATGAACAGTAACAGGCAAGATCAACGATACATCCTCGCTAAGGTGACTTTAGAAGGCGCCCACACGATTCCGAAAAGCACTTGAAACACACCTTCCAAGAGACATTCCAACACGTATTTCGAAAGCACAACTGACCTCAAATAACCAGGCAGTCGTTCGCCCATTGTCGTCTAGACGGGAATTTCCCATAGTACCACGGAAATGACGTGGTACGTCGATGACAAGACGCGCTAATCCCTCGATCCCTGGAGGAAGTGAATACTCGGGGCCACGAAAATCAACTTGAGTGATGACGTCGACCAAGTGTAGAGGGGGCTTCCCTTCCACTAGAGATTTGGATAGGTGCAGGGACCGCGTCAAAAATACTGTTACGCCGCAAGTCTGTGCGGTCGAAGGGTTGTATAAATCCGAGGAGCCAAACATAAAGTAGCGAATAGAAGCTTACCCATCTGGGTGTGTAGTTTTTCAGTTGTAAATCAATGCAAACAGCTTCCCCACCGACGACCGCGCCATTAGGTATGCTGGCCCTTGCCCACAACTTACCACCTTCCGCAATTGACACCACCTGAGGTATTTCTGTTTGAGCAGCGGAATCCAAACTCTCCACAACTCTAACTTCACGGGTATCGGTGACAAGACGCCTGTCACCCCTCCATGCTACACTGACGTTGGCGCGGACCTCGTATCTGATGCTGGCAGGCCCAAACCGTATAGATGCAGGGGAAGAAAGTGGGAGTGGAAACCGGAAAAAGAAAGTAGTAAGTCCACGACGTGCGGGATGGTGATGCGCGGGTAGTAACGGCTCCCCGTCAGCTGGGACGTAGTCAGGATGTACCGCATTCGATGGAGGGAGTCCAGGACCCTGAAATATCCTGCGAGAGTGGATAAATGTAGAAGTCGCACTATGATCTGGAGAGATGATTTCTTCAAAATCCAAGTAATTAACAGATGGATGGGTGGCTGAATTGAAAGAGCTACCTTCAATGGCGAACAACTCCACCGTCATGGCTCCTATACCCAGTAAAGAATCCAAGTCAGCGCGACTCTCCACTTCCATCTTCCCAGATATATGACGGCCAGCAACGAATATGGGGTCGGAGAGGGTCAACGTGACTTTGACCTTGGAATGGTATTCAGAAGCGTTCATAGGCTGCGGGCGAGACTGTGGAGCCATAGTATATTGGAGCGCAAGCGTATAGCAAGTTCAGAGTACGAGATCGTTCCGTCTGGCGATGAAGTTCAGGTCGATGAATGGCGAGAACGAGAAAAGGCGGTGACTGGGGCTTGGAGGTCCGACGGAAGCGCGCCATTTGTTTCGTTTGGATACAAGCAGCACAACTCAACCCAGGGAGTTCATGCTCGAGCACATATCTGCGTCGAAGTTCCAATTCTTAATGTATGTCACCCCGTTGAAGCCGCAAGGTCGTTGCTGTAGCTTACATAACCATCTTCTTCAGGGCGTCAGGCAGGTTGTTTGGTCATGTTAGGTTTCGCATGGTGGCGGTTTCCTAACGTGGTAGTCACACAGACCTCCGAGTGGCTCTTATCATGAGTGATGGCTGCAGACAGGTATTGCATCTGGGAAATCACGTTACTTTCACTGCTAATATCCTATGCTCTTACTTGTATAGCCAAATTCCCGAGGGGGACAACTGTGGTCCAGTCGAACTTGCCAGGCGGAAAGCACAGTCACTGAGCCCCGAAGACCCAGGGTATCCCTCGGCTTTCCATGAGTTTACAGAGGCCTTGTTCGACCAGTTTCGGAGGACAGGAAGTCTGTCCGACCTCGACGAGTTCATCAAACACGACGAGGTGTTGTTGTCACTATACCCTCAAGATCATCCCGTTCATCTGACTGCACTCGGGAACCTGGGCCTCGCATTTCGGAACCGTTCTACATCAGGAGGCAGCTTGGAGGATTTGGGAAAAGCTGTCATATATCTTTCTACGATGATGGATCGCTGTGGTCCTGATTCCGAGTACTTTGTTATCTCCTCCACAAACCTTGCCAGCGCTCTGGCTCTCCGTTACCGGCTCACGTCGGATGCTGCAGACTTGACTAGGGCAGTGGAAACTTACTCTTATGCTCTATCAAAGTGCCCCGATAGCGATCCTACTCGCGATAGTCTTCTTAACAACTATGGCAACGCCCTTTGCAGTAAGTTCGAACTGTTCGGCGAACGAGCGGACCTAGAAACGGCACTGGCGCACTACAGAGCCTGCCTGTCTCTTCGTCCTCCCGGTCATCCGAGGAGATCTTCCCTTCTCACAAATCTCGGCGACGCCCTGGAATTTAAATTTACCTTGGACCAAAATCTGGCCGACTTGGAGGAAGCAATCACATGTTACACTGATGCGCTGCAGTCATGTACCGCAGGTCAAAGTGGATACATTACACTGTTGATTAGCCTTGGCATGGCTTTGTGTTCCTCTTTTGAAGTTCACGGAGATGCAGAACAAGTGGAGAAGGCTTTGGCTTACTACCGTACTGCCCTTGCTGCCTCTTCTGGCGCAGGACCAGAACACACACGACTGCTCAATGGCTTTGGCAATGCGCTTCAGTTACGTCACCAGAACTCAGGTGATGTCGAAGATCTCAACCTGTCGATACAGGTCTTATCAACATCACTTGAATTGCAGCCGACGTCCTCCACGGAACGGCCTATCACCCTCCTCCATCTCGGTAATGGCCTACTACTGCGATTTAATATCACCAGTGATCTCGCAGATTTGAATGCCTCAGTCAACCGCCTCGAAATGTCATTACAACTCTGTGGAGAGACGCACCAATATCGTCCTTTCATCCTTACTGCATATAGTGACGCGGTCCTCGCGCGTTTCAAGGAGAATGGTGACATTGGAGATCTCGAGCTCGCTATTGCACAATCTGAGGCGGCTTTGCTGAGCCACTATTCGTATCCTGCCCTTTTACATCTCAACGATGCATTGCTAGCTCGCTTTGAGCGATTCAGAGACATCAGTAATTTGCGCACTGTCATAAGCCAGTGCGACGATGCTCTAAATACCCTGCCACCGACCCATTCCCTATTTGCTCGATTTAGAGAAAACCGTGCCCTCGCTTACCTTGAAAAGTCCCAGTACGAAGGCAACCCCGCTGACCTCGATCTTGCAATAGAATCTCTCCACGAAGTAGAGAGTGGTTTGCCTGAAAGAGACGGACTGTTCGTTGCTGTCCACTTGCACCTCGCCATGGCCCACCAGATACGCTTCAGCTCCCAAGGAGACGAAGAGGACCTTCATATGGCCCTGCAACACTCCCGTATTGCGCATCGGAATTGCACTCGGGGAAACTCGAGCTACCCTGCCGTGGTTATGCAACTGGGAATAAACCTCCATCTCTTGCATACCTTTCGTGAGAGTGACAATCGCGACCCCTTGGACGAATCTATCGTGTGCATGGCGGACGCGGACCAACTACTCTCCACACGACCAGGAAATTGTCACTATTTCCCTTGTCTTATTAACCTCGGGTCGGCTCTCTTCAAGCGATACTCAGCTCGATACGACCACACTGACCTGGACACAGCCATCGAGTACGCAACCAGGGCACTGGATATTCCCACCTACCAAGACAAAGTCCCCGTCCTCATCAACTTAGGTATAATGTTCCATGTGCGACACAAGGAAGCTCATGTCCTGGCCGATCTGAAACGGAGCATCCAGTACTTCGAATCCGCTTTTGCTACAATTCCCTCCGTACACCCTGAACGGGTTACCTTGTTGGTTGGTTTTGGTCGAGCACTATGCAAGCTGGCCAAGGCTGAGGATGCCTCACGTCACCTAGAACTCGCCATTCAATACCTTCGAGAAGCGGTCTCGCTCGGGCGAAACGAACCCTTTGCTCCATTTACCGTTGCATTCTTGATCGATGCACAGACACGCCTCGCTATGCGCCAGCACGATAATAACCAGCTCCAAGTTAGTCTGCATAATCTCAAGGCTCTCTCGCACACCATTCCTGCAGAACACCTAGCCCTCAAAACAGTGTACGTCTCTTCGGCATTCCTGTTACTACATATGTTCTCCCACAACGAAGATCCGCTTCTTCTGGACGAAGCTTTCAGCTGTTTCGCCAAGGCTGCAACACGCATACAAGTCAATCACGATCTTGCGAATTCGATCAAATGGGCAAAGCAAGCGGAGAGGCTACAGCACTCCTCGGAACTCCAGGCATACCAAGCGTCACTGACGTCGTTGAACGCATTCATGCAGGCCACCCCAGCCGTCCCCTCACGCCACAAACTTCTTACGCAGGGCAAAAAAGCTAAGTATATCGTCCAGCTACCATCTAAAGCGGCCGCGTGTGCCATCCAACACGGTTCTTTGGAAGTGGCAGTTGAACTCTCCGAACAGGGCCGCGGCCTTATATGGAACCAGTTGGCTCGCACACGTACCCCCTTAGATGCGTTACGTCGTGCTGGTGAGGATGGCTTGGCCCTTGCCACTGATTTCGAACGGGTTTCCTTACAGCTTCAGAGATGGAGTTCACGCTCCACTTTTGAGATCACGGCAAAAACATCTCGCCTGACTGCAGAAGAAGACACTCGTCTGTATGGGCGACGCCGCGATGATTGGTCGGAAATCCTAACACGCATTCGGAAAAAGGAAGGTTTTGAATCTTTTCTACGTGACATGACATACCACGAACTGCAAGCAGCTGCCGTCGGAGGACCTGTGATCCTCCTGAACGCGCATGAGAAGCACTGTGATGCCATCGTCGTTACGAAGGATCGACCACCACTCCTGATTCCCCTCCAGAGCACGTCGGTCTCTGAGCTCGCCAAGATGCGCGAGACATTTTACAGGGCGTTGAAGGAAACACGCTATGCTGGGGAGGCAAGGACGCGGGAAAGGCGGCTCGTACCCGTTCTCCGCACGCTCTGGGACGTGGTCGTCGAGCCTATCGTAAATGAACTATTGAAATTCCTACCGGGAGGATCGCGGATCTGGTTTTGCCCTACTTCCAAGTTCACCACTCTACCACTCCATGCAGCTGGTCCTTATCGTAGGGGCGTTCCCAATTTGCCCGACATCTACATTTGTTCTTATACGCCAAGTCTTTCGGCTCTCACCCGGTCAAGATCCCAGAAACCCCACCTCGAGTCCGCCCCATCGTCATCCTTCCTCGCCATCGGACAATCGAACTCGTCAAATGAGAGCGAAGAGAGCGAGCTGCAGGCTGTCAGCACCGAGCTTGCTCTCGTCGAATCATTGATACCGCCGTCCCTCTCATTCAAGCAAGTTTCCGGCGAGGAGGGGACTGCAGACACTGCGATCGAGGGTTTGCGAACACATGCGTGGGTGCATCTCGCATGTCACGGGAATCAGGATCTAGAAGATCCGTTTGCATCAGCTTTTTCATTAAAGGATCGTCCAGTCAGCTTGCTCGATATCATCCGTGCAGAACCGGAGAACCCTGCATTTGCGTTCCTGTCTGCGTGTCATACTGCTGTCGGTGATGAGCATACCCCTGACGAGGTTATTCACCTCGCTGCGGGAATGCAATTTGCCGGTTTCAGGAGTGTGATCGGGACTATGTGGGCCGTAGACGACTCTACGGCGCAGTACATGGTGAAGGAATTTTACAAGCATATGTTCAACGGGAACAAACCGCCAGACTGTACGCAGGCGGCTAAAGCTCTTAACAAAGCTTCAAAAACGGTCGACATGAACGTTGTGCCGATAGATCAGCGGATCGTCTTCGTACACATTGGAGTTTGAAAGTACCCGGCTTACGACTTGAAAGGTTGGATCGTTACACTCTGGATTATTCGTCACTCGACATAATCGCTCTGAAGTCTCGTAGATACCTAGTTGCATTGGTTTAAAGTCACTCTAGACAAATGGATGTATACATTGTATACCTTGTACTTCTCTAGTATGCACGTGTACCATTGTGTAAGTAGCAAAAACTGTTCACCTCCACTCCGAAAAGGAGCTTCACAACAAAGCGCACAAGCCCAGAAAACAACGAAAACAAGAGGCTTGCCACCCTTTGCAGGAGGTGAAAAAAGTTCAATATTGCACCCCAAACTTCAGAGGCCACCACTAGAAAATCTAGGCGGCGTCTGTACACATAACGGTGCAGGTGGGGGGTTTTGTACATCAAACCTCGCCATGGTTCCACTTGTATAGCAGGAGCCGCGAAACGTCGTAGTGAAAGTAAACGGGCCCTCGCCGTGGCTTGGTACAGTGTATAGCACACGCTTCCGAGTGCATTACACGAAATCCTTGAAAATTCAATAAAACAGGGGAAGAGCAGTTCACAAAGTTCGAGAGAAGAGTGCCCTCTTATTTATGTGTACTCATTTTTGATGCCAAACATAACCAAAGCGCATTCTCGACCCATCCACGTAAGCATCAAAGCAAAGAAAATGAGCATTGCACAGAGATGAGAGTGGAGAAAAAGACATCAAGCTACTGTAAGTATGTGGTCAAACCCTACTCATAACCAAGGGGACATGGTCAGGATGACATAACAAAGAGGGAGATAAAAGACTATGATATCCAGTGAGAGATGGATCGAGAAAAAAATTTCGCGGTTGGCTGTGTTGGGCCATTAAAAAAAGGTCCAGGTGGTATGGGGAGAGATTTGAGAGAGTCGAGCAGCAAGGATGGGATGAATGGGGTAAGAGTATGTTATATGCAAACAGCGACGAGATGCGGTTGCGGACTAGTTGCAGAGGGTATTTTTCTTTTCCGAATTTCCTGCTCCATTCAAACAATTTGAAGAGACGCCTCCGGGATTTATGTAAAACAAAAGAAAAAGAATTGCATATCACCTTTAGATGGGTGGGTAGATGACAGATGCAATGACGGAGGGTAGAGGCGCGTTCGTATATGGTCATGATGTAAGGGAGGCCAATACTTCCGCACAATGCCAAGGTATGCAAGCGTTCCAGATACCAGACCCAGAACGGGATTGCGTATTATCAAGGCAAACCGCCTTGGGGACAAGGATGACTCTGCAGAGTGCAACGGGGGACGTCGAAACACGTAACGCTACATGGGCATGGGATGGTGATTGTGATTGCTTGAGGGGAAGCGATAAGGGCGCAGGGTAAGCTTAAATTGTCTTTCTGCGCTGTAAAACTTGTACAGATTTTGCTTGCCTTCGCGAGGCCAGTTAGTGTCATCCACGGTGTTTACGTGCCAGCAGGCACACCAGGTGACGCTTCCAGAACACGGGGCGTTGGCGCAGGGAACGGTATCGGCAAGAGGAATAAGGAAAGAGAGCCCCGCCAACCATAATTATTTCCATAAATAAAAAAAAAGGCAGGGTCTCTGGGGGCGTTCAACCAAGAGCGAAGCGCAACGTACTTGAGTTCGCCTCGTCACCTGGTTGCTCCATCGGTGAAACGTGTGTAACATGGGGATGGTGCGAAAGTGACATGTCTGCCGTAACTCCGGGAGCCACATCACCCATATGCATGGAGGCTAGTCCCAGCTCATACCATCCTGTCATGTCCGTCGTGGAGCCAGTTGCAGTCACCGTGCTGACGCCCATGTTTCCTGGGTTATTACCACCCCGGCAGACGGCGGAGGAAACGTTGCCATCCACTTGACAACTATTTATACCGTCGCCTTCCAGCATCGCATATAAAAATGAGGTCCATTCGCCGGCATGTTGATGAGGTTGTGGTCGACCGTCTCCACTGTCTACTCCTTGGTGAACGTCGTTCGTAGGATGCATCGAAGCCATCGACATGGGCACGGTATTGATGCCTGGATTGCGTGTAGGAGAAACGAAGAGCCCAACGCCGATGGCTTGGGTCTGACAGCCCGGATAGCGGCCTGATATACTCCACTCCATGAGCCTCCGTCGATCTGGAGGTGTCCCACGACCCATAAATGCCCGAGGCGGTTCTGAAAGTAAGGGTACGTGGAATGAGGAGAGTGGGGGAAGCTGGTGGCGAAGAGGGAGGGCCAGACTGGTCGGAGGAAGAGGCATTGTCAGGAGCCCCGCTGGCGCTGCCATCGACGACGACTCGTCTGGGGTTGCGAAGAGCGAAGACGAGTGCATCGTACTTGCAGATGCATTGTTTTCCTTATCCGCAGCGTCCACGAACCCTCTCTGCGACTGTCCCGCACAATCAACATCCATCATCACCTCGCCCTTTGTATCCACCGCCTTCAACTTCTCTTCCAGCGGTTGCATCGCCGTACCAACCTTCGCATTCGGTTCCTCTAAATCCAACTCTGCACGACTCTCCCCATCTGCGTCTGCTTCCAGCTCCCCAAGTTCATCTTCATCCTCATAGTCTTCGTCATCGTCGTCCATATCCACGTCTAAATCCATTTCGACATCGACATCTAGATCCGATTCCATCCACATAGCTTCCCTTTCAACTTCCGTTCCCTGGGGACCATCGTTCGCCGATCGCTTCCCCGGAGAGGAGCCAGAGCCCACGGCAGCACGCGAGCCCCACGTGTAGCTGGCAGGAGTGTACAGCCTGAAGCGTGTTTGAGGTGGTTGTGTGGCATGAGCAGAATCTTCCTGCGTGGGGGATTCGGGGAAGGAAGTTGACATAGCATCGGGTGATTCGTGGGGAGCCGCATTTATAATAGCGGATCCCGCCTCGGAGGCGATGAGGGCTTTGATTGTCTCGACACCATAACGGCGATATCTATACAGGTTCGCATTATCAGCAACATCCCTCTAGGTCAAAAGAATGAACAACGCATACACATATTCCACCCGTTCCTGACACGCTAACTTCCATATATTGACCTCACGATCTCGGCCAGGTACCTGGGTGAAAGGTGGACGGACGTACTGGACCTGTGGAGGGTGGGCCTGGTCCGGTTGAGGGCTGGAAAAGTGTCCTGGGAGCTGCGGCACATGTGGGTGAGGGTGGGAGTCTTCGTGTAGATTGCCATGGTGAGCATCGAGATGAAGCGGTACTCCAGAATCAAAATTGGATGGAAGCGGGTCAAAGGAAATGAGATTGTCCAGTGGGGGGTCAAGTGAGAGATGAGAGGGGTGTGGGGATAAGAGCGTTGGCTGCGATGATGTACAGTCTTCCGTAGATAACGGAGGATGGGATGTCGAAGGAGGAAGGGAATTTGAAGACAAGGGGACGGGTTCGACGGGTACGGGCAGTGGCAACGGTTTGTTTACTGGCGAGGGAGGACTCGATGGCGTATGTCTGTCGTGACCCGACAGTGAGGGGGAGGGAGAGGGGGATGGCGTGAGCGGAGTCAACGGTGTCAGAGGTTCTGGTTCTGGTGATGATGGAGCACACGGCCCGAGCGGCGGAGACGAGGGGACGGGAGTAATCGTAACATCGGTAGATATAGGCGGTACCGAGGGCGCGGACACATCGCTGGTTTTGGTGTCTGCAGACGCACTTGAAGGCAAGGAATTGGCATTATCAGTTGGATTCGACACCGACGACTGGTCAGCGAAACTGCCACAAAGAGAAGGGCCAGAACAAGGAATGGATGCAGGCTCTTCATCAGTCAACGATATCGAGATGGAAGGACTGGTCTCGTCGATAAAGTCCACCGAACACTCAGGTATGGAAGGCGGGTGAGCAGCGTTTTCACAGGATGGTACTCTGGATGACCGTTTAACGAGTGCCACCAAGGAAAAGGAATGAGACTTGCCTGTCCGTGCCAAAGATACGTTTAGGTGTCAGTGGCGAGGGCGACGGTGACGATGGGCGCTTAGAGGGCTGGGGACAACGTGTAAGGGTGCGTGGCGTCCAAGAGGAGAGGAAGGGCGACCTACCTGAGGAGTTTCCTTCCTAGAGGAAGCGACAGCAGCAGGGACGGCATGGGCGATGTTTTCCTTGCGTTTCTTTTTGGGTCTGCCACGATGGGAAATCGAGAGGCTGTCGAAGTCGAGAGCGAGGCGCTGTCGCTTGAGAGCACGGAGGGCGCGAGGGGTGAGTTCGTTCTCTGGGTCGGAAGACGAGGAGTCTGGGTCGGGTTCTGGGTCGGCGACGGGGATGGGGATACGAGGGCGGTGGTGGCGATGGGCTTTGAGGTGGTGAGGTGGGCGGAGTGGGGAGGGGGACGGGCTGTGAGCCGCGTGCGCATGTGCGAGCCTGGAGGAGCGACGGGGAGGACAGGAAAGCGAGACTGCAGCAGCAGCCATGGAGGGAGAACACTCAGAAAGCCTGGGAGGATTGGCTCGATCGGGGCGACGGCCAGGCAAAGGGAGGCGTGATCGGAAATGGTCAAGGAGACTGCAAAAAGTCACCCAGCAGACCGGCGTTAGTGCGACAATGCCACCACAGTCTTGTGTGCAAACTAATTCACTCGGATCCTGGAATCGAACTCGGCGTCGACGGGTCTTCCGTTCTCTCTCCTCGTCGTCGCTGTCGTCGT
The DNA here is from genome assembly GCA_024663475.1 of Pisolithus thermaeus. Classification (NCBI taxonomy): domain Eukaryota; kingdom Fungi; phylum Basidiomycota; class Agaricomycetes; order Boletales; family Pisolithaceae; genus Pisolithus; species Pisolithus thermaeus. The sequence goes on along the minus strand of JANFAF010000122.1, from coordinate 64,047 downwards.
CCGTCGGACTCGGGTGTGCGATCCTCGTAGGAGGATTCTCACGCCCTGCCTTGCACAGCCACCAGTAAACAATTGCGTCAGTGTGCACGGACCATGCACGTGACTCGCGTCCACCATGACATCACGCGCTCCTTCGACGTCATCACAGATGGCGCGTGTATATATACATATCAGTAACCTGGTCCGGGCACTGGACAAGAAGAAACAGCAAGCATGAGTGAATACATCAACGACAGAATGCACGGCTCACGTGGTACGTCGAGACGCGTTTCCGACCTCGGGTGAGATGGCTAATCAATATCCGCAGCGGTGGATACGTCACGAAATGCCACCACAGGAAACTACCCACCACAAGGGGACAGTAAGGAACCCGTATTGCTCGGTGTCTTTTCATACTCAGACTCGTTTTTACTTAGCCACCTCGTCAGGAGGATACGGTGCACCGAACACGTTCTCGCCGAGCGCGCAGCGCGGCGTAGACGTGTTTACCGATGCAGATCAATCCGCAGACACGCAGCCCAGTCCTACAGCGATCCAGCAGAGTACGACAGGTACGGACCTGCGTGGAGAGTTGCAGGATGCACAACAAGGCATGGATCGGGACGCCAGGGCGGCATACCAAGAACGCTCTGGTGGAGGACCACTCCAAGGGGAATCATTGGATAGCCGGAAGGAGGCGGAGACGGCGCTGAGAGATCGGTACACTTTGTGAGAGAGAGAGAGCAGGTTGAGTTGGGGTGGGCTTTTATAACTTGGAGCAAAGCCCTGGCGGAAGACCGCATATGTGAATTTACGCGAGCGTTCCAGTGCCGCAGATCAAATGAAAGGAAGCTCGACGCTCGAATGTTCATTATAAAATGAAGTCTACGTAAAAATAAATAAAAACCCCTCCGTCGGCTGATTCGCCTGCGAACTACGACCTTTTCAAGATGGAATCCGAGCCTTGGGATTGGCAGCGATCAAGGCACGCGCAAAGGAAATCGTTTGGTCGTGACAAGATAACTCCGCGACAAGTCTGCCCCACTCCACCACCGATCCACTCAACTAGTACGTGACGAGATCCACCCCCAATCAGCACACGCAACTTCCCAATGCTGCGTGAACTCGATAAGCTGGGCCAATTCACCACTAGTCCGTGCACTGCCAAGGGTTCTTCTCAATTCCATTTTGATGTGAACACGTATTATACACAATCGCATCACCTGCACGCTTCTTTCTTCTTTCTGCTTCAACTGGCAACACTTGTCATGGTAAAGGTTCAGGAATTGCGATTCTTTACAGAGTCACGGAAGGGATGTGAATACAGCGTACCGGGACTGTCAGCCGTGTTCTTGCCAAGTTGACTTCCAGTTACTATAGGCTGAGACTTCCGCATGCCACGGATATTGGGCCGTCTCAACGCCGAGGACTATCGTGTGATCACCGTGCTTCTCGTAGCAGGCTCTTCCTGCCTTCTCTTAATAAGTAACGAACCCAAGCTCGCAAGTACACAGAAATGTATCCAGCGATAAGTTTGCTGAGATGGGGCATGGCCTTTGGCACAGCGGGCCGATTTGGATGCGATGTCTCACAACAGATGTTGAATCGAGCATCGCGATAGACGAAACTCGACCAGCCCGGCTCGAGCTTCCGATCCAGAAGAACTCTTGGTGCAGATGAAGGATTTCATATGCATGGCCAAGACACGACTAACTCACCCGTACAGTCACAGCGCCTTGCGCAGTAACGCGCGTTCAACAAAGAACCTGTGTTATTGAGATTGCTGTCAACGTCAGAACCATGAGTACTCAATCACCAAGGCGGTGCCTTTCAGGTGTGCCGAAATCACGATCCCGCGAACCAGCAGCACTTCATCGAGTGCTAGTAGTATGCGATACCAAGGTTCGCAGAAGTGGTGGTCTGAGTATTCCTAGCGCTGCGGGTGGCGACAAAGCTTACAGACTGCGGGGCAGCCGTACCGCCACCCCACGTGGAACTTGGTACTTGTCATATATTACCCCGCCGTAGTGTCGCTCCGCCGCCAACTACGAGTCCATGTCAGAACGAGTCGAGGCATCCAGCCTACGCTCATCGCGTGCAGACGTGTGGGACCTCAAGGAAATCACCTTTGGCACAGGTGAACGGAGGCGCAAAGTCAAGATCATAACCCAGAACTTCAACGGGTGAGTAACAACGCGCCGACTTTCACTCGAAGACGCGAATTCCTCGGGCTGACGCTGTCATCATCGTTTCAGTCCATGCTCGTTCATCGCGATATGTATGTACGATCCGAGTCTTGACCCACCTGGCATGACCGGAACTGACGCGTGTTCAGGCAATATACTCATCCTCCGAGGCGACATACAGATTCAGCCATATGAGCGTACGAGTGTATCCTACGAGTTTCTGTCGCAGCTCGTCGGAGAATTTCTTCTCTTGAGCTGCTCAGATCCTGGAATCGACATATCCGCAGCGCTTTCAGTCATGCCCACTACTACAAGTAACGTCTTTCCGCTTTTCCTCATCTCTTCTTTCTCACAATTCGATAGAGGGCCTCGATCTAAATCCACAATTCACCGCTGTGGATTCGTTCAGACCAGGCGAAGGTGGCGGCGAGCTCCAGTTATTCTCCAAAGCCGGCATCAGACTCCTTCATGGTTGGGTCGTGGATCCTGAGAGCCCCGCTGCATCAGTTCTTTCCCGCGTCAGCGACTACGACAGCGCAGTTACGCTTATCGCTGATGCTGATCACATTACCAAGGGAAAACTCTTGCGCTCGGACGTTTTTGACGATCTAAACGTGCCTGGACCAAGTCGCAGTGATACCCAACGCAGTGCGGCCGAGCCCAGCTCGGTAGTAGAAGGTGCAAGTAGTCAGTCAAGCGTGGAACCAGGTAATGACTCCCGCCTCGAACCACGCAGTCCGAGCGAAGCGTACTCGGAACAAGACCGACAGAAGATCGAGTCCGGTTAGTCCGTTCCTGTCCGTATCTTCATACTGATCTTTTTTTTTTTTTCTTTCTTTCTTTTCGTCGCGCGTCGTTTGTCCAGCTCTCGTTGCACAGAGATTTTTGAACTCGACCCAGTCTCAACTGACTTATTACGGACTGTTTCAGCTCATTGCAGCGGTCGAGCCGGGTTCGCTCGTTGCACTGTTTCGAAACTCACATCTATCAGTCCTGCACAAGCCCGAAGGCGAGGATTCCGCTCTATACACGCTCGTCACGGATCATGTTTTTCTCCATGAACCATCCGTAGTGTGGGAGCGTCTGGAGGATATCGATGGCGGATGGTCAACGTTCGTCGATTGCGATTTCGTCAAGTCATCACCAGTGGGTGGTGACTTCGCCGGCCAGACTGCAGAAGCTGCTGCCCGCGCCTACGAGGTCGCGGCCGGAGTCGGAGACCCACGAGAGTACGTTCATGTACATGTCAATGATTTCTCTCTGTTCACGTCGGATAGTCATGAATTAGCAAGACGGCTTCAGGCAGAGGAAGATGCACGCGCGCGTCAACTCTACCTCCAGCGAGAACGACAGCGTGCTGAGCGGCAAAGAAATCAGACAACTGACGATGGTGAAAGTCGGAAGACGAGGAAAGCAAAAGACAAATGTATCATTATGTGATGGTAGATACCCCGTGTTTTTACACGATCTTCATGTGATTCCACTGGCCCGCCAATGTCAACGTTTCAACTGGTAGCACTGAAACAATGAAGTGTCGATGCTCAGGTACGCGCAACAGGTCGAGGAGATCGGTCACCCGGCGGTGGCACCGCCGAATGCCAAGGAGACTGCTCGGGTCGCCACATCATCTTCAGGAAGGTTATGACAATGGTACTCGGAGATGCTCGTGGTGAAGCTATTTGCAGGGGAGTTTCATGGATGGATTGCCAATTTCTGTTTTCTGCAGTCGTGCCGTGGCTTACCTCGGATGGATGTTCACGAAAAAAATTCTTGAAACCGTGGTTTGCGGAGCATTCAGGATTTGGGAAGTTGGGCGCAAAGTTCTCTGGTACGTGTCCGAAGGCCCCCGTATCAGTAGCATAAGTTACGCAGCGTTGGCAATTGGAATGTATCCACAGTGATGGATGACATTAATATGAGAGGTGCTCAGATTGACTCCACCGAGGTTTCTGAATGCCACGTCAAAGCGAAGACAGAAGATATATTTGCGTCGTACATATGCCGCACATCACGCAGCACTCACTCTGGTCCGGGCGGGCCCCATTGACGGATATTTAACTCGGTCGTTGATGGTGTACGATACAACAATGATGTTGGGATTGCGATCTAATGTGTCCAGGGTTGTGGATGGCCTGAGCCCTCCACTGGGTACAGCTACATACAATGATCGGTAGTGCCACAATGACCAAACACGTACAAATGCCATCTCAGTCATCCCTGCCCTATCAACCACCCAAGCCCTCTGCCAGTAGCCAAGCATCTGTTTTTTCTTACCTTCCTCCACCATCTCATCGTCGTGAAAGTCGTACCCGAGTCCTTTGTATCGTGGAAGAAGCTTCGTTTTTTGACAAGAAGTGTATCGACGACTCACCGCCGTCTTTGCCACTGGTGATCACTAGCCAACATCACCCATGCGAGAGTCAAACTTTGCCTTTCCTGCCCAAAACAGGGCCTGCGTCTGCATTTCGTCTCAGCTGTATGATAGAAGAGGTATTCGTTTTTTACAACTTGTCCGATTTTTTGAGAATACATCATTCAAATCCGTCTTTCAAGCTCTCGACACGACTTCGCCGCTCCCTCTCTTCAACTCCCTTCACCATCTCACATACTTAACATCGACCTCTCCAAGAATACGCGAAATCATGACTATGGATGGCGGTTTAGAGCGCCTCGTTCGGATCTTGCATGACTTCTGCATGTGCCCGCCTCCCCCCGAAAATCCGAACTTCATATACGGCCTCTCTCCTCCCAACGTCCGACCTCAGAAACTTCTTCCTACGCTGAACCCCCAAAACTTTGACAAACACGCCGCTTATCGTTTCTCTCTTGCGTTCCAGTGTGTGGTGAATATTGGCGTAAGAGGGAGTGAGCGCATTCGAAGTCGCGTAGTGCAGGCTGGAACACTCGACGTCGTCGGATGCATTCTCGAAGCGTGGCTGGCCAACAAGGGCTTCGCGGTAGGCCCGAGCTCTAGTGCCTCTGGAATACCCAGGGAAACTAAAGAGCAACGGATGGCAAGACGACAAGCCGTGGCAGAGCAACGACAAAGGGAAGGAGTACCTGCAGCCGCGGAGTTGACACGGGCACTGCAGAGACAAATAGTTGTTGAGGATCTCATCAGGCAAGGTCGTGGTGTGGATACGTCGATCGATGAGGTGCCATTTTTCATTCCTTTTTGTTCTCGTTTCGGGCGTCTGATCATGCTGTAGGACGCATCGATAACCGGAATAACTTTGGATCATGGATCGGATATTGAGCTTCAAGCCAATGCATCGTCCGAGTCTTTGTTGCCCCCCGTGCCACCCACCGATCGTCCGTTGTATGCGCGCCGAGCGTCATCAAGAAGAGCGGCAACAGAGACTTCCGATACTTCTACAGCCACCTCTCAAACGGAGATTACCATCGCGCGTGTTCGTGGTCGCAGTGGTACTATCGTTGCCCGTTCTGTGTGGGAAGAACCCTCAGGGACAGCAACAAATGCTACGCTTCGCCCTCGACAGAACCGGAACCGGACAACCATAACCGCATCCCCAGATGAATCTACCGACAACTCACGTCCGGAAACTGAAACTGAAGACGATGGTGATGTAGACGTCGATATGGATCGGTCACACGACACTGATGATGCTGCTCCCACCGCCCACATTCCTGTCCCTCGTACTCATCGTGCCCTCACTCGGACTGTAACTCAACGTCCGCGACGTGCGGTAGGTATTATTTCTGAAGAGCCAGCGGCTGCCCCTTTAGAAGTCAATGCCGACGCACATATTATCATCAACCACGGTCAGGGCGCAGTCGTGGATGGCGACAGTGTGGGAGTTGTTGGTGTCGAGGATGGGATCGTCTCCTTGGAGCCTAACGATGACTTCGCTATGGGAGCTCCACCTGGCGCTCCTGGAGCCATGGATGAGACCCGAAATTTACCCGAAGTAGAACCACCCGAGCTCGAGCGGCGTACTCGAAACGCTGACGCCACACCTCGCGCAACGGTGATGCCTCTGCCTCAGTCTACTGCGGGCACGGACGCAATACATAACGGAAGTGTGCGTCCTGGCGGGCTCGCACACGGTCGTGGAGAACCCAATCTGAATACGCCTCTTCCCACCGGCGTGGGACGAAGTCCTAGCCACACGCATAACCACCGCGAAACAGATTCCGCACCATACAAGGACGAAGATGTATTACTCAGCCTACAGCTTCTGGCATACCTTAGTAAATACCCTCACGTTCGGCAAGCATTCTACAAGCAACGGCTCTCGTTTCACCCGGCAACTGCTGCTGCGGGCAGTGCTCGTGTGGTCCAACAGGTTGTGGCTGGCCCAAGTAACGCACGCAATGCGGATAGCCACCCTAGTAAAGAAGGTAACGGGCTTTTCCGTGCACTTGCGTCTGCCACAGCCAGGGGCAAGGAAAAAGAGAAAAGTTTCGGGCTCGGAAATAATTCTCCCAGTACTACAGGGTCGCGAATGACCAACGTTTTTTCCCTCGTCGAGCGTTTCACGTTTCGGCCTAGCTCGTCGGAAAGTGACTTGCCGAACCCGCCACCAAAACTTCCCCCTGAAATCCAGTACTGGGCCGGTGTTATCATGCGGAATGCCTGCCGAAAAGATGACAGTAGAGGTGGTATCCGTCAATGTGCTAACAGTGAGTACCCAATGCGTTTTTCCGCTTTACCTCTTATTTAATTGACCCTCTACAGTGCTCTGTGGAAAATGGGAGACCTATCCGCGCGAATTTGCCAAATGCAGACGCTGTCGCAAAGCAAAGTACTGCGGGAAAGAATGTCAGAGCACGGCGTGGAGTGAAGGCCATCGGTTTTGGTGTAGTGCGAAGGAGGGCGAAGATAACGAGGAAAGTGTCCCTCCTGAGCAGAACCAGAACAGAGGGCTAGGAGGTGATGGTTCTGCGGGCGATGGTGTGGTGTCCGTGCGATCCGAGAGGGAGAGAACAAGGCCTGAACGGGTCGCTCGAGAGAGGAATGTCGCCTTGCACCCGCCAGGACCGACCGCGCCTCTGCACCCAGCAGCCGTTGCAGTCGTTGCTCAGGGTACCCGACAGCGTGTCTCGGCGCTTCCTCCAACAGCAGGCCCACCCTCGCCGAATACGTACGCGCAGATGCAACGCCGGAGAAGGGCGGAGACTGTTTCTGGGGCGACGACGGTTGTTGGTATGACACAAAACGGTCGTCCTGTGTATCGGCATGAGGTCCCTTGGCTTGCGGACGGTCGTAGCCGGGACATGGATGAGGGCGGAAACAATACCGGGACTCCCCAGCGTCATGGTCGGATGGACAATATGATATGGGAGGCAGCAGCCCAGGGTGACAGCGACATGGTCCTCGGATGAACGATTCTTACTGATAGCCACCGCCCTCGTTTACGTGCTTCACTTTTCAAATGGCCCATAACAAGTGACACTGGTGCTTTTGCATAATGCGCTCTGATTTACCCACCTTGAAACGACAATTTTACACAAGCTAGCTGCCTCCATACGCGGACACCCACCCTCTTCCATCACGCACCCACCCCAAACCAATGATCATCGCTTACCATACCTGCATAGCGCAATTACCCAGAGTTTGGCAATTTCCTCTCATGGACTAACCATTTTAACGAATCCCCCCTCCAGTGTGAGTGGGTCATCATTTTACGACTACAAATTCCCCCACATTCCCCTCCCGTCTACGTAGTGTTTGCTTCGCAACGTCACAGTACCTATTTAGTACATGTCTCATAGCCACAACGTTTCTCTTCCCTCTTGTGGGTCTGTCCCACCCCACGGTAATTGATTTATGATATAACAACGCAATGTCTTTTCCTTTCACGCCGCGGCGGTTATCCTTAGAATAGCCTTGCTACTTTGTTTCACTGCATAAATACAGGGATGGTTTGTGAAAGTACATATTTCGATCATCACAGTGCGGACAATCCTGACGAGTCAACCGCTGCGAGACATGTGTGCCTGCACTGGTAATTCGCAGTGCTCTGCGGAGAGGCGCTTCACAGATACCCGGTCGGAGCTTATGGTACTGTTTCTCGGGTATGAGGCGCGTTGCTGTTCTCCGAGCCATATGCACCCGATGCTGTATCTCAAGACTCGGTGGATGTGGCCACAAAAGATGCAAGGCAAAGTATTTAATGTCTCAGAGGGGGTCATCGTTGACTGCGAATATTCTAGAGATTACGCGGTACGGAGGACGCGCTTCGCGCCCGCTAACACTCATCACGTGAGAGCGTAAGTTATTTGCACGAACCAAACAAATATAAGGCAAGCAACAGAAAAAAGTTTCTGACCAGAGGTTGCCGGCGGACTGCTCTCTTCTTTTTTCTTTGTTCACGAAAACCGACTGCTGTCTTCGACCGTTTGCACGTACTCATGGTGAGCTCTCGGAGGACGTGTTACTTGTATGATTTGCAATGCTGACCGGGGTTACGTATGGGCGCGCTAATGACAGGCTGCCCAAGCTACATTCAAATCTATCAGGTCTGTAGTTCCTCTGCTGGACCGTGTCTTGGTGCAGCGTTTCAAGCCTGACACTGTACGTTCGATTTTGCTGCACGACCTGGGCATTATTTCATTCATGGTCTTATTCCAGAAAACGGCGTCTGGTATCTTCCTTCCGACGTCTGCGACGAACACCCCATTACCGGAGGCGACTGTTATTGCGGTAGGCCCGGGAGCGCCTAACAAGGACGGTCAGGTTGTCCCTACTACGGTCAAGCCTGGTGATCGCGTGCTCCTCCCTGGTTGGGGAGGAAACTCAATCAAAGTGGGAGAAGAGGTATAGTTTGATTTCTTTCGTAAAGTTGTTGTGGTAGAGCTAACGCGTGTCCAGGAATATTTCTTATTTAAGGACGCGGAGATCCTTGCCAAAATTCAGGAGTAAATGGAGGACGGGGTTCTTTGAGTAGTGATGAGGGGGGGGGGAGCATGGTCGACGCACTATTCTAATATACATCGATACTCACGCACTTTTTATTTCTTGCAATTTATCACCACGCATCCCTGCTCAATGTGCACCCGGCCAGACGCAGCCGGATCCCAAGGACACGTAAGTTGGGTGAAAGAAAAGGCCAAGGTTTGGGACCCTCGGTACATGCAGGATGAGCGAGGTGTGTGCAATTATGAAAATGTGTTTTGCAAAAAGCGCCCTTCCCTGATGCATCGTGGCAAAAAAGTCCTCCAACTGTTTTAACGGTGACCAAGGCCAGGCCAGCATGTGCGCACTATTACAGCAATACCGCAATGCCGCCGATGCCATGCTTGATCTGGGCAACCAGGCTTAGTAGACAAGCACCGCAAAGCGAGCTTAACGCGGCTGCAACCGTCAGAGTGATTAGTAGTTGCCACGTCCCCACCGACGAGAAAAGACTCGAACACCTCGAGCACGACAAGTGAATTCGGCAGCGTTTGGAAGTATAAATTCGGCCCCCAAAGCGTTTTCGGCCTAGCTTACGTGTGGAGTGGAGGGGCAGGCGCGGAACGATCCAATGAAAGGCATACTGTAATCCAGTTCAACGGCTCGCTTGTCATCGCCTCCGAATAGCGAACGTATTTAAACCGGACATGGCAAGCCTCTCCTGACAGTCCGCTCTCCCCCTTTTCCCTTCCGTCTCCTACCCGGTTCGGACTCGGACTCTTCTCTTTTGACTAGTCGTCCCCGCCATCGTCCTCAAACCATGGCGACTTCCGGTCACACCAGTCCAGCAGTCAGCGCCTCGCACAGTTTGCAACCAAAGCCATCCGAAGGTGCCCTCTCGCAGGCACCCCTTCGTCCACCTGCAACGCCGCCGCTTAGTCGTGCCCGTGCAATTGGCCTCGTCGCAACATGCACCACTGCTATGGTCGTTAATGTCCGTCCGCCCTCCGTTCGTACGCAAAGTATCCCGCTCCTGACCATTCCCAGGTATCGAACTCGACAGCAATATCTATTTCGCTTCCGATGATCGGGCGAAACATAAACATCCCACAAGATCAACTGCAATGGCTCCTGTCGGCGTACGCCTTATCATCTGTGCGTATAGTCGATCCGGTCACTATATGCGTTCCCGACCGGGTACTAACATTCCTTTTAGGGCTGTCTTTTACTGTTCTTCGGGCGTCTTGCAGACTTACACGGCAGGAAGAAAGCCTTTATCCTCGGCATGTTGACGCAGCTGGTCTTCGCGGTGGGGTGCGGTTTCGCGTCGAGTAAGCAGCGCTCTCCTTATTCCTCCTGTCTCCTCTGAAACCAAACTTCCCTATTAGGTGGGATTACTCTGGACGTTCTTCGTGGGTTCCAGGGATTGGGTGCAGCCGCTGCAATTCCCTCCGCAGTGAGACCGCTCGACTTTTTCCGGCATTTTGTTTCAGCGACTGATGTTGTCACAGCTCGGTTGCTTGGCTCATTCATTTCCTCCGTCCCGTGCACGCACGCTAGCTTTCTCCACTTTCGCTGCCGGCGCACCTGTTGGGGGTGCATTTGGCATCATCGTCGGTGGCGTCGTCACGCAACTTTCCGAGTGCGTGTTTTCATTCTCACGACTTCTTTCTTGTTAATGCCTTTTCCTTAGTGACCATTGGAGGGGTACTTTCTTCATGGCTGCCGGCCTCTCCGCGCTCACCCTCATCGGTGGCCTCCTGAGCATGAGTCCAGATAAGGTTGACCGGGAGGCGGACAGGCGCGTTGATTGGATTGGTGCTGCATTAGTCACCACTGGCCTGGTCCTGATCGTCTTCGTCCTCGGACAGGGTCAAATTGCACCACAGCAATGGAGGACCCCATGTACGGCTTGGCGTCTCTTTCTTTCTCACTGAACTAACCTGTTACTATGACAGACATCATCGCCAGCCTTGTCATTGGGGTGTTCCTCGTTGCAGTCTTCCTTGTATGGGAACACCACCTGGAGAAGGTATACGGAGACCCTAGTCGTCCCAAATCCATATGGACACCCCCGCCTCTCATGAAACTGTCTCTCTGGGCGCGTGCTAAAGGACGTGTGGCAGTAGTCCTCGCCATAGCATTCCTTAACTGGGCCGGTTTTTTGAGTTGGTCACTCTGGGCACAGGTACTTCCTTGTTTCCCCCTTGTCGGCCATGACGCTGCGGACATTCGTTGATGCTTGTTTCTCGTAGCTGTATTACCAGAACTACCTCGGGCTCACTGCGATCCATACAATGGTTCGATTCATTCCCATGTTTATTACCGGAATCCTGTGCAACTTCTTCGTTGCAATGGTTGTCTCTAGACTGCCCCTCGTGATTTTTGTTGGTAAGTGTGGTTGTATTTCTGCACCTATCCACATGCCTAATACGCAGCGGCCCACAGTCTCCGGCACGCTGATTACGGCAGGTGCGGCAATGCTTTTTGCGCTCATTAATCCGTCGGAGACATACTGGGCCTTCGGCTTTCCGTCAACTGTACTCATCGTGTTTGGCGCCGACTTCGTGTACTCCGCTGGAACCATTTTCCTAGCGAAGATTGCCAAGCATGGGGAGCACAGTGTAGTAGGGGCCCTATTCCAGACCATGACGCAGGTGCGTGGGTTACGGCTCCTATGTAGGAAGGCTGTTCCTAATTTCACCGAAAATCTTTTCTTTTTCGAACATCTGCATAAACACGATGCTGGAATCACCCTAAACAATTACCATGTCTTCGATGGCCCTGGTATCGAAACAGATCGGCACAGCGTTCGGACTAACAATTACCACCATCGTGTTCGACCGGGTCGTTATTTCCGAGAGCGCAAAAGCGGGGGTAACGTTGAATCCTGATGCATCTAATGCACCAGCTTCTGCAGACTTGAAGGGTTACAGGGATGCTCAGTGGACGGCCGCCGCATTCCCCCTATTAGGTGGGTCATCTTTTTATAAATAATACCTTTCATTCACGTGTTTATTCTGCGCAGCCGCCATCCTGGCCGCGCTCTTCCTTCGCGGCGTAGGGATTGTTGGTCACGACAGGCACAAAAGCGTGAAACATTCGGATGAGAATATCGCTGTTTTACATCGCACACAGGAAGTGGCACGGGAGAAACCTGTTCTCCCAGAAATTGTCGTTTAATGTGATCGCCCAGGAGACGACCCTTCGTGCGCTGGAGCCGTGTACCATGGACTTTTATTATTTATTCGGAACTCCTGGAAGAAGACCCACGATAGCCGCCGCCGGACCGGACTGCGAATATGCTAAAAGCTCATGCCCATGGACCAGCCCGCGTTGATGTCTGTTTTTTCTCATGATGTGACATGCTGCGATGCCCTCCCTACTACTTTACTATATGAGTCCCAGTCAAGGTGGACTACTACTACTGTTATTGTCGAAGCTGGAGCGGACACTTAGTAGTGACGGGACCGGGACGAGGGGAGGTGAACTCCCGAATATCCTGCCTTTCGATGTCTATGGATCAGCACCGTGCCAGCGTGGTAGTCGCGCTACTTCCGTTTCAACGTCTATCGTTAAGCAAGTGAAACTCTTCATCACTTATTTATACAGTATCCTTCGCATTCCTTTTTGTTTTCCTTGCTTTTCCTGCATTTCCGCATGCTGTGGTATAGGTTTTAGCCTTACTAGATTATCCTTGTATGCCTGCCAGTGTTCGGACCACCGGGTCTCTACTTTACTCCCACATAGATACACATGACATGCCCGCTCTATAACCGCGTGTTAGAGTACCGGATCCACTCGAATTGTGACATAACGCCCACTCGACTGAACTTCTTTTACTCGAGTAGGTTCGTCAGGGTTAGATGACACCCCTCAATATTTCACGCTAAAAGTACTGGGGCGAGGCGTACTTTGCAATACCTAATGAATGCTGGCCACCTACATATCTTGGGCCCACACCAATATTTATTAGATTCTTGGACGAGAAAGTTACAGACGTTGCCAATACGCAGCATCGAACATTCCGCCGATGCCAGAGGTCTCCGAGACGAAGTCTATCACGGTTAGTGCACTGAAGACGGCATTGCGTGGCGCAGGGGCACAGGACTTGCATCTTACGCCGAGAGCACTGATCGCCAAGATAGAGGCGTCCCACGGCTCCACTAAGGAACTTCGCTTCGACGTAATACACACATACACGGAACCTGAGCAGTGCATGTGTGCGATAGGATCGATCTATATGAAGGGCCGCCGCTGGTTCTTGAACCATACTCGGTCGATGAACACATGCTACACGTGAGTTGGATACTTTGTCGTTCCTGGAAGAGGGCATAGTGAGATTGAACTTCACAATCCACAATTTAAAATTCGGACCCACGTACGGACCTGTACCACCCCAACATTCCATGCTTTTTGCGTGCCTGATCGTGGGATCGCACTGGGTATCACCTGCCTCATGTACTTTTGTGCCTTGGTGTAACAGGAACCGAGTCGACTTACCAGAGACTGAATAAAACGATCAGATGGGAAAGTGCTCGTGCGCTGAGGAGAACTTGTAAGTTTAAATCGTGTACTTCAAGCAGCGCTTCCAATGTGTGACTGAACGAACATACCGCCGGTACTGTTCAGCGGCAATAGTACTTGGGAAGATTATAAACTTAAGCCCAGCATGTGTTAAATGGACCAAACGTGGAGTGGAGCCTGAATACAATGGGCTGGGAATCACGTACAGGGGACCGACACGCAGGGCAAACTGACAACAACGCTGGGGACATGCGTTGGAGCGACAATTTGTACTGAAAAATTCTCTGTAGTACATTACAAGACCGTCACTGTGAGAGGTGCAACTAATTTTTTCGAAAACTTACAAGATCTCTAACCACATCTTGCAAGGCTTCCTGAAGGCCTCGACCTTGACTGCAATCGAGCCAAACTGGTGGTATAATTCTTCACTGTTATTGTTATATTTGGTAGGCCCAATGTTCCTCGACGTATCACGAAATGGGCACTGTGGACGGCAACGTGTGCTTCATCAACATTGTCATCGAGGTTCATGCCGTATGGCTGAATCTGAGGTAGAAGCTGCTGCCAATTTCCCAGTTCCTGATCCTCTCATTGGCTGTGAAAAGTATCTCAGGTGGCTCGCCCATTTTAAAATTGGACACTTTCCTTGTTGTTTGCGGCGACAGGGTACTGAAGTATGACAGCGTAGAGCACTGAAACACTGACGACCCCTTTACCGCACCATGTGATAAGGAATGCATGAACTCAAAAGTTCCCACGGTGTCGTCTTCCGTCTATCGCCGCGGTTAGCCTCGAGTCGAAAGCTCTCCATTCCGCCATGATGTCCGCTCGCATTGGCATTGCACCAACCTTGAAGAGAGCAGCGTTTTATTCAAAACACGGTGAGTTAATTGCCGACTTGTTTATGTCCATTTATTCTGATCGCGATCAGCCCGCACCGTTGCCCTGCGGTCTGCGGTTGTTAGACGGTAAGTCTCAGTACTCAAACGAGACAGCATGACATACTGAGTAGACTATAGAGGTATTCAGACGGAATCTCTTCCGCCATCGGCTTCGCAAGAAATTTTGAATCAACAACGACTCAAGCGACCATCCAGTCCTCACTTCACCATCTACCAGCCGCAATTAACATGGCTTGCTTCCATAGCCAACCGTGCCACTGGTGGTGCTCTTAGCGCTCGTGAGTTGGCAGCTCGAATGGATATAAACATTTTATTTATGCGGCAATCAGTGCTTTATGGTTTCTCTTTGGCCTACCTCTTTGCACCTGGCACGTTTGATAGCGCCCATATCATCGAGTTCGTTGCAGGGCTACCTGAGTACGTAAAGTACGCTGGTAAATTCGTCCTCGCTGCACCCTTTGCCTTCCACTCTTTAAATGGTCTCCGACATCTCGCATGGGATACGGGAAAGTGTACGCCTTCTTGTTGTTTCCTTCTCCTATTAACAGGCTAACGTGTATCTAGTCTTGAGTCTGAAGTCGGCGTATAGGACGGGCTACGCAGTACTCGGCGCCACGGCTATTTCGACGATTGCTCTAGTTTTGATGTAAAACATAGGTTTTACTTTGTGCCCACCTGAATGCCACACAAAGTCAGCTAAATAATTTCCAACTGCCTTGCGAAGCAGCCGGTGCTATATCAGTCTGTTCCGCTGAATTCAACCCTTCGTGATCATCTTTCTCATGTCAAATGGGAGGGCTAAGAGGGAACCTCTCTACCCCACGTGGGGGGCGGTGGCCGGTTAGCCTAATTTTGGTGCAAGTCATCATGAGAGCATGAGGTCGCGATTTTAGGTGTGTATCAGAGAAGTTAAAGTATTGAGTCTTGACCCATGGCCGCTCCCGTGAGAAGCTAGTCATAATGCAGGGCATGCGATTTGTCAGCGCTGACAGACACCCAGCTTTTCCAGCATGATAAAAGACGGGCGGCGGTACTTGTCAGCCCGACGGAGGCGACCCTCATTTAAGGGACCATGTGCTGAGGAATATCGTTCAGTTTCCTCTCCTCCAAACCGCTTAACCTCGAGTCCGTCGAAGATGGCGACCGCAGCTAACTCTGTCCCCCACCCGACGGTTGTCAAGGTGATATTCCGATACTTGTGTCAGTGGGCTTGTGACTGACTGAGTCCATGAGGTCGACCCTTTCATGTGAGTAAATTGTGCCTCCCCTATTGTCTTCCATGCCCAATCTTCACCCTCTCCAGACCTGCCCGAGAATAAAAAGTGCGTCTGGGTCTCTTGGCGACACCTATCCCGGGTCTAGGGACTCCACAACCGACGGCAGCGAGCCGCCCCGAAGAACTTTCTGTTTCTGAGTTACATTGTGAAAAACACGTTTCCCGGCCCTGGTATCCCAGCACTCGCGACAGCAAAGCCCGGACAGGTCCGTCCCGCTCTCGACTGATAGACTCGAGACTGCACCAAACACGAGTAGACTCCCAGCGTCGAATGTGTTGGTAAGCAGATTCCAAAGTGCTTTGCGGTTACTCATAGTGTTCGAGACTGGACTGGGGCTCAGATTGGGAACAATGACGGTACGTGTCAAACTCTGTTGATGCGGTCCACCACTCCTAAAGTCGTACACTAGTTAGTGACGATGTAGGGGACGTCGATTGGACTGTGTCCACAATTTGTCCGGCCCAATCGCAATTGAAGGTGCAGAGCCTAGTGACTGCCTCGTCGTAGATATTTTGGGTGGTATGTGCTATTCAATGACTATTGAGGGAGACGGGACTATCTATTCTTGTACAGTCAGACCATTTGATAAAATGCCTTGGGGATACGCTAAGTCCATACGGCAAACTTGGCTTGCCCGTCAAATCTCCGTCACTAGGGCTTTGAACTTGAGAGTGGTAGTGGTCTTTTTGGTGTGGAGTGATCGTCATCATTCAGGATTCCGATCTTAATACCTCTAAAGCCAAGGAATACAGTAGTAGAGCCGCCAAAGCCATCTAGGACTTCAAAGGAATGGTTTCTCTCACGGATTTGATTCATCCTACTTCCTGACTGCCGAGTAGGCATTTATGCAACTTCAAGACACATTCCTGGGGTGCGCTTCGCAGGAATTCCTGACCCTGGCTTGATCGGCACTGCGCCTTGCGCGGAGCTTTTGGCCACTTGGAACAAACGCGAAGGTGCACTCATTGCAGCTCATGCTAACGATGTTCCTGCTGTTGCATATGGTCCGAAAGTGAGAGGCACCTACGTGGGCCAAGAACTCGACGAGACGGTCAGAGGAAAGGTCTATGGTGAGGGTGCTTGGACAATTCCTGGTCGAGAACATGGCGGAAACTGTGATGTGAGTAGCTATTGTCAGATCCTGTACTCGGGCGCGAGTTGCTTATTTGTGTGCAGTACAGATCAAAAACCTGTCTAGGTGCGTGACTTTGCTGCATTTTCGGTACCAGAAGACTTATTGCAATGTTGAAGGGGATTGCGTTGCTACTTCCCTGTCTTCATCAATGGCGCTAATCTGTCTGTTGGGGATTTGCACTTTTCACAAGATGACGTACGTGCGGCCTTCCCTTTGCGTTCCAGTCCGCTTTCTCACAACGTGCACAGGAGAGGTTAGTCTGGCCGTTTCGATCCCTGGATTCTCCTAACTATCTGGGGAAGATGTCTTTCTGCGGTGCCATCGAGATGGTATGTACGTGCGAATTTGCTAGTTTTTTGGTGACTGATACATCCGAAGGCCGGAATCATTAGGTTCGGTACGAGTATTATCAAAGGGGGAGTAGAAAAATTTGCCTTGAAGCAACCAATATTTTTGGTGGTGTCTGTACTGCACATGCTTAGTTCTGTTCCGCGCTCGGTCTTAACATCAACAGCCTCCTCCAATTGATCCTTTGTATTCCTCCAAGGTAAGAATAATAATCTGGGATGTATGTCAATCCTGATTACCGTGTCCAGCTCATTTTCGGAGGAATTAGTATTGATTATCGTTCGTGTCTCTCCCCTATTTTTACGCTCTTGCTGAAGTGGCGCAGATGGTGATGGAACTCAGTACAACATGGATGCGTAAGCTTGTTCCACACAACTGGTAACACGCAGTGATCAAGGTCTTCCAGGACTGTTGCATACAAACAGGCAACCTTGAATGCCATTGCTTGTCTACAACAGGTGTGGATAGACTTTCATCGTGCGTTGGTAGTTTTATTGACGCTAATTATCAGCTCGGCCACAGTACGTGGCTTCTACTTTGTTTGCAAGTTAATTCTGCTTAAGTTCCCCTCTGACTGCAGCTCGCGATCAAGCTTGTGCACGTGTTTGACAGTCCCTTGCGCGGTCTTGGATTGTAATCTGCTGATCTGCTCTTGTCCGCTGCCCCGGTTGAGAGCCACGTTGGTGCAGTCGTGGTGAGCTTATCGTCTTCCGAAAACTTTCATTCCTTTTAACTGGTTTATCACAGCAGGATTCTCCGAATGCCTGCGTAACGCTTGCGCTTCCACTTGGTATTTTCGAGCATGTACGTACTGTAAGAAGACATAAAGGTTCGCTCCTCCCTCTCTAACAGGACATCCTGCCAAAAGAAGATGGCCTCAAAAAGCTTCAATTTGGTCAATGCGCTGTTCAGTAGTGGTGTTCTCTGGATTTGGCTGCAAGCAATCCCCAAGGTCTTGGAAAGGAATGCACGAGTGTCAGAATACGTACCATGAGTCTAGTACGTCACCATGGTCCCACTGCAGGCCAACGTACGACGGGATGCGACGCGCCAGGATCTTGATCCAACGACTTCTTACGAGAGTTACCAATGGAGTCATGCGCGGGTTGAACGGAATGAAACCTTGCCACAGCTCGCACCGGATGATTTTGTCGGACAGGCAAAGCTAACTGCCGTTCACCGCACCTAAACTTGAAATCCTTCATTGAAGTGCGAGGAGTCTTTTGTATTTGTCATCGCACAGAAAAATACCACAAGAGCAAGCCAAAAGAAACCTAGTCGTCGCATACCTACTACCACTGAAAGTCCATCCGAAAATTGCGTAGATGAAAAGGCCGCTCATCGGAGAGGCACGAACGGATCGCGATCCTTGCGGTAAAACAATGCGCCGATCTGATATATTGTTCATCTGGCTGGCCAGTATAGCCGTGGTGAAAGAACGCACAGTTGTACAAGAAGTTAAGAAACGTCTTCCAGCGCTTCCAGCCTCCCCACTTGTCTGATCAAAGAGTCAGGTATAGCATGGACAGGCTGGAGAAACCAACCGTACCTATCTCTGACCGCCTCTTGCCACCTCTGTAGTTTAGCAATCTCGTGGACTTGGAAACCATAGATTCGTGGACGATACCGATCAGCTTTTAATGCTACTGCAGCTGTGCTCCCCGGTTCCCCTGCGTTCTCAGTGATTTCCGGTTCCTCCCGCGTCCGCCTGTTTCTCTTATTGACCTCGGATTCATGAAGACGAGTGGGTGGAATCTCAATCGGGCCGACTTTGGGTGAGATAAGGTTGGGATAGATCATGAAGAATAGATGCGGGAAGGATGTGCCGAAGTACGCGCCGTCGATAGAACCATGTCGTGACGATTTGGGAGAGTAAACATCTTCGCAACGACCGCAGTATAGCTTGACAGATTTTTCATATGGAGTGTCGCTCAGCCCTACTGGTAAAAGCGGTTGCGACTGGCAAAGAACTCGGGGGCAGCGACCAAATTCCACCCTCTTGTACTTCTCAAGCTGATCAAAAATGAGTTCAAGGAATGAGAGGCCGACAATTTTCCGCACCATCTTCGCAAGCCCACGAGCAGTTACGATCCATCGTGCATGTATGAGGCCATATAGCAAGCGGGCCTGTACGTCCAGAGCGCCGCGCAGTTCGTCTTGTATATCATCGTCTGCAAAGTAAAAACTGAGAAAGACAACTGAACATCCCTTCCTTCACGAACCAAGATTATCGGTTATTAAATCCAACGCCTGACCATAGTTGCTGACTTCATTGTTGAGTCCGGTCAAGTTGAACCTATCTAAGATATAATCTTCGTCGACTTCACAGAAATATTCATTGCCTTTGGACGATAGAAACCAAGAGATCCACTGCAGAAAGATTCATTGGGATATGTCTGTGATTTCCTACCCGAGCGGCTCACTGAGCTAAACAAACCTCGTGAGCTGCTGATCCAGTCCAGTAACGATCGCACCCACTTTGAATAGTCAGAATCGGAACCACTGGAGATGTCTTCCACTATACGACCGATCATCGTATCAGCAATGTGCTCAAGGACGCCTGTTGTTTGGACTGACTTGTGGTGGTCGCGGAGAGTTAGCCTAGTCGCCTGAGCGGAGCAGGAGCAAGCTGAGCTTGACGTTCTCACGTCCGGCAGTCTCGTCGCTATTATTACACAATTTACGCTTGGACACCAACCATTCCATGAATCGGCCAGCACGGCGTGATTAGGCTACAGGAACAGTCTTTGTCTCTTGGCATGCCGGATGACGTGGTGATTGACATGCCTACTGACTCTCCCAATTCGAAGGTTGCCGTCCACCGCTTTGAACCAGTAGAAATGGCCCCTCTGAATGCACCTCGGGGCATCGCGTCCCTCACTGTCGGTATCCCATCCTCGCAAAAGAATAGGCAACCAGATGGGCCATCGTCACCTCCACGCTGGAAGACACCCGAGTTTATTTTCTACTACATCGTCTTCGTGGTTGTGGTCCCCCTTATGGCTTGGGTGCCAATTCGTTTAAGTTCACGTATGTCAAACTCGCTCTCGAGCAGGCGGATCTGCCTTGACATTCTTCATACCTCCCCTAGCAACAAACGCGAATTACCCTCTTTTTCGTCATCAACTAAAACCTGGTTGGCTGTTTGGTCGCGAAGTTGTAAGCCAATATCGTACGCCTCACCCAACGTCCTCGGCTAACTTTTCTTTGCGTTGCTGAACAGGATAACAGTGACCGCCAATATCGTGCCTTTCGAGACAACATCCCTGCCCTTTCTCTCCTTGCTTTAATCTATCTCACCCTGCAGTGGATATACAAGCGTTTGACCAGCTCAACGTCAGTAATACCCAAGGACAACATCTACCTCGTACCCTTTCTCAACTTCTTTGCTACTTTATACCTCATTGGCCTCCACGGCACAAGCACCATCAAAATCTTGACAATCCTCACAATCAACTATTACATAGGGAAAGGCCTACGAGGTTCTCGGATCGGCCCATTAATTACTTGGATTTTCAATGCCTTCATTCTGTTTGCAAATGAGAGGAATGAAGGTTACAACTTTTCGAGTTTGCATCCCTCGTTGGCAACATTGGTGAGGCAACGGTGAGAGGAGAACGCTATATTGACAGGGTTCCCCTTTCTTTAGGACGTTTTCGAAGGCCTGTATCCCCGATGGCACATCAGTTTCAACATAACCATGTTGAGGCTAGTGTCGTTCAATATGGACTACTACTGGGCTTGTAAATCGCGGAGTACAGAAGATGTAGGTTCAGTAGTTTTCTTCGTGGCTCAGAAATGAAGTACCTCGACAGCGCGATATGAGGGCAACTCAAAAAGAAAGGATCAATACGCCCCACCCTCTCGAGTTTTACACGTATGCAAATTACTTGGCCTATACTCTCTTTCCTCCGCTTTATATAGCTGGTCCGATCTTAACATATAATGACTTCTTGTGGCAGGTCCTCTTATTAATTCTCCTGCATCAGCAATTCTTCAACTGACAAAATACAGTTGCGCCGACCGCAGGAGATATCACTCCCCTCCATCATGAAGTACTTCATACGCTTCCTTATCTCCCTAATCACGATGGAACTCGTCCTTCATACGATGTACGTGGTAGCGATCAAGGATACAAAGGCTTGGGCAGGCGACACTTCGCTTGAATTAAGCATGATCGGATTCTGGAACCTGATAATCGTATGGTTAAAGGTTCAGCTCTTTGTCTTTTTGGACTTAATCTCTGGATTCACTTTTATATTTCCTGGCCTTTAGCTTCTCCTTCCTTGGCGTTTCTTTCGGCTATGGTCGTTAGCCAGTGGTATCGATCCTCCAGAGAACATGGTTCGCTGTATGGCTAATAACTACTCTACGACCGGTTTTTGGAGAGGCTGGCATCGTTCCTACAATCTTTGGGTAGTGCGGTAAGACATTTACTCTCACTCGGAGATGAAAGTTAATGGGTGGCCAGATACATATATATTCCTCTGGGCGGAACGAAAAACGTAGCAGTAGCCACGTTGCTCATATTCACATTCGTTGCCCTCTGGCATGATCTCTCCTTCCGCTTACTTGCATGGGGTTGGCTCGTTTGCTTGTTCATTGTGCCAGAGTTGTTGGCAGCCTACCTTCTTCCACAATCCAAGGTACGACCTTACACAGTGGTAGCAGCGTTCGTCACTGACTGCCAGTGACAGTATGGACGATATTGGTGGTATCGGCACGTCTGTGCCATCGGCGCCGTTTTCAATATTCTGATGATGATGACGGCGAACCTAGTCGGGTTCGTGATCGGAACAGAGGGGGTACTCTACTTGTCAAGACAGATCACAGGTAGCCTTGAAGGTATTGCTATCTCTACTTTTTTCCCTCGTCAACTTACATTTTCGGGGAATTCGCAAGGCTTCCGATTCATTGTCACCGGGTGTTGTTGTCTTTTTGTCGGGGTGCAGCTGATGTTTGAGTACCGGTACGTCGAGTTTCATTGCCGACCCTTGGGATAGGGGGCTCAGGAGTATTTCAGTGAGGAAGAAAAGCGAATGGGTATCTTTCTCCGGTGCTAATCACGGTTATTTTTGGGATATGTGATCCAGACTTCCGTCGCTAGTGACAGTTGCCGATAGCCTACATAGCTCGACTCAACAGTTTTCAGTAGACTCCAAATGCCTACCGACTTTCCTCTGCTGTTGCTGTGCTGTGCCCCAGCTCGGCCATGGATACTAAGCTCACTCGAAGGCAGAAGGCTCCTAGGATGTTCTCCTAGTAGCAAGAATTCTGACATTGTAAGACGACCTTTAAAAAGTGTTGGCAATGGTTTGCGTGTTGACCGAGGATAGGGCTTAGAAGTTGGCAGATTCCTAAGTTATGATACGCTCAACGATAGTGATGTGCTACATTATGTGGTCGTGAATGAGGATAAATAGAGGCAGCCAGTTTGGAACTTGTACAAGTTATTGGACCATCCTAGACATACAAGCTTCACTTTGAGCCGAACATGTCTACCATCCCCTGATGATCTTGATTGGCTACTGTTTCGCGCGCTTCCTCTTGACACAGCGATCACCGATCATCGTCTTCGGCACTGTAACCTAACAACTGCTGCTCACTAGCTGACAGTGTACCTTAGTGCAAGTGCTTTGGGGTGGATGGATTCGCAGTCATCATCTCCAGCTGCCGTTTCCACTCGATCTCGTTGGTCTGGTGAAGTATCCGAAAACTTAAATGCCTTCTCTGGGGCAGAAAGGGACCGGCTGTCCTTGAATTCCCCGACGAACGGCTTATCTTCCAGACATTCGACAGATACCAGCAACGCCTTCAATCAAATATTGTCTTTTGTTGTCTCGATCACCTACCCTTCGCAGGGCGGTTCTTCGTGCTCCTAGCGTCGCCCCGGATATCCTCGGATCCGGTGGCTTACCCTTGCTCGTTCCATCCCCAGCAATTGCTACTCCTGAGACGCATCTTTGCCGCTTCTTTGATGCCAAAGTTGCCATCCTCTTCGATGCCGGACTCGACGCGAGGGTCAGATCATTTTCCGTTGCAGACTTGAAGGGCCACAGGGCTGCCCGTTGGGTGACTACCGGATTCCCTCCGTTGGGTGGGTTGCCTCTTCACGCATGTTATATTGACGTGTCTGTGTTGTACAGTGCAATCCTTGTCGCGCTCTTCCTTGGGGGGCGGGGGCATTGCTGGTTACGGCAGGCGCAGAAATGCAAGGGAAGAGGTCAACGCCCCTCAAATCACCTACCGGAAGCCTCACGGGAGAGACCCACTACCACAAGAGGTGATGCCTAGCGCATTCGCTCGAGAGACGGCCCTCTTCGTCTGCTGGAGCCGCGTACTGTGAATTGATTTGGAAGGTTCTTGCTGGAAAGCCTACGATAACTGCCGCCGAATCAAGTTGCGAATATGCTGAAAACTCGACCGCCATGGAACAGCCACATGGACATCTGTTTTCACGCGTGTTGCAACTTCCTCGTCCCTGCTACTTTGCTACACTAATTTAGACTATCGTATAGCGTTACATTTGCACAAAAAATAGTTGTGCGGGACATACAAAAAATTGCGGGACATACCAAAAATTTTGTGCGGGACAAACAAGATGTGTGCGGGACATAATAAACAATTAAGAATTTTGTGCGGGACATGTCGCACGTGCTTACTAATCATGGCTTATGTAATATTTTCGCACCATGAAAATTTGCACCTATGATAACTGGTAGCCTACCTACAGGGGTGTGTTTGTGTATGTTTGTGCATTTTTTTGAACTCAGCCCAACTTTATCCCTTGAACCCTCCAGCAGTGGCTGGTACAGAACATTGGTAAGGTTCATTTGCTGCTGTTCAGCCCACCATTGGCATCCATGTAAGTGACATGGGTACAGTAGAGATTATAATAATATGTATGGACATGTACACATTTGGACATTGTGAGAAGGCATCACTAAAATAGACATATCCTTTCCTTCTTGGTCTTTATGGCTGAGTTGTCTCTGGAAATTCCTAGTGTCAAAGACATATGGAACAAGATGATTGCAGATTTTGGCAAACAGCCCTGCCTGTGGCAGATCAGAGTTGCACAAGCTTTCATCAAGGGTGGTCAGGATATAGTATGCATTGCAGGAATGTCCATGGGGAAGACACTCACATTCTGGATGCCACTACTTTTCTGTCCAAAGGCTCTCCAGATCATTGTGATGCTGCTGAATCAGCTTGGGAAGCAGCAAGTTGACTACTTAGAAGGTCTGAGTCTGTGAGCCATTGTGATCAATGCAGACATGGCCAGTGAGAAGAATTACAAGGTATGTGCATACCATTCATGTCCCTCCCATGTCCATGGTGCACTTATACTTGACTAGGATATTGAGGTGCTGGAATACCAGGCAATTATAATAAGTCCAGAGCAAATAATGAAGCCAGGGGGGATGTTTGAGGTGCTGTTGAAGAAGAAAGACTTTGTCACACATATAATGGGAATTATCTTTGACAAAGCTCACTGCATCACAACCTGGGGAGCATTCCAGCCTGAGTATAAGGAGCTGGGATGACTGCACTTTATCTTACCATTTTGGGTGCTGTACATGATCACATCTGCAACACTAACACCAGAGACTCTTACTGATATTACTTGAACACTGGGCCTGCAAGGAAAGGAAGATCACATCAATATTCAAGTCCATACAGATTGGCCAAACATAAAAATTTGTGTATGCAAGATCATGCACCCACTTACTTCTTATGCAGATGTCACATCTGTGACGCATGCGTAAGGTCTGGACCGCAGTCCGACCATCTGAGGTGTCGTTCTAGCCCTATGGGCTCCCGTCATGAAACTCCATCCCGTCTCTAATTTGACTTATGATCTGTTTCTATTTCTGTTTCCATATTTAGTATGTTTCTCTCGCACTTCCTAAGTGACTCGCTACACTTCCATACCCGTATGTCTTACTAATCCCCATACCATCTGGCTATCCGGCAACTACTGACTTACCTTACTAATGGCTCACTAATGTTGTTACTCATCCGTACTGCGCTCCGGTAGTCACTACACCCTGGACATTGCTTTATACTTTTCTCTGTACTATAAAAGCCTTGTACATACGTCGTAGCACATCAGTTTGAATATCGAATAAGATACTCATCGATCTCACTTGACTCCAGATAGTTTCTGGATAGTTCTGACCTCTAAGGGACTTGGCAGGAAGAAGTGTACTAAGTTGTATGCTAAACTCTGACTACCTGGACTTTCGCTCTAGACATCCTCTGCCCTCGGACCCTCTCGGAGACCATTGAGAACCAGTCTTGACAGTATATTCGAACTCAATTCCTGCACAAGCCCACCAAACCCCCCACGCCATGACCATGACTACCCGACTCCATTCCCGCTCAATGGCTGTTGAAGCTTCGGAACAAGCTGCGATCGATGACATGCACGAGTCTAGTGCACGTATCGCACTAGCGAGCTGCCAACGCCCTCCACCGTCGGTCAGCCAATTTCGAAGTTTCTCCACCAGGGGTGAACCCCTTGCTACCCTGACTCCTAGAACCAGCTCCTCTGGTAGATGTTCCTCATCCACAGCGTGACCAACCCCAGACCCCTTTGGAGGCGATGGCCCCGGAGATGACGGTCCCGGAGACAATGGTCCCAGAGACGATGACAATGAAGGAAACCCTTTCGTCGACACCCCAGAACAGCTAGACCCCCAACTGGTGGTCTTGCAGAACTTGGCAATGGCCATCGACCATCTGTCACGCTCAGCCCGCTGCTCTGATGACACCTCGTCCTCACGTGCCAAGGTCCGAGAGCCGGACACCTTCGATGGAACCGACCCAAAGAAACTCCAGACATTCTTAGTCCAATGCAAACTGTGCTTCCAAGATCGTCCCAAGGCCTTCTGCCTGGACAGAAACAAAGTCACATTCGCCCAATCTTATCTTAAAGGAATGGCTCTCGAATGGTTCGAGCCAGACCTTCTGAACTCCAGAGACCCGGCAGACCGTCCACTTTGGATGGACAGCTGGTTGGATTTCATAGCAGACCTTCAGACAACTTTCGGACCACATGACCTGGTCGCAGACGCCGAGCGCCAGCTCAATCACCTCCACATGAAGGAAACACATTGTGTAAACCGTTATGTGGTCGACTTCAATAGGTTGGCGTCACAAGTCCGAGGTTACAGAGATGGCACTCTCCGCCACCTGTTCTACACCGGGCTCCCAGACTGCTGAAGAGACTGATAAAGTGCAACCGAAGATGGGCAAAGGAGATCTGAAGGGGGGAGATCTTCCAAAGGGGCTTCTATAGCCTGGAAGAGAGAGTTCTGTCTGAGGAAAAGAGGACGTCTGGGGCAGTCTGAGATCTGTCTGAAAACTGAAGGCACTCGCAATGGCCTTCTCGAACTCAAACTCAAACTCGTAACTCAGTACTTCGATTCCTTTTTTTTGTAAGTAGTTACAGAGGAGTGTAGGTGCATGCGGGCTTATGTAAGCTACCTCATGTGCCTAAACTCGAAGCTAAGAGAAGTCTAAGGTAAAAGAACAAAAACAAAAGAAAATAAAATAAAAGAGTAAAGTAAAAGTAAAACCAAAGGCTATAAAACCAAAAGAATATCATAATGGGGAGTACTCACTCCCTACATCCGCGGGTCACTTGAGAATTCAACCGTCCTCGGTTGTAAACGGACGGTACGAGCTCGAAGGTGCTGACAGGTGGGAGTAGCAGGGAAAACTCGCCGAAGGATGACGGTTGCGCGAAACCTTACGAGACTCGAGGAAACGGTGAAGGGGAGTGTAGGGAGGACGTAGGAAAATAAATCGAATGAATACGCGCACCCCATCCCGAGATATCAGCAAAACCGGCCTAAGACACCTCGCCACACAAAAAATCCAAATATCTCGACAAGGGCTGTACGAATCGCGACAAGAGGTATACCATTCGAAAGCGCTGGTCGAGTAGTATCAAGTCCCAAAAAAGGCGAAAGGCGAGGCGAAGAACTGAGGGAGGTGCGTCGTGAACAGTGTGTAGGGCAGCAGGAGGAGCAGGAAGAGGAGGCCGCCGAGCAACGACCGCTGGGGCAACCGATACGAAACTGTAGGTAGCGGTAGAGGGCACCTAGGAAGAGACGGTGAAAAAGGAACTAGACCGATTGACCTGCCTAGTCCCGAGATATCCGCCAAGCCGCCTCGTACCCCTTCCACACACAGAAACTCTCATATCTCCACAACCGTCGAGCGCGTAGGGAAGAAAAGGGTATCACCGGGTAGCCATAAGCCAGTAGAACCACCATGTAAGAAAGCGAGAGGCTCGACGCGAAAGTGAGTGAAACACGCGATCCTGACCTCGTCACCCTGCTCGGACACAAAAACTCACATAACTCCGCAACTACGAATGCGCACGCGACGTCTCGTATATCGTCTGGTAGATGTCGTCTGGGGGATGCACGTCTGCAAGTAGCGAACGATTCGGCGCGGAATTGCATGAGTTACAGCCAAAGCGAGGTAGGGGCCAGGAGGGCGGCATCGCGTCGGCGAGGAACTGCTAGGTGGAATCCTACAAAACTCCGGGAGGTGATGGGGATGCTCGAGGAGAGTTGGGAGAACGAGGAATCGGGGAAAAACGCGCACCCGTTCCCGAGATATCTGCTAAACCGTCTCATACCCCACTGTACACTGAGAAAACCCATATCTCCACAACGGATGAGTGCATCCTCAAGAGAAAGGTATCACCGGGAAGCTGCGATCCAGTAGAACCACCATGTAAGAAGGCGAGAGGTTCGACGCGAAAATGAGCGAGATACGCGAACCCGACCTCACTACCCTGTCCAAATACGAAAACCCAGATAAGTTCGGAACCACGAATGCACGCGCGTCGTCTTGTATATCGTCTAGTAGATATCGTCTAGTAGGTTCACGTCTGGGAAAGGCGAGTGATTCAGGCGAGAACTGCGCGAGTTAGGACCTAAACGGGGTAGGAGGTGGGGGGATGGCATCGCGTCGATGGGGAACCGCTAGGTGGAATTCTATGAAACTTCAGGAGGTGATAGTGACGTGCGAGGAGAGTTGGGAGATCGAGGAAACAAGGGAAACGGCGCACTCAATCCCGAGATATTCGCAAAACGGTGTGACACTGCTTGCCTGCCTAAGAACTGTGATATCTTCGCATGTGTTGGGGCCATCGCAACGAAAGGTATACCACTCGAGAGGTATCGTCGAGTACATCCAGAATCCCGGTTTGCGAGAGGGACGGATGAGTGGTCGTCGAGATATCGAGTCAGCGAGGTGGGGGATGACAAAGGCACGCGGCTGCCTAATACTCGTATGGGGGGATTCAGAGAACCATATATCCATAAAAAAAAAGAATAAAACACAATAAAGAGATCCCAATGGGCTATGGCAGCCCTCCGTCGACTCCCTAGAACCTGTATGACGGCCGAGGTGTGCGGCTGCAGCTGGGTGACCTTCTCGAGTAGGCTGATGCATGAGTACTACGAGATGACCGAGTCTCGTAGGCAGAGGCTGTCGTTCTCTCGACTAGCCGGCTGGTGGGCTGGACTGGGGTGGGCTCATCCCTTGAACTTTCCGGTAGACGCGAGTATGCAAGTCATGGCGCAGGTGGTGGCGAGCGGACATAGTAGTACTCGTAGTCTCGGGGGTAGTCGCGGGAATCGGGGCTGCGCGGCCTACTTGAATACGAGTATGAGCACGGGTTGTCGAGGTCGCGAGAGCGAGAGGGAGGTTCTGGGCTGCGTGGCCTGCTTGAATACGAGTACGAGCGCAGGTCTTTGAGATCACGAGAGCGAGAGGGAGGTTGACCACGAGAGTCTGATGTAGGTACTTCTCGAGAGGGTGCACTGTCGAGCGGGGCTGAGACACACCTAGTGGAACCATTTGGGTCTGCGGCTTTCGACTACCCACATCCTCCGAGGGTAGCCGGCCTTGACTCGAAGGAGGCTTTCGATTGTCATTAGACCGATTCCCTAGATCCCAGCAATCCAGACAGTCCTTGAGAGTGCGCCCGGGTACCTCTCGTGGTATCTCTCGTCCTGTAGGTAGTACAATGCGACCTTTCACTAACAGACACTTTCCCGTGGCTAGATACTTCTTGCACGAGTCACAATTTGCTCGAATATGACCTTTCTGGCCACAGAAAAAGCAAAATGAGTATGTACAGCGGGGTGAGCAACTCGCGGAATCGGTAGGTGGCTGTGCGCGTGAACCACTGGCCTCACGAAGGCCTCCACAGGCTCGAAGGAGTGACTTAGCAACATTCGCGACTCGGATTACATCTTCGAGAAGGCTTCGAAGGTCCTTCGAGGAGTACTGAGGGGGTTTCGAAGCTTCCGAAGGTCCAGAACAAGGGGAACTCGGGGCTTGCATGATGTCACGAGGGAACTCGAAGGCAGGAAAACAGTATAAACTGAGAATACCGGAGGAAAGTGTGACTTGAAGAGGAACGCGACTGAGGCCGAGAACACGAGACCTAAAAACACGAAAACGAAGCTGAGTAAGATGAGAAAAGAGTCACCAGGCTAAGACAGAAGCCCCTCGCGGTGGGCTCCAGATGAAGAGACTGATTGAAAGTGCAACCGAAGATGGGCAAAGGAGATCTGAAGGGGGGAGATCTTCCAAAGGGGCTTCTATAGCCTGGAAGAGAGAGTTCTGTCTGAGGAAAAGAGGACGTCTGGGGCAGTCTGAGATCTGTCTGAAAACTGAAGGCACTCGCAATGGCCTTCTCGAACTCAAACTCAAACTCGTAACTCGGTACTTCGATTCCTTTTTTTTGTAAGTAGTTACAGAGGAGTGTAGGTGCACACGGGCTTATGTAAGCTACCTCACGTGCCTAAACTCGAAGCTAAGAGAAGTCTAAGGTAAAAGAACAAAAACAAAAGAAAAGAAAATAAAAGAGTAAAGTAAAAGTAAAACCAAAGGCTATAAAACCAAAAGAATATCATAATGGGGAGTACTCACTCCCTACACTGCATTAAGGACGAAATCAGTAGGGTTGGGAAGCCCACTACACTATACGGGTTGTGCACATTAGCCCAAGAGATCGATGTGTGCTACTGGGAGCGCAAGGACGAGATCTCTCATCAGGCAAGGTCCTCCGGCAACAACTCCGGAGGTAACTCTGGAGGCAAGGCCAACTCAAACAAGGGGGACAAGCAGAAGTCTGGTAGCGCCAACCCTCAGCCTGGTAGTAACCAACCAACTCCGTCTACTTCAAACCCCAAGCCTCCAAACAACCAGAACTCCGGAGCACCATCCGCGTTATCCAACAAGCTCGGTAAGGACAGCAAGTTGACACCTGCCGAGCAAAAGAGGCATTTTGAACAGAACCTGTGTATGTTCTGTGGAAACCCTGGGCACAAGGCCAAAGAGTGCCCTAGATCTACATCTCACGCAGCTAAGGCTCGCACTACCATGGTTACTGAGTCAGAAGCCAAACCAACTGCCTCCTCCAAGGCAAAAAAATAGAGTGCAACTCTCAGAACTCTGCACAGCCTGGGAGTTGCATTGACACTGACTGTGCACCCTTGGAGGCACGCCTCAATGCATCTGCTCTTTCAAATCCTAATTCATTAAAACCTTCTGTCACCCTCGACTCATATAATGTTCTGGACTTTTCAGCATTAATAGATTCGGGCTCGACCCATTGTTTTGTAGATTCTACTTTCGTCAAAAATCACGGTCTTTCAACCTACTCCGTCCCACCTCTCGTCCTCTGTCTGTTCGACGGTGAGACAACAACATCAATCAGTAAAGCCTTGAACCTCTCAGTCCATTTTCCCTCTGGAGATATCACCGACATGACCTTCTATGTAACTCCGTTGGATTCTGAGTGTAAGATAGTTCTCGGACATAACTGGCTCACCTGTTACAATCTGTCGATTGATTGGGTACTGAGCAGTATTAAGTTCCGAAACCTTACATCTCGTTTGCCAGTGCCAACGTTGCCCTCTGACTCAGAGTCAACTCCAAGAAACCCTGTAGATGCCCCCCTGGGTTCTCCGGAAGTCACCCTTCCCAAGTCAGTTGATAACTCCTCTCCACCCAACACCCAAGCACCAAACATCTCCCTTGTCAATGCAGTGGCCTTCATCTGCACTTGCAAGCTAGATGGCTCAACCCAGTTCTCCCTCCAGATCTGACCTCAGGATGGTACCAAACTCCGGGCTGCCACCGTACAGGATACCCTGGACTTGTCCTCAGTACCCCCGGACTATCATGACTTCGCTGATGTGTTCAGCAAGGCCAAGGCATCTACGCTTGTGCCTCACTGGGAGTTTGACCTCAAGATAGAATTGGAGGAAGGAACTACTCCGCTGTTGGGAACCCTCTACTCGCTTTCGTCCGTTGAGCTTGCCGCTCTCCGGACCTTCATTGACGAAAACCTCACTACTGGCTTTATTCATCCCACATTGTCCCTGTATGCCACACCTGTCCTTTTTGTCAAAAAGAAGGATGGATCACTTTGTCTCTGTGTTGATTTTAGGGGCCTCAATAAGATTACCAAGAAGGACTGTTACCCGCTACCTCTCATTTTGGACTTACTCGACTTGCCTAGTCAGGCTAAAGTATATACTAAAATTGATCTGCGCCACGCTTACCACCTGGTGCAGATTGCCGAAGGAGATGAATGGAAAATGGCTTTCAGAACCTGTTACGGATCTTATGAGTGGCTCGTGATGCCATTTGGACTTACCAATGCCCCTGCAGCATTCCAACACTTCGTCAACTCCGTCTTCGTGGACCTACTGGATGTATGCGTCGTTGTCTACCTAGACGACATCCTTATTTATTCCGATAATGTCGAAAACCACAAAAAACATGTTCGTGAGGTACTCCGCAGACTCCGGGAGCATGGCTTGTATGCCAAACCAGAGAAATGTGAGTTCCACTCCGAGTCCGTGGAATACCTCGGTTTCTTTTTATCCCCCAATGGTTTGTCAATGTCCAAGGATAAGGTAAAGGCTGTCCATGACTGGCCTGAACCTTGCAAGGTGAAGGACATTCAGTCCTTCCTCGGCTTTGCAAACTTCTACCGTCGTTTTATTTTCAACTACTTGGACATTGTGGTCCCACTAACATGCCTCACACGGAAGGGGGCACCTTGGAATTTCTCTGAGGATTGTCGCCAGTCCTTTAATCGTCTCAAAGAAGCTTTCTTCATGGCTCCAGTATTGACTCACTTCCAGCCTGGACTTCCCATCATGGTTGAAACAGATGCTTCGGACTATGCTATCACTGGCATTCTGTCCGTCACTTGCCTGGATGGTGAGGTACAACCGGTAGCATTCTACTCCTGGACTTTGACCACCCTGGAGTTGAACTACAACACACACGACAAGGAGCTGTTGGCTATTCATGAAGCCTTCCGGACCTGGCGCCATTACCTTGAAGGCCCTGCACACCCCATTGACGTTGTTACCGACCACAAAAACCTCAAGTATTTCTCCACCTCGAAAGTGCTCACCAGGTGCCAAGTGCATTGGTCTGAGTACCTTTCTCAGTTCAATATGGTCATTCGTTTCCACCCCGGTAAGCTCGGAGCAAAGCCTGATGCCTTGACTAGACGATGGGACGTCTACCCCAAAGAGGGGGATAGGGGCTACGCCCAAGCCAACCCACAGAACCTCTGACTGGTGTTCACCACTGAACAGCTATCCAATTTGTTATGGGCAACCTACTTAGAAAGCCTGGTACTGCGTGCTAGTATAATCATGGACGTTGAGAAACTCCATGAAGATATCAAGTCTGCCTTAGCGTCCAACCCACTCGGTCAACTCCACCTTTCTGACCCATCTAACCCCTGTTGGTGGGTAGATGAATCCGGACTCTTACGTCTGGATGATCATATATATGTCCCCGAAGCAAACGACCTCAGGCTTCGCGTACTCCGTTACAAGCATGACCACCCCTTGGCCGGTCATTTCGGACAAAACAGAACACTCAAACTCGTCTGTCATGAGTATGTCTGGCCAAATGCTCGAACTTTTATCAAAGACTACGTCAAATCTTGCATGGCCTGTGCGCGTGCTAAAACCCTGAGACACAAACCATACGGTATGTTGAAGCAACTACCGATACCGGAGAGACCTTGGAACTCCATTTCAATGGATTTCATTGAACAACTACCAAACTCTGGAAACCATACTGCTATACTGGTCGTTGTAGACCGTCTCTCGAAACAAGCTATATTCATCCCCACCGAAGATACAATTACCTCCCCACAGCTCGCTAGATTATTCCTACTCCATGTCTTCTCCAAGCATGGAGTTCCCTCACACATAACCTCTGACAGAGGCACGGAGTTTGTGTCTCACTTCTTCTGGTCGCTGGGCAAAGTGCTGGACATGAAACTTCATTTCACTTCCGGATATCACCCTGAAGGTGACAGTCAAACCAAACGAACTAACCAGATGTTGGAGCAGTACCTATGGGTCTACTGTAATTACCAACAGGACAACTGGTCCGAGTTGTTACCACTCGTGGAGTTTGCGTACAACAATGCTCTCAGTGCTACAACCGGAGTTTCACCGTTCTTCGCCAATAAGGGTTATCATCCTAATGTTACCATACACCCAGAAAGAGAGCTAACATCTTCTCGAGCTAGAGACTACGCAGTGGACTTAGACTCCCTGCATACGTTCCTACGAGAAGAGATGAAGGAAGCTCAGCAGAGATACCAAGGTCTGGCAGATGCTAAAAGATCTCCGCCTCCAGACTTTCAGATTGGAGATTTGGTATACATCAAAGCAAGGTACTTCAGGTCCACGTGACCTTCAAAGAAACTCTCGGAGAAGAATCTAGGCCCGTACCCTATCATCGCTCGTGTTGGATCATTATCCTTCACTATCCAACTACCTGACGCTATGAGGTCTGTACACCCTGTATTCCACGTCTTGCAACTAGAACCGGCAACCCCGAATACCATTCCCAACCGTGTCCAACCTCCACCTCCACCCGTTGAAATCGATGGAGAACCAGAGTACGAGATAGAACAAATCCTAGACTCTAAACTAGACTACTGTAGGTGATGTCCGCTGCAGTACCTAGTCAAGTGGGCTGGCTACGAAGGCATGGATGAAGAAATGTCCTGGCTCATAGCTACCGAATTAAGCAATGCCCCTGACTTAGTTGCAGATTTCCACAGAGCATACCCCCACAAGGATGGTCCATTGAGCACCGTCCCACCCCAGAAATAAGTGGACTTCTTCGGAGTTTACTCTGTGTACGCTATGAAGGCTCACACTCACTCAATTCTAATGGACAACAGAAAATATATTTCAAAAAAAAAAAAGAAAGCAGGGGGGGAACAGGAATCTCGAAGTATGCTATGGACATGGATAAACTAAGAAAAAGCAACAACTAGATGTCATTGTCATTCAATGCCCAGTTGACGAGGGTTGTTGTCGCAGTCTTGAGAACCTCAAATGACTCCTCCAGAACCCTGGACAGGTCCTGGACCTCCCTCAACATCGTCTTGACGGCTGCCATGTTTTTCTCAATCGCCTTGATGATTTCTCCGAGCCACCTGTCCAAGACCTCTGCCAAAGGGTCTTGAC
The DNA here is from genome assembly GCA_024663475.1 of Pisolithus thermaeus. Classification (NCBI taxonomy): domain Eukaryota; kingdom Fungi; phylum Basidiomycota; class Agaricomycetes; order Boletales; family Pisolithaceae; genus Pisolithus; species Pisolithus thermaeus. Next base: position 29,270 of record JANFAF010000122.1, on the reverse strand, counting down.
GCAGAGCTTGCACACAGGGGGCATGAGGTTTCGAAACGACCTCAATGTCCGGTGTGTCGTCCACGTCTTCGTCGTCAGTGGGCTCACCAAAGTGCACCAACTTCCTCTGTTTCCTTTTTTCTCCACCCCAGGGAGACGTCGCGGTTGATGCCAGTTTCTCGGGCTCCGGCACCTTCGGGTTCAGGTCACACTTGCCCTTCGTTTTCTGGCACCGGACACACAACTTGCTATGCACAGTTTGCCAGCCTTGGTACAGGCAGAGCAAGCCTTAGCCTGCTCTGCAGACTTTCCGCCAACCGACATGACACACTGAGACTGGTATGGACTTGTCAGTACAGATTTCTAGAACGATAAATATTGTTATGCACCGATGAACTCTCCACCTGCTGCACCCAACATGTCTCCTCCTCAAGGCGTCTTTTCTCCGCTTCCAACTCACGGAGTTTCTTCTCCTTGGCTGCTTTCCTCTGTGCAGCCTCCTCAGCTTTCCTACGCTCCTTGGCCTTCTGATGCTCTTCAGCCTCCTTCACTTTCCAGACCTCCTCAGCTTTCCAGCATTCCTCTTCTTCGATTGCTGCCTGCATGGCAGCATGCTGATGACACTGTCGTTCATTGAACTTGGCCATTTTCATAGCTGGCGGGTCGTCCGGATATTCTTGAAGCAGCTCATTGTCAAGAACCTCCCAGGCGATGCCCACGGGGTTGAGGGAAGATTTAAGTCATTGGGTGGGGGCCATAGCATTTAGGAGAATGGAAATGGGCATCTGGACTTTGACAAAATCCCATCGAGCTCTTTTTACCATGAAGTTTTTCAGACTCTGACAATGCGGACTTCGAAACTCCAAAGCGATGCTTGAGCACAACAAGTGCCTCGAGGGCTCGGCCCTAAGAGGGGGATACTGTCACATCCATGACGTGCACGTAAGGTCCAGACCGCAGTCTGACCATCTGAGGTGTCATTCTAGCCCTACAGGCTCCCGTCGTGAAACTCCGTCCCATCTCTAATTTGACTTACGATCTGTTTCTATTTCTGTTTCCATATTTAGTATGTTTCTCTTGTGCTTCCTAAGTGACTCGCTACACTTCCGTACCTGTATGTCTTACTAATCCCTGTACCATCCGGCTATCCAGCGACTACCGACTTACCTTACTAATGGCTCACTAATATTGTTACTCATCCATACTGCGCTCTGGTAGTCGCTACACCCCAGACATTGCTTTATACTTTTCTCTGTACTATAAAAGCCTTGTACATATGTCGTAGCACATCAGTTCGAATATCGAATAAGATACTCATCGATCTCACTCAACTCCAGATAGTTTCTGGATAGTTCCAACCTCTAAGGGACTCGGCAGGAAGAAGTGTACTAAGTTGTACGCTAAACTCCGACTACCCAGACTTTCACTCTAGACATCCTCTGCCCTCAGACCCTCTTGGAGACCATTGAGAACCAGTCTTGACAGCAGACCTCACTTTCCTTGTGCCCAAGGGCTGGACAGCAGGTGACCCAGTGCCACCAAAATTCTTGGTCTTCTTTGATGACATCCAAGATGCCATTGCCACTACCAAAACCTTGCAAAAGCACCTCCCACATGATGTCCATCACAAAATCAAATGGTCCAACTTAGCACATATAGTAGTCACACTTAGTCACAACTCATGTGTAGCCCATGTGCCAAAATGCCAACACTCATGGACAGCCTGCAGTGTGGGTGACTCTTCTTGCAAGAGTGCTAGAGGGGATAAAGATGGGGAAAGCTGTAGGTAAAACCTAGGATCATCCCAAGGGGTCTAGAGTCAGAAGGAGGCAGAAGAGGGGGATTTTAAGTGGTAAAGCAGGAATTATACAAGGGGGAAACTTGAGAGGTCTTCAGGACCTGAGAGGTGGCAAAGATAGCTAGGTAGGCAATATTCTAGTTGCTTGGGACTTGATAGTGGCAAACAGGCAGCAAAGGGAATTCTGGGTCTTGGGGTTCTCTGAAAACTCAAAGGTGATTCTGGAAAATGCTCTTTGAACTCAGATGGGACACTCAGATACACACAGACTGATGCCAAAAGGTGGGTGGTATATTTTCCTAAGTACTTCAGGCTTTTGTATCATAAGGAACATGTTTCTAAGGTAAAATTGGCATATTTTGGATCTGTCACACATCAAAAAGTAAAGTAAAAAAAATGTAAAGTCCAATGCTAGGGTAGGCATGTGCATGGCAGTGACAGAGGTAGGGCAAACAAGTAAAAAGTGAGAAGTAGGGGTAAGTAAGGGTGAGGTAGTAAGATGACATGCCTGGGTAGTGGAAGCACTCACTGGGTGCTGGCAGTGGTTCTAAGGGAGAGGACAGCCTCAGCACTTGTAGAGAGGCAAAGGTGCCAAGGGTGTCACAGTGACACATGACAGATCAGTGAGGGTTGCCAACAGTGTTCAGTGAGGCTCATGAAGGTAGAGACTGGTGCCAGGGAGACAGGTTGACTCACTGGGTACCAAAGTAGGCAGCAATGATGCTGGTGGAGATAGGGGTAGCAGTAGGCATGTGACAATGAGGAAGCAAGGTGGGTGACATATTTATTGGCTGTCTTGTTATTGTAAGGGATTTGTGATCTGGTGTATTGGTGAGAGTAAGGATTGCTGCTGAAGGCACTTTGCAGCCTCAGGGAGTGTAGACTCCCTACAGTGGTGGGCCTGCTGAACTAATATTGACATGACAAATAAGCTGGCCCAAGTACCAGGAGTGATGCTAACATATGAGCAGGCCTGTTGTTAAGGACTGAGCTGAATATGCATAACACATGAACAGGCTCACTGACCTATATAATGTATAAACAAGTGTGCAGGCCCATCCAACTAATAGATAGGGAGTCTCAACTTGTAGGCTGGCCCATTGTCACCCCCTTGCATATGTCAAGTGGTTCACTACCCTCTGGTGTCAGGACTGCAACCAGCCTGTATGTCATCACCTGCTCCACTCAAAACCATCACCATAATGCCTCCCTAATTAGCATTGATTGTATTGACTGTGTATGCCACCTTCCAGGATACTCTCTGCAGACCAGTCCTTACTGATCTCCCTTCCACACCATCCTTGCAGGCAGCATCTTTTTTTGTTAACTCTTACATTGACTTGGATACATTTTTGTCACTAGAGTAGTCTGTCTTTTCCTTAACATGCATTGCAGTTTGATGATTTTCTTGCTAGAGGCCAAGGAGCAGTTGGCATAGATTGATGCAACTGCAGGTGATTATCTACATAGCCTGAACTGTTGTGAGAGTACTTCATAGCATGATATGATGCTACAATGTTTACAAAGTACTATTAAACTCTCTGCAGAGGCTAACAGAACTACAAGGTACTCACTGTCACACAGTGACAGCAACACATCACTACAGAGCATGTGCCTGAGATCACATAGTACTCCAGTGTCTATACATCACAATGTACCTGATGGCTATGCTACATATCTGAGTGATTTTCCTGATGCAGAGCATCATGGTACTTACACTCCTCCAAATTACCCTTACCAACCACCTTGGGCATGATACAGCAGCAGACTTGTAGGATGTAGTGAAGGAGTACACACCTGGTGAAAATTTTCAAGATGCACATTGTATTATGTAAGCATGTGCAGCTCTGTCCTGCATGAGCTGTGACAAGTCTTGTACTATTCTCAGTTACCATATAGCAGGATTGTGTAGATTTTATGTAGTTTTTCCTGTCCTGTACAAGTCTTCACTCTATTTCTATGTAATTTAGGCCCCTTGCCCTCCCCAGGTAGGGCTACCAGTCATTGTCAGTGCAGATTTTCATGGTGCGATAATATTACATAAGCCACGATTAGTAAGCACGCGCGACTTGTCCTGCACAAAATTCTCAATGTCCCGCACGAAATCTTTGTTTGTCCTGCACAACTTTTGGTATGTCCCGCAATTTTTTGTATGTCCCGCGCACCTATTTTTTGTGCAAATGTAACGCTATACTATCGGACTACGGGCCTGGAGCGGACGCTAAATGTGATGGGCAGGAACCAAGGGAAATGGACTCAAATGTCCAGCCCTACGTTCCCATCTTGGGGTCGGCACATTGCTGGCATGGTAGGTCACACAATAGTTCCGTTTCAGGGTTGGCTTGGGTTTTCAACGAATGCTCTATGACAGTTTATTTTATATACCCTTTATATTCCTTTTTTTCAACTCAATACTCCTTTTTCTGCCTTCCCACACGCTGCGCGGTGTTTCCAACTCTACTGCGCCGGCATCACAGGTGCCGAGCGTCGTTTGGAGCGGAGTCTGACCGTTGCGGTCGAGAGTTGCTTCCAGGCGACCAACGCGTAGACCAGAGAAACTGGCAATGGTGTTGGGTGCATACACTAGAGTAACAAGCCAGCAAGAGATTATTAGTACATACAAGATCTTCATCGTAGCTGTAACGAATGGCCAGATAGTTTTGAAGTCCGAGGGTAGTGTGCCATATCCGGGGGTCAGCAGGTCCTGGGCACGTTGTCGACCCAGCGCCGTTCAACAAACGACAAGGAATATCCAGCATTCGATGGGCAAGGTGCCTTCACGGTTATGGCGGAGGGTGTCGCTCAAACTGGGAAAACCGCATCCACTTCTGCGTCTGATTTTGCCATACATCATTAACCTCGACGACGATATTGACGAAGGAGACACTATTGTCGTCCGTGCTGGCCGCTCCAGAATACTTCAAGGAACACTACGCTCATCAAATGTAGCAATAGCAGTGAAGACTCACGTCCCGAGTGACGCGACTGCAGTCGAGGTCAAGACCTCCAGAAATGTTCATATGGCTTTACTCACCAGAGCACAGCATGCTGTCGACGAGATAAACATCTGGTCCCAGCTTCGGCATGAGAACATCATGCCATTGCTTGGAATTACAACCAAGTTTGACAACACATTGTCAATGGTGACGGAATGGATGGAACGAGGCAACGCGCATAGATATGTGCAAAACGCGGCCGTGGATCCCCGCCCATTGGTATGCCAACGTCAGTATCAATGGTGCATGATGGTAACCCAGCAGTCCAGCTCTTGGGTATCGCGCGAGGGTTGAATTACCTGCATAATTTGGGAATAGTCCATGGTGATGTGAAGGGGGTAGGTGCTAGTCATGCTGGTGTGGGTTTCGAATGACCCGCTCTGCAGGAGAACGTGCTGATTTCCAGAGGGGAGCGTGCTCTCATTACTGACTTTGAGTTCTCGTACCGGCCTAATCCACTCCCTGGCCCCAACGTCGACCCACCTCGTGGTGGTACACTACGGTGGTTGGCTCCGGAGAATTTGAATACATGCGCTGTTAGTCGACAGGCAGACATATGGGCGTTTGGAATGACAGTGCTAGTAAGACGTCCATTGTGTCTCCATGTGAGGCTGTCGTACTCACATTTATTGTGTAATATTATTCTATGCAGGAATTATTTTCACGAAGATATCCATATCATGGAGCACTTACGCATCTAGGTATCATGTCTTGTATTTTGCGAGGACCGCCGAGTCGTCCGAGTGACGAATCGACGAACTTCCGTCTGTGTGATAAGTGGTGGGGTGTCTGCACGGGATGTTGGAACCCCTCACCACCAGAGCGCCTTGCAATGAACGACATCGTAGCCAGGATTGAAGAGGGAAATGGGAGCGGAGGAGAAGAGGAGAAGAGTGGGGAGGGGTTGTGGAAGAGGACGAGAGGCGGAAAAGGGATGGGGAAGACTGAAAGGGCACGAGAGAGGACAGCAAGGCTGTGGGTAAGGTTGTGATAGTTATTTCGAATCCATAACAAAATCCTGGAAATCTGGTGCAAATTAAGTAAAGCGATTGTACGTCTACATATCGAAAGGTCGTGAACAAACTTTTAGTAAAATTTAAAGAAATGTAGTCTGACCTCAGGGTGCATCGTGCTCGCCGATTCATGCATGGGTACGTATCGGTGAATGGGCCTCAGACTGATAGTCCACACCCATCCTATTACCCATCGCAACATGGCCTAATACAATTTGCCGCCTAATTATGGAATGATGACACGGCGTCGCAGTGGGCAAATGACATCCAATACAAATGGGGGTAAACAAGTTTACGGGAGAAGCCTGCTCGTGTTCTCCCGTTTGGCAAATGACTTCCATATAAAGGCGGTTGGGAGTGCGAAGTCAGGGTCAAGTTTCAACGGGAGAACTTGGCCGGTTCCCCACGCGGCGTTGGCTAATTCCAAGGGTCACGTTTCCCCGGCAATCCTGCTTACCCACACGGCGTTGGCTGGTTTCTGTGACTCCTTGGCCCGGGAATTAGCCGCATCAGCCGTCGGCTGGTTTCCCACGCGGTGTTGGCTAATTCCCGGGCCAAATATGAATCTGTCACATTTCCCCGGCGACCCTGTTGGCCAACTGCCACCATTTCCCTGGGTTTATGGGCGCCAACCATGGTGCTTTCCCCCGAGTTTGGCAGTGGCAATGCTGCTGGCCAACGGCCACCTCCCTCCTTTGTTTCGAAGGCTCAAGCGTTCGCTGGTCAAACCCCATGGCATGATAGTACAAAAGGACGAGCCTTCCTCTCCGTAACGAGATATATATTCCAATCCGTCGTTACACTGAACTACATATTTCTTTTGTATAAGAAATTGTGGTCGTGCGTAATCCCTCTTAATTTGCATAAGATTTCCAAGGTTCGGATCGAAATAACAATCGCAACCCTACAGCCCAAATATTGCCGTGTCCTGCCGAATTCCCACTTTCCACGACCCTTCTCGCCTCTCGCCCTCTCTCCTCTTCCACTGTTCCTCCCCACTCTTCTCCTCTTCTCCTCCGCTCCCATTTCCCTCTTCAATCCTGGCTACGATGTCGTTCATTGCAAGGCGCTCTGGTGGTGAGGGGTTCCAACATCCCGTGCAGACACCCCACCACTTATCACACAGACGGAAGTTCGTCGATTCGTCACTCGGACGACTCGGCGGTCCTCGCAAAATACAAGACATGATACCTAGATGCGTAAGTGCTCCATGATATGGATATCTTCGTGAAAATAATTCCTGCATAGAATAATATTACACAATAAATGTGAGTACGACAGCCTCACATGGAGACACAATGGACGTCTTACTAGCACTGTCATTCCAAACGCCCATATGTCTGCCTGTCGACTAACAGCGCACGTATCCAAATTCTCTGGAGCCAACCACCGTAGTGTACCACCACGAGGTGGGTCGGCGTTGAGGCCAGGCGCTAGGTTGGACTGGTATGAAAACTCAAAGTCGGTAATGAGAGCGCGCCCCGTTCCGGAAATCAGCACGTTCTCCTGCGGAGCGGGTCACTTGAAATCTCCATCAGCATGACTGTCACCTACCCCCTTTATGTCGCCATGGACTATGCTCAAGTCATGCAGGTAATTCAACCCTCGCGCGATATCCAAGAGCTGCGCAACTGCGTTATCGTCGTGCATGGTTGACATTAACTTTGGCGTACCAATGGGCGGGGATCCACGGCCATGTTTTGCACATATCTATGCGCGTTGCCTCGTTCCATCCATTCAGTCACCATTGACACTGTGTTGTCAAACTTGGTTGTTATTCCAAGCAATGGCATGATGTTCTCATGCCGAAGTTGGGACCAGATGTTTATCTCGTCGACAGCATGCTGTGCGCTGGTGAGTAAAGCCATATGAATGTTTCTGGAGGCCCTAACCTTGACTGCAGTCGCGTCCCTCGGAATGTGAGTCTTCACTGCTATTGTTATATTTGATGAGCGCATTCTTCCTCGAAGTATCACGGAACGGCCACCACGGATGCTAGTATCTCCTTCATCAATATCGTGGTCGAGACTGACAGTGTATGGCAGAATCTGACGCAGGAGGGGGTGCGGGTTTCCTAGCTCCAGGCGTACCCGCTGCCTCAGCCGTGGAACCGCCTTGCTCATTGAATGTCGAACACTTCCTACTATCTGTCGAACGACGCGGTGTTGACAATGTGCAGATGCTGGATGTGGCATACCGCCCTCGGACTTCAAAACCATCAGAACTTTTTGCTACAGCTACGGCGATGATCTTGTTTCTACTACCCTCAATCTTTCAGAGTTGGTCGCTCCATCGCATTCCCCCAACACCATCGCTAGTCTCTCCTGTACATTGGTCTTTGGGAAATACTCTGAACTATTGCGTTTAGGCTCCGCTCCAATCGGTGTTCGGCATCTGTAATGCCATATGCACTGCCCCGCCTGGGCCGTGCGTGATCAGCCCTAACTCTTCTAAGGTGCACTGACGGCAACAAATTTTTTCTCGGAGATCTCTGGCATTAGTCGGAAACCACAGCAAAGATGTGGCTGAATTTTATCGCTACGCGTTGGCAAATTCCGTAACTCCTCTGCCCGGCAGTTCAGTGAATTGGTCTGTATGATTAATGACCTGCGTGTATTTACGTGTTGCGGGTACGCCTTGTTGCAATGCTAAACTTTGGGGAATGACATCTATCCCCGACGGGTGGACTTTCGTAAATTGAATAACATAAAATCAGGTGGTGTGCCGTCAGAAAACAGGCATTCCAGATGTGTGTGCTGCATATGCAGCAGTAAAGCAGAAATGCAGGGGAATCAAATACAGGAAGAACAAACCTAAAATACACCTCGCAGCAACACGGGTAGGCGGGAAAAAAGCTTATCTGGGCATAAGTACGACAACTAAGAACTGGCCCGCGAAGGATGGGCGGTCAAGATGAGTCCAAGCTGACCTACAGTAGGGCTGTGATGTGACCTACCATGCTGGCACCATGCTGACCCTAAGATAGGAAAAGCTGGACATTTGAGTTCATTTCCCCTCCCTGTTCCGGTCCATTACCACCGAGTGTCCGCTCCAGGTTCAACACCAATACTAGCAATAGTCCGCTCGTGTGGATTAGTGTGGCAAAGTACTGGGGGAGAGAAAATCACAACGATATCACACATGCGCAAAAACAAACATCTACACGGCTGTCCCATGATGGATGAGCATTCAGCATGTTCACAGTCCGGCCTGGTAGCGGGCATCGCAGGTTCTCCAGCAGGACTTTCCGAATGTATGAAAATTGTCCACAGTGCACGGCTCCAGCACACGACGAGGATCATTTCTCGAGCAATCGCGCGAGGCGTCACTTCTTGCGGTAGTAGGTTGCTCCCGTGACGCTATCTGGTGAGCATTGTGAAAGGGCATGGCCTCTTCCTCTGTGTTTCAGCGCCTGCCGTACCTAGCAACACCTACATCCCGAAGGAAGAGTGCGACAAGGATTGCGACTGTACAGCGTGAACATGTGAATACAGTGCGTGTGAAGGGGGAACTTACCCCAACAAAGGGGATCCGACACTCGTCCAATGGGTTGCCCTGTAGCCCTTCAAGTCCGCAACGGAACATAAGCTGATGCTCGCGTCATACGTGGGAGTGAAGAGGATTGCGGCCTTGGCATTAAAAAAGCGACAGAAATGCGTCTCTAAAGTACCCTGTGCTGGGTTGGAACGAGCAAGAGTAAGCCACCGGATCCGAGAATATCTGTGGCGTAAATGCGCACACAAAGAACTACGTATTACACACCGTACACTTGGACAACAACCATTCCATGACATCCGCCAGCATGGCGTGATTAGGCCATAGGAACAGTCGTTGTCTTTTGGTATGCCGGATGACATAGTGATTGACATGCCTACTGACTTTCACAATTCGGAGGATGCAGCTCGAGGCACCGCGTCCCTCACTGTTGGTATCCCATCCTCGCAGAGGAATAAGCCACCAGATGGGCCATCGCCGCTTCCACGCTGGAAGACGCCCGAGTTTATCTCCTGCTACGTCGTCTTCGCGGCCGTGGTGCCCCTTATGGCTCGGGTGCTAATTTGTTTATGTCAAACTCGCTCTCGAGCAGGTAGATCTGCCTTGACATTCTTCATACTGTACCACCTTAACGACGGATGCAAATTACCCTCTTTTTCGTCATCAGCTGAAACTTGGTTGGCCATTTGGTCGCGAAGTTGTAAGCCAATACCATCTGCCTTATCCAACGTCCCAGGCTGACTTCTCTTTTTCGTTATTGACCAGGATAACAGTGACTGCCGACACCGAGCCTTTCTAGACAACACCCCTGCCCTTTCTCTCCTTGCTTTAATCTGTCTTACCCTGCATGGGATATGCACGCGTTCAGTAATTGGTTCAATGTCGGCAATACTCAGGGACAACGTCCGTCTCATACCATTTCTCGTCTTCGCTGCTACTTTATTCCTCGTTGGCCTCCACGGCACAAGCGTCAGCAAAATCTTGACCATTCTCACAATCAACTATGACACAGGGAAATCCCTACGAGGCTCTCGAACCGGCCCATTCGTTGCTTGGATTTTCAATGCTTTCATTCTGTTTGCAAATGAGAGGAACGAGGGTTACCACTTTTTGAGCTTGAGTTCACATCCCTCGTTGGCAGGATTGGTGAGGCAATGGTGAGAGGCGAACGCTGTATTGATGGACCTCCTTGGTGTAGGACGTTTTCGAAGGCCTGTATCCCCGATGGCACATCAGTTTCAACATAAGCATGTCGAGGCTAGTGTCGTTCAACATGGACTACTATTGGGCTTGTAAATCGCCGAGTACAGAAGATGTAGGTTCAGTAGGGTTGTTTTCTCATGGCTCAAATGAAATACCTCAACAGCACAATAGGAAGACATCTCCAAAAAAAAGGATCAATACACCCCACCCGTTCGAGTTTTACACGTATGGAAATTACTTGGCCTATACTCTCTTTCCTCCGTTTTATATAGCGGGACCGATCTTAACATAAAACGACTTCTTGTGGCAGGTCTTATTATTAATTCTTCTGCATCAGCAATCGTTCAACTGACGAAATACAGTTGCGCCGACCGCAGGAGACTTCACTCCCCTTCGTCATGAAATACTTCATACGTTTTCTTATTCGCTTAATCACAATGGAATTGGTTCCTCAGACGATGTGCGCGGTAGTGATCAAGGATACAAAGGCTTCGGTAGGCGACATATCGCTTGGGTTAAGCATGATCTGATTCTGGAACCTGATAGTCGTATGGTTAAAGGTTTAGCTCTGTCTTTCTGGACTTGATCTGTGGGTTGACTTTCATATTTCCTGGCCTTTAGCTTCTCCTTCCTTGGCGTTTCTTTCGGCTATGGTCATTAGCCAGTGGTATCGATCCTCCAGAGCACATGGTTCGCTGTATGGCTAATAACTACTCTATGACGGGTTTTTGGAGAGGCTGGCATCGTTCCTACAATCTTTGGATAGTGTGGTAAGATGACCGCTCTCGGAGATGAAAGTTAATGGGTGGCCAGATACATATATATTCCTCCGAGCGGAATGAATAACGTAGCCGCGCCCACGTTGCTTATACTCACATCTGTTGCCCTCTGGCATGAACTTTCGCTTACTCGCATGGGGCTGTGTCGTTGGTTTGTTCATTGTGCCAGAGTTGCTGGCTACCTACCTTCTTCCATAATCCAAGGTACATGCTTACTCGTGGCAGCAAAGTTCCTCGCTCATTGCCTGCGACAGTATGGACGATATTGGTGGTATCGGCGCCGTTTTCAATATTCTGATGATGATGACGGCGAACCTAGTCGGGTTCGTGATCGGAACAGAGGGGGTACTCTACTCGTCAAGACAGATCACAGGCAGCCTTGAAGGTATTGCTATCTCTATTTCTTCCCCTCGTCAACTTACATTTTCGGGGAATTTGCAAGGTTTCCGATTAATTGTCACTGGGTGTTGCCGTCTTTTTGTCGGGGTGCAGCTGATATCTGAGTACCGGTACGTCGAATTTCATTGCTGACCTTTGGGATAGAGCTCAGGTGTATTTCAGTGAAGAAAAGCGGATGAGTATCTTTCTCCAGTGCTAATCACGGTTATTTTTGAGATACGCAATCCCGACTTCCCTTGCTAGTGACAGTTGCCGATAGCTCACATGGCTCGACTCACTCGACAGTTTTCAGTAGACTCGAAATATTTACCGACTTTCCTGTGTCGCTGTGCTGTGCCCCAGCTCGGCCATGGACATTAAGCCCACTCAAAGGCAGAAGGCAGGATTTCCTCCTAGTACCAAGAATTCTGATATTATAAACCGACCTTTAAAAAGTGTTGGCAATCGTTTGCGTGTTGACCAAGGATAGGGCTTAGAAGCAGATTCCTAAGTTATGATACGCTTAACGATAGTGAGGTGCTACCTTATGCGTTTATGAATGAGGATGAATACAGGCAGCCGGTTTGGAACTGCACTAGTTATTGGACCATCCTGGACGTGCAAGCTTCGCTTTGAGCCGAACATGTCTGCCATCCTCTACAGCGCTTTCGGGATGGAATTTTGATGTAGCTTGAGTGGTTCGTGAGCTACGTCGATTCTGAGCTGACTGAGGCTAGGAAAACTAGAGGTGGCGGCAACTTTTAAGTTTTTCTCTCACGGCAAGGTCATCCCGAAAGCGCTATAGTGGTTTTGATTGCCTAGCCACTATGTCGCGTGCTTCCTCTTTACTCAGTACTCACCAACCATCGTTTTCGGCATTGTACCCTAACAACTGCTGTCTACTGGCTGACAGTGTACCTTAGTGCAAGTGCTTCGGGGTGGATGGATTCGCAGCCATCATCTCCAGCTGCCATGTCCACTCGATCTCGTTGGTCTGGTGAAGTATCCGAAAACTAAAATGCCCTCTGGGGCAAAACCGGGGACCGGCTGTCCTTGAATTCCCCGACGAAGGGCTTATCTTCCAGACATTCGACAGATACCAGCAACGCCTTCAATCAAGTATTGTCTTTTGTTGTCTCGATCACCCACCCTTCGTAGGGCAGTTCTTCGTGCTCCTAGCCTCGCCCCGGATATCGTCGGATCCGGTGGCTTACCCTTGCTTGTTCCATCCCCAGCACCTGCTACTCCCACATCTTTGCTGCTTCTTTGATGCCAGAGTTGCTATCCTCTTCAATGCCGGACTCGACGCGGGGGTCAGATCATTTTCCGTTGCAGACTTGAAGGGCCACAGGGCTGCCCGTTGGGTGACTACCAGATTCCCTCTGTTGGGTGGGTTTCCTCTTCACGCATGTTGTATTCACGTGCCCGTACCGTACAGTCGCAATCCTTGTCGCGCTCTTCCTTGGGGTCGTAGGCATTGCTAGTTACGGCAGGCGCAGAAACGCAAGGGAAGAGGTCAATGCCCTTCAAATTACTTACCGGAAGTCTCACGGGAGAGAGCCACTACCACACGAATGATGCCTAGTGCAATTGCTCGAGAGACGGCCCTCTTCATCTACTGGAGCCGTGCGCTGTGGACTCTTGTCGTTGATTTGGAAGGTCTCGCTGGAAAGCCTACGATAACTGCCGCCGAATCAGATTGCGAATATGCTGAAAACTCGGCCGCCATGGGACAGCCACATAGATATCTGTTTTCACGCGTGTTGCGACTTCTTCGTCCCCGCTACTTTGCCACACTAATCTAGACTATCGGACTACGAGCCTGGAGCGGACACTAAGTATGATCGGCAGCAACGAGGGGAGATGGACTCAAATGTCCAGCCCTGCGTTCCCATCTTGGGGTCGGCATGTTGCCGGCATGGTAGGTCACACAACAGTTCCGTTGCAAGGTCAGCTTGGGTCTTTAACGAATACTCTGTGACAGTTATTTTATAGTACCCTTTGTATTCCTTTTTTTTCAACTCGATACCCCTAGTGCGCCGGCATCACAAGTGCCGAGCGCCGTTTGGAGCGGAGTCGGACCATAATGGTAGAGAGCGCTTCCAGGCGGCCAACGCGCCAGAGAAACTGGCAATGGTATCGGGTATATACATTAGAATAACAAGCCAGCAAGAGATTATAGATCGTACATACAAGATCTTCATCGTAGCTGTAACGAATGGCCAGATAGTTTTGAAGTCCGAGGCTAGCGTGCCGTATCCGGGGGTCAGCAAGTCCTGGGCACGTTGTCGACCCAACGCTGTTCAACAAACGACAAGAAATATCCAGCATTCAATGGGCAACGTGTCTTCACGGTTGCGGCGGAGGGTGTCATTCAAACTGGGAAAACCGCACCCACTTCTACGTCTGATTTCGCCATACATCATTAACCTCGACAACGATATTGACGAAGGACATACTACTGTCGTCCGTGCTGGGCGCTCCAGAATACTTCAAGGAACACTGCGCTCATCAAATGTAGCAATAGCAGTGAAGACCCACGTTCCGAGGGACGCGACTGCAGTCAAGGTCAAGCCCTCCAGCAACGTTCTTATGGCTTTACTCACCAGCGCACAGCATGCTGTCGACGAGATAAACATCTGGTCCCAGCTTCGGCATGAGAACATCATGCCATTGCTTGGAATTACAACCAAGTTTGACAACACATTGTCAATGGTGACGGAATGGATGGAACGAGGCAACGCGCATAGATATGTGCAAAACATAGCCGTGGATCCCCGCCCATTGGTATGCCAACATCAGTATCAATGGTGCATGATGGTAACCCAGCAGTCCAGCTCTTGGGTATCGCGCGAGGGTTGAATTACCTGCATAATTTGGGAATAGTCCATGGTGATGTGAAGGGGGTAGGTGCTAGTCATGCTGGTGTAGGTTTCGAGTGACCCGCTCTGCAGGAGAACGTACTGATTTCCAGAGGGGGACGTGCTCTCATCACTGACTTTGAGTTCTCGTACCGGCCTAATCTACTCCCTGGCCCCAACGCCGACCCACCTCGTGGCGGTTCACTACGGTGGATGGCTCCGGAGAGTTTGGATACGTATGCTGTCAGTCGACAGGCAGACATATGGGCGTTTGGAATGACAGTGCTGGTAAGACCGGTCTGCAGTGTCGCTATGTGAAGCTTTCGAACCGGCATTTATATACATATATTATCCTACGCAGGAATTATTTTCGCGAAGATATCCATTTCATGAAGCACGTACGGAACCAGGTATCATGATTTGTATTTCGCGAGGACCGCCAAGTCGTCCTGGCGACGAATCGACCAACGTCCCTCTATGCGACAAGTGGTGGAGTGTGTGCATGGGGTGTTGGAACTCCGAGCCATCAGCACGTCCTACAATGAACGACATCGTAGCCAGAGTCGAGGAGTGACATGTTTGAGCGGAGGATACGAGGCGGATAATGAGATGGGATAGTGGAAGGGGACGAGAGGCAGGAGGGAACAGGGAAGGCTGAAACGGCACGAGAGACGACAGCAAGGCTGTGGGTAAGGTTGCGATAGTTAATTCGAATCCGTGACAAAATCTTGGAAATTCTTGTGCAAATTAAGTAAAGCGATTGCACGTCCACACTTCATCATGATTCATGCCATGGTCGTGAACAAGACTCTTAGTAATATTCAAAGAAATGTAGTCTGATCCCACTGGGGGTGCATTATGCTCGCTGATTCATGCATGGGGGACGGGGTAACCTGCTTTTGAGTCCCGTCTTGAAATGGGAGTTAGGCGTCTGGTGCTTTGAGCCCTGAGTTCGGTAGTGGCAGTGCTGACTCCGTTGTCGGATTTTACTTATCCGACAACGGGAAAGGAAAAAATGTTTATCCGACCACAACGGATTCATGGATTCATGGATACAGGATCTTGCAATTGCTGCGTCCCTGCCCATTCCATATAAAGGCGGTTCATGGAATGAGCCTGCCATCCAACGTTCCATATAAGGCGAACGTTGGGTTGGTAGGATGGGTGGGGATCGTCAGTCTGAGGCCCATTCACCGATACGTACCCCGTCTCCCATGCATGAATCAGCGAGCGCAATGCACCCCCAGTACTGGGGTCAGACTACATTTCTTTGAAAACTTACTAAACTTTCGGTCTTGTTCACGACCTTCGAGACGTACAATCGCTCAATTTGCACAAGATTTCCAAGATTTTATCACGGATTACCTTGCTTGCAAGGTTTCTGTCGCAGCATAACTGCGTGGGAACCAGTGCCCATCGGAAACTCCTTCCTTATTGGGTGCTCTTTGGCTCCCACACCCCATTGTCTCGCTAACCAACTCTCCATTGCAAGTACGTCCACATCCCACATCCAGACCTGTTTCCCCCTCGTACATGCATACATTGAACGCGAACGCCGGAAATACATAACTTCGAGGAATCTTTTATTCCAGTTGAGCCCACTACAAGGACATTCCGCAAGAAATTAAAGCGAAGCAATGGTAAAAGAGGTGGCGTCCTGTTGTCGCCAGTATCCTAAGACCCCCCGTGCGCCTTCACCGATTATCATCCCCAAAGGTCAGACATTGACCAGTGTCATTGTCGACGTCGCAATACCCTGCATTTGGCTCTCGGTTTGTTTAATCTATATGTGGCACTTTCACACAGCAGTGGCCACTCTTCAAAGCCTTTACTGCACGACTCTGATCAGAAACTTTTTCAGAAAACCCGAAAACCCACTGCGAAGAACTTTTGGCGGAATACGAGGTTTTGAGAGATGCCGATAAAAGAAATTTGATTGGTGGAATGTACTTCAGTATAAGAAGGAACACGTTCTAGCCGATGATGTAGTTGCGGTGAGCACTGTTCAATACATTTCAAGCAAGGTTGGCGCCGCCGTAGGCTGCACTTCCCGAGTTAAATAACTATCGCAATTTTATTCATGTGACAGCCCGATTGCTGTCCTCTCTCCTGCCCTTTCAGCCTGCCCCGTCCCTTTTTCGCCTCCTGTCCTCTTCCACTGTCCTTTCTCACTCTCCGCCTCTTGCCCTCCACCCCCATTTCACTCCTCGATTTTGGCTACGATGTCGTTCATTGTAGGTCGTGCTGATGGCTCGGAGTTCCAACATTCTATGCACACACCTCCACCGCTTGTCGCACATGGGGGCGTTGGTCGATTCATCGCCAGGACGACTCGGCAGTCCTCGCGAGATACAAATCATGATACCTGGTTCCGTACGTGCTTCATGAAATGGATATCTTCGCGAAAATAATTCCTGCGTAGGATAATATATGTATATAAATGCCGGTTCGAAAGCTTCACATAGCGACACTGCAGACCGGTCTTACCAGCACTGTCATTCCAAACGCCCATATGTCTCCCTGTCGACTGACAGCATACGTATCCAGACTCTCCGGAGCCATCCACCGTAGTGAACCGCCACGACGTGGGTCGGCGTTGGGGCCAGGGAGTAGATTAGGCCGGTACGAGAACTCAAAGTCAGTGATGAGAGCACGTCCCCCTCTGGAAATCAGCAACTGGGTTATCGTCGTGCACGGTTGACATTAGCTTTGGCGTACCAATGGGCGGGGGTCCACGGCCATGTTTTGCACATATCTATGCGCGTCGCCTCGTTCCATCCATTTCGTCACCATTGACACTGTGTGACAGAACTTGATTGCTATTCCAAGCAGTGGCATGAAGTTTTCGTGCTGAAGCTGGACCAAGTGCTTATTTCGTCGACAGTATGCTGTGCGTTGGTGAGTAAAGCCGTATGAGTGTTTCTGGAGGTATTGACCTTAACCACAGTCACGTCCCACAGGTAAGTCTCCACTGCTGTTGATTTATTCGACGAGCGGAGTGTTCCTCGAAGTATTACGGAACGTCCAGTACGGATGCCAGTATCTCTTAGTCAACATCGTCGTCGAGGATGACATGTATGGTAGAACCTGACGTAGAAATGGATGCGGGTTTCCTAGTTCCAGGCATACCCATTGCCTTAACCGCAAAAGTACCTTGCTCATTGAATGCCAAACACTCCATACCGTCTATCGAATGGTGCTGCATTGACAACGTGCGGAACCGCCAGCCCACCAGGCTGCCGGATGTAGCATGTCGCCCTCGGACTTCAGAACTATCAGAACATTTTGCTACAGCTACGGTGGTAGTAATCTTGTTTCTACTACCCACAATCTTTTTACTGACGCATGCCCATGACACTGTTACTAGGTTCTCCTGCACAGTGGTCTTTGGGAGGTGCTCTGAACCATTGGCTTCAGGTTCCGCTCCAGTCGATGTTCGGCGTCTGCAATGCCGTATGCACTGCCCAGCCTACACAGTGCGCGACTGGCCCTAACTGTCTTCAATGGTCTAGTGTCGGCGACAGCTTGTGTCTCGTACATCTCTGGCATCAGTCGGAAACTACAACAAGAACCCGGTCGAATGTTCAGCGCCACGTATTGGCAAGTTCCGTAATTCTTCTCTCCGGCGCTTGGATGAATTGGTCTGTGCGAATAAGGGCCTGCATGCATTTACGTGCTGTAGGGTACGCCTTGCTCCATTGCTCAACGACGTCTATCCCTGAGGGGAAAACCTGAGTAAAACAAATTCAGGCGATGTGCCATTGAAAACAGGCATTCCAGATGTGTGTACTACATACCTATCCAGCAGTGGTGCGGGGGTCAAATACCGGAAGAACGAGTCTAAAACATATCCCACAGCACGGGGGAAGGCGGGAGGGGAAGTTTTAAGAAGAAAAAGGAATGTGAAGTGTACTGCATTGTAAATGGCTTCAGAGCTTTCCTGAGTTATGAAGGTTCAAGTTGACCTTGAACGGAGCTGTGATATGACTGGCACCGTACCGACCCTAAGATGAGCGAAGAAACGGACACTGGAGTTAATTTCTCGTTCCAATCTATGACCACTAAGTACCCGCTTCGGATTCAACACCGAAAATGATAGTTGGCCCGCTCGTCTGGATTAGCGTAGCAAAATATTAGGGGGCGAGGGCATCGCGACGACATATCACACATGCACAAAAACATCCAGGTAGTCCTTTCAGGACGGGTGAGCTTACAGCATGTTTGCAATCCGGTCCGTCGGCGGCTACCGCAGGCTCTCCAGGAAGACTTTCCAGATCAACGACAAGAGTCCGCGGTGCACGTCTCCAGCGCACGAAGAGGGTCGTCTCTCGAGCGATCGCACTGGCATCACTTCTTGCAGCAATGAGTTTTTCTCGTGAGGATTCCGATGAGTAAAGAGAAAGGTGATGGCCTCCTCCCTTGTATTTCCGCGCCTACCGTATCCAGCAATATCTACGCCCCGAACCAAGAAAAGGGTTGCAGCTGTACAGTATGAGCGAGTGAATACAATATGTATGAAGAGGCAACCCACCCAACAGAGGGAATCCGACGGTCGTCCCTGTAACCCTTCAAGTCTGAAAGGGGAAAAAATCCGATGCTCGGGTTGATCTGGAAATGAAGAGGATTGCGGCCCTGGAATTAAAAAAGCGATAGATGCACCTCCAGAGTAGCCTGTGCTGGGGTCGGAACAAGTAAGAGGAAGCCGCCGCATCCGAGAATATCTGGGGAGTAAGTAGGATCACTAAGAATTGCCCTACGAAGGGTGGGCGGTCAAGGTAGCGAAAAATAATTGTTGAAAGAATAGTTCAGACGCCACTGGTGTCTGGTGAAATTCTGGAAGATAAGACATTCGTCTCAGAATTCAAGGGAAACCGGGCGAGTCTGCTCCAAATGAGGCTTTTTTGGGGGATACTTGACGAAACCAACGAGATCGAGGGGAGCGGCAGCTGAAGGGGTTACGGATTCACGCCCGTCCACCTCAAGGCATTTACTCTAAGATACAACGTCAATTGTCAGCTAGTAAACCTGGATCCGGAGATAGATGGCTAGGCATACTCACAGTCAGTTTTTTTCGCAGTTGCTTGGACTTCTTGATCCAGTCCCTTTCCGAATCGTCGTACGAGACTTGACCAGTTGGCGGACCTGGCACGAAATGGATCTAAGTCACGTGCTGTTAGTGTTCCGTCGAACTCGTACTCAATGCAACTCCGAAGTGAGTTCGGTGCAAGTTCGACAGCGTGAAGCACAAACATTTTCAATCTCTGTGGGACCAAAGCAGCGAGGCATTGATTAGGTGATAGTGTTGCCGTCGAACCGAGCTCAACTCGAAGCAAGTTCACTGCGATTAGAATTCTACGTCAGTTTGGTACAGTTCGATGGCGGGAAGCAGGACGAAGTTAAATCGAATTGCAACCGAAGTGGAACACAGTTCAGATTCTTTCGTGTTGCCGACGACCCTGACCGTGGCAGTCCATCATTGAATCCGCTTGCAGTCCCACTGCAGTCCAATCACTTACTGCCAAGAATCTGATGGGCCGGTAGACGTTTATGAGTCCGAGCCTGAGCTGTGCTGATACCATTAACTGACACCAGTAGCTAATATCGTATCATTTTGTGTCCACTCTTCCTACTATCGACCCGTCCAAGGCATCCTCTGCTGACTTCTGGTTTATATTATTGACCGGTGGTACGTATGGGATAACAGTAACCGTCAATACGATGCTATTCGAGTTAACATCCTATCCCACTCTCTTCTTTCTCTAATCCAATAATCTCACGCCACAGTGGATACACACGCATTCAGAAGGGTCGGCAATACTCAATTGAAAATCCGTCCGGTGGCATGTGTAATCTTTGCTACTGCACGCCTCATGCACAAGTACCATCAAGTCCTAGGCCGTCTTCACATCCAACTATTTGATAGGGGAAGGCCTACGAGATTTTGGAATCGATCACTTGATAATCGTATGACTAAAGGTTCTACTCGAACGGAAGGAAGCTGGTTAATTTCATGGATTTGTCTGTGAGTTCATTTTTACTTTTTCCTAACGCTTACCTTCTGGAGTCCTTCCTCGGTGCTTCTTCCGGTCGTAGTCGCCGGCCAATGCTATCGATCGTCCAGATATTGTGGTTCGATGTACAGCCAATAACTACCATACAATGTGTTCTCGGAGAAGCTGGCATTGTTTCTACAATTTCTGGAGTGCGGTAAGATATTCACTCTCGCTCGGAGCCGAAACTTAATGGGTGGTCAGGTACATATACGTTCGCGGTCGGAACGAAGAGGGGCAGCAGTTCTTTACTTGTCAAGGCAGGTCATGTGCAGCCTTGAAGGTGGTGCTGTCCTTTTTTTTTGTTCTTCATCAACTTGAATGTCCGGGGAAATTTAACGAGGCTACTGATTGTTGGTCTCTGAGTACTGCTGTGTTATCGGAGTGCAGCTAATGTTTGAATACCGGCACGTCGAATTTCAGTGCCGACCCCACAGGGAGCCCAGGAGCACCCCAGCGAGAAAGAAAAGCAGAGGCGAATCCGTTCCCCAATGCTAACCGCTGTGGTTTTCGGGATCTGAGATCACGACCTTCCTTGCCAGTTATAGTTGCTGTTGTTGACAGTTCACATAGTTCGACTCACCCGGCGGTTTGCATCGGATCCGAAATGTTCCTCTTTGTCATTTGTGACCGTATCGTGCCCGAGCTGAATCATGGATACATCAGCTTACACTCGAAGGTAGAAGGTAGGATGCTCTGTGTAGGAATTTTGGCGTTACGAAAACGACAGTATGTCCCTTCGAATATGCTGGCAAGCGTTTGCAGGTTGACCGAGGGTGAAGCTTAGAAGTTGGCAGATTCATAAGTTATGGTACGCCCAGTGATAGGATGTACTACATCATGTGGTCACCAGTTGGCAATGAGGATAAAATGCGATTGACGATACCACCGAATTGGGAGTAGTTATTGGACCGTCCTGGACGTGTAAATATGACCTCTGAAGGTCTGAAGTACCAACACCTAGCATAATGTATACACCGGTCAAGTCAACTCACTCGTCATCATCGTTACCGATGTTGACTGCTTGGAACCGAACGTGTACCTGTTCTTCCATTTCGATTGACCGCTCTTTTGCGCGCTCTCTCAGTAAACCCCACTTGATCCACCAATCATCGGCTTCATCTTCGGCATTGTACCCAAACAGCTCTTTTATTTGATCCCATTGCTCCGTCAACTTTCCTCCGCCGGAACTAAAAACGCTTAATCCTCGTGCATGACGCTCGCGCATGGCACTATCCCGTTCCTCTTGTTCGCGGCCATTTGGCATCATGCGGAAATTCAAGTTGGATCGTTCGGAGTTTAAGACACGCGCGCAACGGCCTTCCCTCAAGTCCTGAAAAGCATGTAGGAATGCGGGTATTTGATCTTCAGACGTGAGATGCGAAAATAATTTGGCGAACAATGCTGCATCTTCAATACCGAGGGCAGTCAATTGCACTGAACCAACCTGTGAAGGCCGTTGGTATATCGATGAACAATTTGCACCTGCGCTAAGTCAAACGTACCGGCAGTGGATGAGCAGCTTGTCCAACCATTATCACGCGACCACCGTGATGCACCCAGTTATCTAACTGAGGTACGATTTTGACGGGTCTAAACGCCCGAAACGTAGCTCCTCGCACTAGCCTCTGCAGTCTAAAAACTGTCATGAACAACTTTCTCTTCGATAGATGGTACCTGACCTTGGCTCACAATGACTTATCAGGTCTTCCCAGTTTGCTTCGTCAGCTTGCGTGATCCACTCGTTTTCATTGGAAGTCGACCCTGGGTAATCAGACACCCACACGTGAACCATAAACCCGTTTACACCTCCCTTTTCAGAAGAGATTACGGAAAGGTATTCGTCAACAAACCAATTGCTTACCACCCAATTTCCCAGTGCAGATGCACGATGTCCTAGCCACAGGAAAGCGGGTGGCTGATCTAGAGGATGAGCATGGATATCTCATTGACAGGAAAGGCACGTACTGAAGGTCGAACGTACATCTGGACGAGATCATGGTCTTGGAGTATGACTTGCGACGGTACGAATAGACTAACCGATGATGTCACCCGATGTGCCGCTGAACGTTATTATTATTTACCTGTACAATCGACAATATACTGGCGTCGAGTCATAAAGGCACTTATTATTGGCCGATACCACCCTCCGCAGGTCGCTTGAGCCACCAACCGCAGCAACGACAACATCAGCATGGAGCACGCCTCCCTCGGATAGTTCGACGCTACAATCGTCTCCGTCTATCGAAGTGACACTGACGCCCAGTCGGACGTCTGCGCCAGCGTCTATTGCGGACCGAAGCAACAGCCGCCACAAATCCGCATGCTAAGTTACTTAGCGAACGTATTTCGACCGGAGAAGCGTGCTTACATGGTAAAAGAGATATTCTCCACCAGCTTCGCGGAGGATTTCCTCCTCCCAGATATGAGTACCCAGCAGGTCGCCTGTATCATCTGTCGCACGTAAAGCTCCAACTTAGCTCGTGTCCAGTGCTCGGAGTACCCACATCTCATGACTTCTACCCCTGGAGATGATACCGCAAACTCCCGTAAAGCAGCTTCGAGACCCCACTGAAATAAGATCTTGGAAGCATTGGGGGGTAACCTTCCCCCTTCGTCCGACAACTGGAAGAAAATTGTCAGATGCAGCGGCTTGCAAAAGAATGATCTTGGACATACACGGGAAATCTCCTCTTCGGCCAGTCTCTCGAGGACGATGACGCGATGGCCAATTCTCCTCAATGCCAGGGCACACGCCAGACCTGTGATCCCTCCACCGACGATGAGGAAATCGATCAAAATACTTGGCTTCCCTTTGGTTGACTTGTGGCGTGTAGTCAAGTCAGCACCCAAGCACTCTTCCGCAAAAAATCAGAACCTGAAACCGCACTTACAGGGAGATATGATGCTTCTGGGCTCATTGGGAATTGAAGAACGGTACAGCGAGTGTGAGAGACACTCCAAGCAGTGAGGGTTCTTCGCATCGCATACTTATATCTAGGGTGGATCTTGTATTGTATCCATTAAGGCAAGAAAAATTTGAGATTAGATGGTCAACTTTAAAGCCACGTTGCGCCTACAGCTGCAACACTCAGCGCTTTTGGATCAGGTTCCGGAGGCACACATGACCATCTATTTTCAGGCTGTAAGTCAGGTGTCTCGGCGAGTTTTTCTTTTTTTTTTTTCAGAAGATCACTTGATCCGCTCTGCAAAGCCTTTGCAACTCCTTCAAATTGTTTCCCTTGCATGTCGGGATTAGCTCCGACAAACGGGGACAACTGCTCTGACGATGAGGAAGGGTGGACATGAAGTGGGGTGCTGTCAGCTTAGTTAATCACCGCACCAACACAGCTCAGGCACGTTACGCGACCGCTTTTTTGCTGACTCGTGTGCACAGGTCCGTGGACTGGTCATTGGATATCGAAAGGGTTTGAACGGATTCATTATGACTGACCACCACGGGTCATCGGCAAGACAAAGGAAGCTAAACCGTAAGAAGGGGGTTGAGTGATCGCATGTGACCTCGATTTGATTTCATATCGGGTCGACAAGATTGAGGCGTACGAAGATTTTATTTTGACAGCGACTCATCGTATCGTGAACAGAAGGCTTTGAAGGATCTTTGCAACTGAAGACGGTGTCCCGGCAGCTGTGAAAACTATCGGCTGTGAGTATGCAGAGCGATCTATCTCCGAGTCCGAGTTTACTAGTTGACAGTGAACGTTGTAAGGTCTCATAGTCAAGTGCTTTTAGGCAGACAAGTTCAAGGTTATATCCCCTCGAGCTGCCATCTCCACTTCTTAACCCGCGTTAGGTGTTAAACTGAAGAAAAATGCCTTCATTGGCGCAGAAACTCTCGGTTGCGCTCAAATCTCGTGACGAGCGTCTTATCAGGCGCCGTCTTCCGGAATTTCCTCAGATAGTAACATCGCAACAATCAGTGATTGATTTTACTTCCAACGACTATCTTTCGCTGTCCCAGTCACCCGCCCTTCGTAGGGCAGTTCTCGATGCCCTCAGTTCCGCCCCAGACATCCTCGGTTCCGGTGGCTCGCGCTTGCTCGTTCCGGCCCCAGCACACGCTGCTCTGGAGGAGCGTCTCCGCCGCTTTTTTGATTCCGAAGCCGCGATCCTCTTCAATTCCGGGTTCGACGCGAATGTCGGGCTATTTTCAGCAGTTCCCCAGCCAGGCGACGTAGTCGTATACGACGAACTCATCCATGCTTCCGTGCACGATGGCATGCGAACGTCCCGTTTGTCCCGCGATTCCCTCGTTTCTTTTGCACACAACTCCGTTCCCTCTCTTCGGCACACCTTAAGGCGTGCTCTTGCCCATAGGGAAGACTTGAAAACGGGAAAATCGAGCGTCTTCGTGGCTGTTGAGAGTCTGTATAGTATGGATGGGACGTTCGCGCCGCTGTCGGACATCGTGGATTGCGTGGAAGAGATGCTTCCACTGGGAAACGGATACGTGATCGTGGACGAAGCTCATGCAACGGGGATATATGGTCCTAAGGGGCGAGGACTAGTCGCCGCTCTTGGGTTAGAAAAAAGGATCTTCGCTAGACTACACACTTTTGGGAAGTCTCTGGCCGCCTCGGGAGGTAAGTCAATCAAGTTGGGTTTTGGAGATGCTGAACTCAGTCAGCATTCAGCTGTTTTATTGACTACAGAGCTGGTTAGAGATTACCTCCTCAACTACGCGCGCAGCTTCATATATACCACTGCACTCACAAACGCGAGCGTCATCGCAGCTGGATGCTCATTTGATCTGCTCGAGGATGGAACTACAGAAATGGTAGGCATTTCACGAACTGTTCGCAGCATGATCGCTGAGTTCTTTCATGGTAGCTTGCTGCACACCTGTTGGAACTCTGCTCCTATTTCGTGAATCGCATTCGTGCGCATCTCAAAAATATTCCTCCTATGCTCCTCAGACTTCCAGACCACCTCAAAGAGTGCTCGTCTGCTGAGTCGCAGTGCGAGTATCAAGAGGCTGGACATGAATCTCTCTGGGGAGCCGACGAATCAGGGAATTCCTTAGGGTGGGACGGGAGGCAACCTACAAAGCCCCCACAGAGCTCAACCCGGACCCCATCCCAGCCCTTCCAGTTTCCTTCACAGATCATACCTCTCCTAACCACGGAGCCACGTTCGCTGTCTAGTTTCCTATTGGCATTCTTGCCATCCGAATGCTCAAGTGTGAACACACACCACGCGCCCGCGTCTGTCGCTATTTTCACAAAGCCTATCTTCCCACCGACCGTCCCTCGCGAGACGTCACGTGTTCGTATATGCCTGCATGCAGGCCATACGCGCGAAGAGGTTGAGATATTGATACAGGGTATTGTCGCCTGGGCGCAACGTCGGATTGAAGATGCACTACGTAGCGGTAAGGAGTGGAACCAGATGGCTTCAGACGTTGGAGTGAGAGCATGGATGGAGTCGAAACTATAACCAGTAATGCTAGAGATGTTAAAAAGATGCCCCGTTTCAAGGGGACAGAATAGACCTATAGAAGCGTTGAACTTGGGACTACTCGGTGCATCTATGCACCTGAACGTTTATTCCCTCAGCGCTGTGATGCACAGACAGTCAACCACTGGCTAAGGAGAAAAAGTATTTTCAAGCAACCTTCATATCCATCGAAATTGCTTTAACCAACTGAAATCCCGATCCCAATACCGACTGTGGGAAACCCTACGTTATGATATTACTCCTGTAAGACCTCTATTTCACGCGTACTCTGGGCCAGGTAAGGCTCGTAGGAATCCTGCGCGTGGTATGCAGCTGTGGAATGGTTCAGAATATACATATGCTGAGCTTGTTAAAGCTGACGAAGTCTCATACCGGGATTCTTCGCTCGAGCCCGGAAGCGGGAGATAACCTCTCTATTATGCTTGATCGCCGCTAGCTGAGTGTGTTTAATGGTACCTAGAAGGCGCCGGTGTGTGATATAGTTGCTGGCATAGTAGAGAAGGACGGATTGAGGTTGGTAGCCAAAAGTTGTTACTCACCTGAGACGTGAACAACATGGGGAATAATGCGTACACCGTTGACAGACGTGAGTAGGGTTATCGCGCCCCAAGCCAGTTTATGTTCGTCTCGCGCCACACGGATGATGCAGATGTTGGTGGTAGGGGAGAAATATTTGACTGCGCAATCGTACAAGAGACTCTTTAACGAATGAGAAGACATACCAGTGAGCGACGTGCCAACTGCACCCCATCCTGTGTCTCCGAAGTTGGATATCACACTCTGTCGCAACGCGGAGTAGATCTGCTTATTATCAAGGGAAAGCTGCTGTGACGATTCGGTCGAAACAGTAATAAATTCAACTAGGAACCACCGATTCTGTGTACATCATTAAGATATCTCTTGTTGAGGCCGTACAGCGTACGCACTTTGAACCGAACCATCCTTCGCACACGAGGTCATTAGTACTTGGCGTGGTAATGATTCGATGACAGTCCACAAGAGTAGATTCAAGCGCGTATAAGCCTGCCCTGAGATGACCACGTGATGCATGTCATAGACGCGGTTAACAAGTGGACACAGACTTCATGAGTTGGCGATGAGACGCAGGAACAAATCACACAAGGTCGGTTCTGATTCTGCCAGGCGGGTTGTGGGCCATTTACAGCAAATCGACTTTATAGGTTCCAAATGTTAGGCTAAGACCTGCCCAACCTTCGGAACAGCATGCTCGCGATCGAGGCGCGCCATGGCCCGACAATAGTTCCGACTCTGAGATGGCCCCGAATGCGAGTATGGTGGACCTGTGTCCACGACCTTTTAGGGGCGTTACCGTATGCGCAACCGGTCAAGTAGACAAGGTGTGTACTGAGTTTGGTCAATTTGCGGAGGTGGGCGGTTATGACACTATCATGACAGCCTACATTGTTCAAGAAAGCATTTGAACTTGGGGCATTGTCAAACAGCGATTTTACTGATAAAGTTACGCATCTTATAGCAAACGTTCACGGCGGAGCAAAGTACACGGTAAGCCCAACAGCTTTTCACATATGTCCCTTCATAATCCTCAAGTTGTGTAGTGCGCCTTGGAACGTAAGATCCCGATCATGACTCCTGAATGGATAAACGAATCCCATTCTATCTGGCTACGTGGTGATGACGTCGATTTCCGAGAGGTTCGGTTGTCATTCGCTAGTGGCGCTATGTTAACATTTGTCCAGAGCGTGTCAAAACATCGGCTCCCCGTATTCTCTGGCGTCATCCTGTCCATGTCTGGTATAGACGACGCGGACCGCTGTGCTGAAATCAGCCGTTTGTTCACAGCTGAACAAGGAGTGTATGTCAAGAATATTGAAAGGCCCGTTAAGGTCACGCATCTTCTCTGCTCAGGTGATGTGGAGACAGACAAGATGCGTTACGCCGAGAGATTCAACCAGCGCGGTGAGGCAAGCATACATCTCGTGTGGGAAGAGTGGTTCTGGGATTGTCTTGAATTTGGTGGTAAGTCTTTGTAACTGATCGTCTCGCAGAAGCCCAACAGCCAGTTTCAAGGTAGATTCGACGAGAGGAAGTATCATGTGAAGCGTCCAAGACCGCAACGACGATCACTACATGGAAATGAGCAGTTTTTCAGCTCCGAAATGAATCGTATGCCTCATGGTTCAGACCGAATATCGACGTTACCGGCCGAGAAATCCGGCACTGGTGATCATGTGGACCCGCATGGTACGTCGGATAGTAATCCGACTGAGTGTCCTCCGGAAGTGCAGATCACTCCACAGCGCCCACGATCAACTTTTACGGTCATTGACCACCTTCCCAGTGACCTTGACGAAGAAGAGGATGCGGCCATCAAACGGGCTCCTGCAGTTACTCTCCATCTCTGGCAGGGTCTCCTTAAATCTCGAGGTTTTGAACTAGAGGGTGGAAAACTTGTTCGTAGTCCATCAAAATCGCAAGCTGTGCCCCTACCGTTGTCAACTCCATTGCCACTTCCGCGGGGCTCTTTGGATGGCGAAACCAAAACCAAACAGAGCGTCCTTTCAACATTCAAACGTGCAAATTCGTTTGCCTCTGCAGTGAGGGAGCCCCTGCTCCGACAACCGTTCAGGCCGACGACCTCCGTTCCCGCCCAGGTGTCAGAAAGCGCGGATAGCAGTGGGTCGAGTAGTTCTGTGAATCAGCAAGCAAACTCCACAACAGCGACTCTGTTTGCGGGTTACACCTTTCGCTTGCTCGGAGAGGCGCGATGTCCGAACGTCCGTTCGGCGATTGAGAATGGTGGCGGAATAGTTACCGACGATGACATGACGGAAGTCAGTTTCATCATCGTTCGGCTTATCAGGTACTGTTTGAAGGATTGCTTCCTCAACTCTCAATTGACGTGGTACTTGTAGTGGGAGTAAACTTTACCGGGACGAACCTGATGAGGTGGAACGTACAAAGTATCGTACGGAATGTTGGCTCGAGCACTCAGTATTCTTTGAACGGATCTGTACGCCAGAAGAGAATATTTCCTTCACACCATTAGCAATACCTACTCCCATCCCGGGTTCGTTTTTGCCATCTGATCAAGCTAAACAGAAACTCATACTACTTTCACTGGCTGTTAGGCGCGGAGAATATCCTCCTGAGCTTGTCTGGTCTCGACCAATCTGAGCTATGTTGGATTCGTCGACTCCTCCGTGCGCTTGGTTTAATTATTGACGTTTCAAGTCTTTGCTCACACTACTCAGGAATCAC